>CM074518.1:23913208-24273208 GCA_037379345.1 Perna viridis | reverse complement strand
TGGAACACTTTTTTCCTTAAATCTAATGGAGTAAATAGTCAAATTATTTTTTAATGGTAGTTTTTGTCACATAATGATCCACCCACTGCCTGATTCTTACAGAGACTGACACTTAAAGAATTATTTATTTATCCATCTTTCCATCTGTATTATAACATTGGGTCTTAATTGACACTTCTCAGATATTTTTATTTTTTATTTTTTAAACACGTGAACTTTTTGTCCTCCATGACCTCGGTACACTTGTTTCCAGTTCGTTGTCAGATATGGATATCTTATTTTCCCATACCATCTATCTGCATTAAAGCGTAAAAACTCATTATCATAGTTGTACATTACTCCAATAGTTAAGGACGCTCCCGGTTTAGCAACACACCAAGATCTAGCTATCGCAATAATATCTCCCCAAGGATTTAAGGCATCACCATACCTCCCTAACCCTGAATGTTCAACTGAACTGAATGTCACTATTGCATCAAATTCTCCCAGAGTATTATTTAGATAACTCATTCGAAAATCATAAGGCACCATTGTTTTAACCTTTGGGTGCTCTGATATAATGCGACCGTACTCGAGAGTCACTACCTCTTTTGCACCAGCCTCTAGCGCACACGCTTCAACCCAAGGATTTTCAGACCCAATGACGAGAACTCGACCATCTTTGATTCCTGAAGCATGTTTCAGTCCATCGCGAAGAGCATTTGTTTCACCTGGCCCATAAGTACCATGCAGTTTGCCTTCTTTCGCTTCCAAGATCCATTTTTCAATTAGATCTTTTTTCCAAACAGGTGTCATTGCTTTTTTTCCAAGATATTGCTGGTCAAAATACGTTTGTGTTATTTTAATTTTACCATGCATATTATATTCCTGCACTAGTTCTTTTGGAATGTTTCTAGGGGCATGCGGCAATCCATGACCACGGTCAATGTATTTGTTCATAAACAAGGCTTTGCAGTTAATGTTAGCCGTGACGTGGTCGAAGTATTGACCCGGTGTTCCCTTACGAGAAGTATCACACAATTCCCCGCATGCATTTTTAATTGAAGTCAGAGGGTCAGAACTGTCAGACTCAATCTCTGAAAATGTTGGCGCAGTCTTTTTACCTTGTATCATATTAATAACCATGCTTTTCTGTGGTATTGTATCCCTGTTTGATATCAAGACGACGAACAAAACAATTACACAGAAAACTCCCAAGAACTTGTATTTTCCGTCCATATTAGGTCTTCAATAATCTCCACTCACCCTGGATAAAAAAAATACAACAATTAATTATGGTGATATGACAATCGAAACTCAACTTTATTATAGTTGAGTGTATGGGAATTATATCATGTATAAATTTGAACAGGGTACTTGATCGTTTGAGCAACTTATTGTTCGTGAAATAGTCATTTGTTAATTATGTATTATTACAAAATAATTTCATTTTATTTGGCTCCCTTTATACAAACCAGTTTATATTGTATAACGTGTCGACATTTTCATAGATTGGTCCGCACTTCACGATTCAAATTATTTATAAAAAATATCGTTTTGATTACGAATCAATTCTTAATATTTCGATTTCAATTCATAAGAAATTTGACTTTAAGGAATGTTTGCAAGTTTTGAACACTTTATACGGAAGTAAGTCTTCACTCCTTTCGTGTTTAATGAACATACACTTTCCCGAGGAAAAAAATCTACATGTAGCTCGCAGAAGTATATACCATGCATGCTCATCGATTTACCATAAATCGATACTATTCCATACTCCCGCAAAACAGGTTATTGTTTACCAGTTACGATAGAAATATTTACAAGCATTTGTAGTGTTAATCTCTTTTCGATATATTCTCTGCGGCTTTCGCTCACTTTTCGATACATACATAGTGATTCACATAGATAATATTATTGAGTTGTGTTCTCAATTATGAAAAAAAAAAAATTACATCTCAAACTTTTTTGAGAAATGAGCCAAATAAGTCATACACCATGGTGGCATAATTATAACCTCATGGGGGAGGAGAGGTTGCGTCACTTTCTTACAGATGCAAACCCAGAAATGCCGCTGGAATGGTCCGTTTTTTTTTCGCCTTAGATCATATAATTATCAAATTATCAATTTTAATATTATATCAAAGGACAGTTTTTTGGGGTTTATCAATATATGAATGTGTCATAATTCGTATGCCAGACGCACTTCTATCCATATTTATGTGGTAATAGCTCATTTTCTCTTGATATTTTCGTAATAGCTGTCTGCATACATGTACATGTAAAAATTCTAGGATTTAAAAGTTGATTTATATCTGTGGGTGTTGATTTTCCATAGATAATGTATGATCGAGTATGGTTATCAAGTTATAAAATATATGAATAGAGATATATTCAAAGTATAGAATGTATCAGCTGTATCACGTCGTACACCCCCAAACAACCACCTTCCCACACGTTATGGATATATTAGTTGGTTTGTACTAATGTTATCAATTTAGATCGAAGGTTGAAATTGATATAGCGGTCGACAGAAAATACAGATTTATAAAACATGTAATGCATCTGCAGCTGTCTTACACTGCCGCAGGAATAAAGTTCTATTGGCACACCCTTTAAGGTTAAAATGCAAATACCTAGGTCCTCTTTACAGTTGTTTTTAAAATATCCAGATTAATTCCGTATTATAAACAACTTCTACTCCGAACTTAATATGCGTATTCATTTGGCTTGAATTAATAACGATCCAATAAAAAATAGTTCACCTCCAACATCATATCATTACCTGTTGTACATTCCTATGCATTTACCCTAATAAAGCAGTCGTTCATTTACGATATTCAAGTTGTCTACAAATGACGGGTAATGATAAAATTACCGAATTGATCAAATCTAGGCATGAAATATCAAAAAGAACGTCCATATAACACACGGCAATATCAGAGTAAAAACCGGAAAGTTGGAAACCACCGCGATTGTCCTGATTTGGTACAGGCATTTATGGTTGGTCCTAAACAACAATTGGAAGAGCTGTCTTCATATTTGATACATACGCGAATCCAAACAATTACAAAGAATGGGTAGTGATCCCGATGCAGAAGGAGTTCCAGGCTAGCATCATCTTCCCCTTTTTTAGCTAAATTCTACACAAACTTATAAACATTAGGGTGGCCGAGCCCCCCGAAACCAATCTGATGTATCTACCACTGTTTCGTGCATTGAACTGAAAAGCTGGAAGCTAGAAAAACAAATTATGTTACCATATTTTTACGTACAATTAATTATCGCCTAATGTCATAGCACGTAGATGACAGATATGCGTTTTATTTCTTTTAAATGCTTTTAAGTCATGTAGTGTTACGTATGTAATGTCCATTTTAAAGACGCTCATTAGAGCTAGTGTTATTTCTTTTATTAATGTAAATAAATATAACTAAACCTGCCTTGTGTTCTAATGGCGGAATCAGTAGGGTCCCAGACTTGAACATCTTTTATATTGGAAAGTCTTACTTCAGTCGTACAAAATTTCGATAAAAATCCGAATGATAACCTGGAACCCTCTTTTTCGGGAACTTTTATTTTCACAATATCTGGGAATTTGTTTTCAAGAATCAATGTACATATTTAGTTAAATGTTCCTATATGCAATATGCTATACATAAGCATATTAACTTATCTAAGAAAACATGTTATTACATGTACAACTAAATATTTTGCAGACAATGAAGATGTTACAATGTAACTTCAAATCATTTTAAATAAATGCACAGTTTAATCAGAGCATACTTTTGTTTGGAAATGAAAAAGATCTGAAGCAGTTCAGTTCTAGCTGTCACGAGCTTGTAACAAATAACCAGATTTAAATGGAAAGAACGACATTTCATGCTTATTGGTATTGGTATTTAGCTGGACCATACCATAACCTCAATAATACATGTAAAATTTGTCCAAGTATATCAATTCTAGCATAAAAAAACTTTTAGGAACAAGACTATATGAATTTCACACTTTATTAGCTATTGATTTATTTACAGATATGAACTGTTTTACACTTATATTGTTTAAAATAACCGGGAGATAACGGACGGCCGGGCGGGTCACAATGGACATTTTTAGTTGAAACAAAATTTTATAAAACTTTAAGTGCTGGTCATTGTTTATTTTATGGTTTTATAATTTTCTTCGTATCTATAGAATTTATATTCATTAATTGACATTTATTTTTAATTTACCGTAAATGCTGTTATGTGTGTATATACATGTGCATGTAGTCCCGGATTTTGAAACGTGATCCACACAAATGTAACCTAATGTAAATAAAATGAAGATATATTCAAATGCGCACCACGGGCATTGAGTTTTTTTTTCAAACAGACCAAAAAATATATCAATCATTACTTTCAGTAATAATTTCAGTATCAATCATTTTATATTCATTATATTATTATATTTATAAATGTTTTATTATCTACTACCAAAAAATTTTGAACAAGTCATTGTTTATTTAATTAGGGAGTCTGTCCCTAACTTTCGAATTGTATACATGATCTTTTACCAGATGTAAATAAAACTGCCTATGGTGTACTGGGACTTTTCAATTATTGCATCTCATGTCATAATTAAACCGTCAATAATATTAGAGTATATGCATAAATATTGTACAAAATGAAAAAAATTGTTTGTACATGTTATAACTTGTACAGGCAAAATTTGAATATGGTATTGCTTGTATCTTTTGGTCATAAACGTTATAACATATTCGGACATTTTGTACATCTTATAACAAGTACAAAATTACAACTTGTACATAACATATACAACCAATTTGCTTTCAGTTCCTCCAACTTTTGATATAAAATCGAGAAAAAAAATGTGTTGCATAATTATAACAAGTTGATCTTATTTTACACATTTGACACTGAATCAGTATGAAAAGTAGAGATACGTCAATTTGTTCACTTAATAATCATTGAAGTTACTCAAAAAAATAAAATGAATATACAGTACACTACCAAGTTTGTGAACAAAACAAAGACACGACAATTCATATTCTAGCTTTGTTTACAAAACTTTTCAAACAGAGGTGCATACATGTACATTATGTACATAACCTTCAAGACCTCCAGACTAACGTTGGTGGAGTTTCACAATATTTATAGTTAATAAAGTAATTTGACAGACGGACAGACATCCTGCTTTCTTGACAGCTCAAGCAGACGGTACATGTCATTTCTGTAATGAAATACCAATAAAACAATACAAAAAAAAACAAGAAAACATAACGTTATTTTAAATTGTACCCCACTCTAAGTTGTTTGTTTTCTTAATGCCTACACAAATACTAGTATACTGAGTCCATTTACAGCTCCATGATAGATTTTCAAAACTAAATGTCCACTTTCAGATCAGAGATGATACAATATTAAGTTCGATTACTTACTATTCTTGTAAAACCAGCAAAAATGTTCAAGTAAAATAAAAACAACAGAATTTAAATATCGACATATAATAGTACAAGAAGCTAAGATCAATAAAAAGCAGGGGCGGATCTAGACACTTTGAACAGGAGAGGTGTCAGGGTAATGTTATAAAAAATGTCGAACACAGTGTAAACATTGATAAACTGGTAAAATACATGTAACTACATAAGAATAACATTCATACACTTACCGGAAGGAAATGCTTAATACCCTTCTCTTAAAGTAAGTCACACGTAGTAACAAGTGACAAAATACACTTTCAATGTGGTTTAATCCTTGTATTAGTAGTAGTTGTCTTTTCCACTACGCATAATGCGACTAGAACATTGTACCACGCAAAATCATTAAATCCTATTAAAATTTTCATATACAATTATTATATAGCTTCGTTTTTAAATGCAAGGACGGGTTTTACTGAGTGATAACCATCAGACATTGATCATTTCCAGGTAATTGATACAATAACAAAAGGAGGTCAGCCGGGTCGATCTAGTAATGTAATATCATTACTGGTTTCTGTCGTGTTTATTTCGGAATATTTTTTTGTTTTAATATTTTTTGTTTTATTCAATTTGAATTAGCGGTGTCTTCCCATTTACCCAACTTTATGACAATTAAAGTGTAAAGCATTCATATAATATCTAATAAAAAGTGAATTAGTTGTTATTATAAATCAGATAACTAATTTATTTTAAAATGATGAATTGGGCCAAATTAAATATTTAATTATCTCTAATGAAATTAAAGAGTTTATAGTGTATGTGAAAAATGGTCACTGTCAATTATTTTTAATGATTCTGTGTATTAATCAGATATAACAAATCTAAACTTTCGTTACACTTCCTTAGTTTTGTATTCAGCCATCCAAGCATACAAGCCAATATATTCAAGTGCTCGAAGTGTCATCCTATGGAACAGAACAGTTTTCAGAAAGCATATCTAAGCTTTCAATTTTGGTATATATAGGACCTCAGTCAAAAATATTATCAGTCAAAATGGCAAACGCACAAGTCAGGCTTATTCCACATGCTCGTGGTCACTACCTAGAAGTTTGATATCTAGCTACAGATACATGGTGAATACCAGAAAACAGGGACGAGACGCTGAACTCATCTACTGGTAATGTACCGAAAAAGACTGTCAAGGCACATTCAACACCAAAGACAACTTTCCCAGGAATCACATCCACCCACCCAATGTAATTCCGAACTAACACAGCAACCCGCCACCAGACAGAACATCAACTTGCAAGGACAATGGACCGATACTTTTGACAACTTTCGACACCTCAGCCTTACAATTCCACTTCTGTCAAAAGGTACAGACTCTTGGCCTGACAGAGCAATACAAGAATATTCCGACCCTCTATCAACATGAACGACGAGCATCAGCACTTCCTTTTGTACCACCAGACCAAGTAGAAGTGGTTCAATGCACTAGACGTCTATCAAAGAGACGATACAAAAGTGACCAGCTTCAACGACTACGTGACAGAACAGTGGCTTGACAGAGAACCAGACCGTTGGAACCACCATTCGACCGAGAGACCCGGGACGACCACAAATCATCTTGAAGGATGGCATAAAAAAAAAACCAAAAAAAACTCAACAAATCTTATCCAAACTCACCCAAACTTATACCTGATTATTCAGAAATTTCAGAACACACAGGCTTTGACAGAGATTCGATTGATACAGTATGCTGTATGGTGTCATTGTTATTATCATGTTATATGATGCTTAATATTGTACAATAAACATATGAATATCTTTTTTTTTGTTCTTTTGAAGCCCAAAACAATTCATTTATTTCACGATGACTGTGTTGCTTATGCGTCACAATCATCAGTCCTATAAAAAAAAAAAAAAAAAAAAAAAAAAAAAAAAAAAAAAAAAAAAAAAACAGGAAAAGTGAAATTTATCAATTGCGAATTCAACAAGGTATAATAACCTAGAGAAAAAAAAACAGTATGCAAAACCTGGTCAATATAAAAATATAAAAAAAATGAGACGGAACTTTACCAGGATCACAATATTGGAGTTCCTGAACAAATGAAAAATATACAACTTTACCATAAAATGAATATACAAATAAAAAACAGCTTAATATCATCGTACAAAATTATTACTTTCATGCATTAAAAGTACCCCAAAAATGAGAAAACAAAATAAAAAATTAAAACAAAAATGGTCTCATGTATTAAAAACTACAGAAATTAATATCCTGAAAAATATCCAGGCTTTATTAAAGAGTAGTCATATTTCAATACTCACCTTAACCCAAGCTCTAATCAAGAATCCTTTGTTCTTAATTACCTTTGATCTCATTTATCCAGCTTTTATTTTTTACCTGTATTACCTGAAATTTCCAAAAGTTGGATAAATGGGAATGAACCGAATTAGCCTTTTATACATGTAACTAGATAAATGCTCGATCATGTTTGAACATGTTGGTCATGTCATGTCTAAATCGATCCCACCACTTCTTAACATCCTTAATTTCATAATCGGGTTAACTGTGCTTCCAATATAATATAGAATATATTATATATGTATATGTATAATTTATTGGGTATAGTACATGTAGTATCTAATGCGTTCCAAACATTATTTCTTATTTTGGTCACTGGCAAAACTTTACCAGAATGAACGACCAAAATACTCAGTAGTATAGAGGCTAAAAACCACTAATTCCACTTCCCATAGCCTTCTATGCTAATTTCACAATATTCAATGGCTTCTCTGGACTTTACCTTAACTTTAACCTGCAGATGACTATATATCAGCATGATTCTACATATGTCAGCTCACAATCCTCAGAATGGCATGTGGGGTTAGCAGACTTGCAGTGCAGTACTGGTCACCGGAAGTGAAGTGTCTATAAGTAGCATGGGAAATCCCAGTGTTTTCACAAGATAGGGGTATATTTAGAAATCATTATGGAGATTAGGCTTCACATCACAAGAAGCAAAATGCACCTATAAAATGTACAGAAATGTTTTTCCTTTCAGAAACTGTTTAAATTTTTTAAATGAGATGAGAACTTTTTTTCACAGCACTATGAGGAACTGGGGTAATTTCTGCGTAGGACTATTTTTGCGTACGTTCCAAATGCTCATTGGTTGAATTGGTGGTCTGTAACCTAGATACACGCAAACTGCGAAACAAAAAAAACAATAAACAAAACAAAACAAAACGAAAACGAAAAGAAATGGACTGGAATAAAACTAAATAATAATAAGTGCAGAACAAAATAAAGCAAAAGGAATGAACTTATATTCAAATGTGCAATTAGGTTGTGCATGGTGGTATAAGGAGTCGGCATGTGTTTTTATCATACTAACGCGTCGAGTAATATAGTTAAGCGTAAATGTTTGTAAGAATCAGGCAAAATGGGGAAAAATCAGAAACATGCACGTAAAAAAAAACGATATAACAATGTCATATTTCTCAAGGATACTTTCTCTATTTGAAAATAACACTATTCAATCTCTGCATCACTGGCTTTACTCAGAAAGTTTTCAATAGAATCTTAGAAAAAATTAGGTTTGTGACAGAGTTATCTGCCCTTGAAATATTCATTTTCAGTGCATTTCAATGAAATTGTAACTCAATTGTCCAGCATGATATGGAAAATCTTGATTCTGATGATGCAAATAGTCAAATTACACTATCAAAATGATGGTTTTTTTTTAATACCACGTTTCATCTACTGCCTAATTCTTAGAGGGACTGACACTTAATATGTTCGAGTAGTCGTACTTTTTGTTTACAGTCAAACAGTACAAGAAGGTAGTATAGAAGTTTCAAATGAACTTTTTACCAAGTGTTACAGTACATAAAAAAACAAACAGCAAAGCAAATTATGAAATATAAAAAAAAAACAAAATTACAAAAAATAATAATAAAGCGTAAATTTAATGATAAAACATTGAAAACGGACAAAAACTTAAAATGTTTTTATCAGTTCAGGAAGCTCTATGATATGTTGAAAACATGCCATTTAACGATTTTGAGATAAATGTTATTTATTCTATTTTCGTAACACGAAATAATATACGTGCATAAAAAGAACAAAACAAAATGGCAACAAAAAATATGAAAAAAAACATCCTGTAATGGAAGTGTTAAAGCGGCGTTTTTTAAAACGATTGTTTTAATAAAAGATACTTATAATGGTAAAAAATTATCGCATTCCCACTCCGTAATCCGTTTCAATTTCTGTCCTGTTTTCGGTTTCCGCCTTTTAGTAACATGTACATATTTGTCTGAATAAGAGTATTTGCTATCGTAGCACTCTCCAATTTGTAACAGCTTGAACTGAGTACCTTGATTTCTACGTGTTTTATAACTAAGAAAATGGGTTTGCACTTAAAACAATTGGAGTTATTTTTTTCACTGAAATGTCAAAATGATCTTTTTACCGCACTACCTCAGCACTTTAATAATAGTTTCAAAACTGATTTTTAATGTCAAGATTGATTATCTTTGATGTTAGTGTGTGCATATTCGTGGACAAGTTAACATTTTGCAAAATTACTAAGCTCTGTAGCGCATTTTAACCGACAGCAAGAATTACCACCGTTTTGCTTATATGAGCTTCTCGCATGCATATATATGGTCGCTAAACTTGTGGAGAGGAAATACCAATGACAGATTTAAAGATTTAAAAAGGGGGTTCAAAGGGGATTCTATGCTATTATCTAATACTATTTTACCAAGTTCTGTGCAAAATTAACAAAGTTTCCAACCTAAAAAAAGAGGGGGGGGAATCTGTGCTTTTCTTGTTTCACGTAAGCAAGGTACCAATTGGAACCTGGATGATTTGTCATAGTCTCGTCGTGATGTTACCATGATTTTGGAAGTCAAAATAAAGAAAAACCGAGAAACTAAATAAATCAGAAAAAAATAATTAATTCACACAACAGCATGCATGTGTTAAGTTTCATTATACCAAATAACCTCTACAAAAATGTATACTATTCTCGTTTGAAAGGCCTGGGTGTTTAAAACAATAAGTCCAAAAAGAAGTCAGCTTGTCATTAACCGATGGAAAGATTTACGCCCGTTTGTCTTACGTAAGCTTCTAGCATGGTCACCAGGCTTGTGGGAAGGAAAGACCAGGGGCGGATTAAGAGATTCTAAAAAGGGGGTTCATCATGAGTAGTGGTCGTCCAACTAATTCAAAACTTTATATGACTGTGGTAGATAAAAGAATACCATATCATATATATACAATTATTGTCGATTTCGGTATATTGTACTCGTGTTCAAAAGTACCTTTTATCATTATCACCGAATATATTGTAATAAAATGTAATACATGTAAAAGAAACACACAGAATATACAAAAATAACCACGATATATATTCGTATTGTGGAAATTATTAAGGCTTGACTTATATAAATGATTCATGTCAACTTAACGGGATTATGAAAACGCATCATATGAATCAATATAGTAGCTTAACAACCCTACTTAAAGAAAAAATACATAGCTACCTGGTGGAAAATTTTAAATATATATATGGGGTCCTTGGTGCGGGAGCGGTTTTGGGGGTGCAGACATTTTTCTCATTTTTGTTAATTTTATGTTAACTTTAATGGAAGTCCATAGAAACCAATAAAACGGGTCTTCTCTTTTCGGAATTTCTAGATTCGCCACCGTTGAAAGTCTTATTGAAGATGGTAAATGGAACAACATTCTACTGGAGTGAAATAAACATATACATGTATTTGATTGGTCACCTTGACAGGGACTATATCCTTTTATGTGACAGACCCGTGGATGATACAATAAAATGATTTCTCAAGATATAATAAATCTTACTCAAGACAATACCGATGTTTTCATGAAGGTTGAAAAAAAAAAATAGTACATTTTGCATATAAAACACACAATTAAGTTAAGATGATCTGAGCTCAGCACTTAATATTTCTAAATAATTACCCAATGAAGACACTAAGTAAGTTGTAATAGCAAAGGAAAGTTGATGTTGGACATGAGGTTTTGAAAGAGTTATAGAATAACAAAAATATATATATCAATGTATTTGAGATGTCTTCAATGTTTAAAAGAGTAACCAAACGCGTCAACCACACTGGACAAATACTAGTATGTTATCGATCAAAATATACAGCATTTTGAAAACATTTTGTTCAGTATATTTCGCCCCGTGCAGGTCCGGGTGTCAAAAGAATAGGCCTGCAGCAGCGCTATGCTTGTCGTAAAAGGCGACTAAATAGTGCTCAGGAACCTGGCATGGGGTTATGCGCTCTGCCAACAGAGCAACTGGGACGTGTGTGCCCCAGGTGGTGGAATGGGGTACCCCTGGCGTGTTACATGCTGAGGTTGTCAGGCTATAATACGGAAAACCTGACCGCAAACCATAGTGGTGCACCGTGTTGGGAAAAATGCCACGTTTCTCGCACGTTAAAGAACCCTGCTGTGGTATTCGATAGGAGTAGGAACCTTTGCGCTCCGCCACAGGAGGCTAAATTGGTCGACGCTATCCATCCCCTCTTTTTCTAGTGGCAATCAAAATTTGTATGCTTGTGTCCCATCCCTTTTTTCATTTAATCATCATCATTTCATGTTCATTTTATCATCCCTTTCATGTTCATCGCCTGAATTTAGCTGAAATATTGCTGCTCGGGCGTTAAACCCCAACAATCAATCAATCATTCAATCGGTATATTTCGCAGATGATTTTGTAATTATTTTTACAAAGTATGAGGAATCTCTTTCAAGAACTATATATTTGTATATAGGTGTAACGTCTTTTTTTTTTGAGTTAAAACGATATATAAGTTTTTAATGCTATTGTATTCTGATTATTATCTTAAGCTGGGGGTTTCCATAAGATCTTTTGATTTTTTTCCGGATCCACATTGAATTAACGGGAGTAACAAGTAGCGTGATTGGACAGCTGTGAGAATAGAAGTTAAAAGTTTTGAAAGAGCTAGGTTTGGTGGTACATTTATCAGATCCAGCTATGTAGCTTTGTTTGTATGGATTCTTGTGGAGTTTAGGAATCCAGTACATAGACTGTAGATCACAATCATCGTCCTTGGTAGAGAGACCAAAAAAGGATAGCACAGATTTATGGTTTTGCATTATCTATTCTATGGAGAGTGTGGTATCAGTATAGGTTTTATTACTGCTATTGTTTTCTGTGTCTACCTCTGATAATAAACATAGGATATATTACGTTTTGCAGATAAAAACAATGTTATTTTTGGGCTTTGTCTGCCGGTACGATAACATTTTTTTTTTGTATAATAGACAATGTTTTGGTCCTTGAAAACTGATGTAGCATTGACTATCATTGACCTACTTAAAACTTTCACACGTTTCAAAATTAAAGAACACACAGTCTCTACTCATTCTGACAGAGATTATCAATGTCTTCTTGTTCGTTTTATCCGTTTTCTTGCGTAGTCCTCTACGGCATCCAAAAGAACTTAAGTTATAATTCCAATTTACGGAGTGTGGTTCACGGTACTTGGAATCTTTAAAAAGGACCTTACCGAGAGATTCGTTTTCGATGATGTTTAAATCTCACGTACATGTAATTACGTGACCGGAAGGACCATACTATTTGAATGGAGAGTTTGCAAGGACAGTCAGATTGTTTAACCTTGAAGTCCTCAATCTCGAGGTCCTTCAACAGCCTTTTATAATTGAAAATTTTGGATGTAATAGGTGAAGTATAGGAAATTCCATATAAAATCATCGGTATTAGTTTGTCTTTGAGATATTGGGGTATTCAGTTCGCGACTTGAAGCTAAGATTCATAAAAAGTGTTATCATATCAGGGTATATACATTGAAATTCAGAATATCTTCATTTTTAAAAAAAATTACCGTTTAGTATTTCACCACAATCAAGATGGTATATTAGAAACATATATTTGCACAAGTACGTGTGTATTCCCCCCCGCTGGTAAAATACATGTAACTACATACGAATGATATTTATACACTTACCGGAAGGAAATGGTTAATACACTTCTCTTAAAGCAAGTCACACGTAGTAATAAGTGACCACTACACTTTTCATGTGGTCATCAATAGTAATCATATCTTTCCACTAAGCATAATGCGGCTAGAATTATATACATTGTACACATGTACATAGTACCACGCGTAAGTATTTTGTTCCTTTACTGACATGAAAATCAATAAAGCCTATTAGAATTCACATTTTCAAACATACAATTTGTATATGACTTCGTATAACAAGCATTTATCATCTGCAGTATTGAGGTAGCTAAGGACATTGATACTATGACTAAAGGGGATGTAGCCGGATCTGATATCATTACTGATTTTGTCGTGTTAATATTGTATTCTACACTATTATTATCAATTAGCCTTTTATACACATGCTTGAACAGTACCGGTACAAGCAAAGCGCGGAACGAAAAAGGAAATAATGAAGGCAAAACGGATGAAATTACATTCAACGGTGTTATTGGGCCCTGGATTTTTCTAATAGGTGTTGACTTCTTATTTCTATCATACTCATGCGTATAATACAACATACGGGAACGGAGAGTTTTTGGCAATTTATTCAACGGGGGCTTGCAGTTGGCTAAACAGGTAAATTTAGAGAACGTACAGTATCTACGTTATTATACGCGGAAAATTGTACGCCTGAAAATAACTGTTCAGCCTGAGGATGTTGTCAGTACATATAAAGTTCCTATCAGTTCACCATGATAGAAAAGAAACCTTGCATTTATAGGGCTCGTCTGAATAAAGCTGAAATATTGCTACTCGGACGTTAAACCCCAACAATCAATCAATCAATCAATGTATTTAAAGGGTTTAACAGCATGTACAACTATATGTATCGACTTGTAAACAAATAGGTTTGCTTTCAAAATATAGTGAAATGAAATATATTGCACTTCAGAAATAATTTCACTGCCGTCGGTATTATAATTAATGGACATTCGTCTGTGTATTTGAATAAGCTTGCGTTTATTTTCTTATTCAAATGAAACTGTATCTAGAAGACTAATGTCGTAACTTTTCAATACACTTGGTAAAAAAGTTAAGGTTCTGGATCCGTTTTCATTCGTACTTTCAGCTTTTTCAGTCATTTTTTGTGCCTCGTCGTACATTTTGGTTTATAGCCAAATAGAACAAGAAGATACTTTAGGAGAAGTTTCAAATGAACTTTGTAACAAGTGGTATAAAAAAAGACAAAACAAAAATAAAATAAAAAAACGTAAATACAATGATAAACCATAAAAATATGTGGTTTTCTTGTTTATGCATATACATAATTATACTATGATTCTTCAAGCACAGTGACTTTCTACATCAGATTACTCAAATTTTGCATTAAATCTCATAAGAATTTTTGAAAATGAATAACTGTAAAACTATGCATAATGCCAGTAAGGTACCGGGTAGAAACGGAACGACTCAGTTAATTGTCGTAGTCTAGTCGATTTCATTATGATGTTACCATGAACCCAAATAAAGAAAACCGAAAATGTGGTTAAATCAGAAAGTAAAACAATACGTACAAATGCGTGCACATGTTAATCAAGTCTCATTACACAAACCTCTACAAAAATGTAATGAATTCTCGTTTGGAAGGCCCGGGTGTTTGAAAGAATAAATCCAAACAGAACCCAGCTTGTTTAAAAAGGCACAGGGGCTTGCTCCCACTATCAAATATACTGCCCCACTAGTGCATGTATATAACTAAATTTGCAGCCAAGATAGTATATAACTTATAATGTAGTAATATACTAGCGGGGCTGCATATTTGATAGTGGGAACAAGCCCCTGTAAAAAAGGCGAGTAAGTTAACACTGAGATCTAACCAGTGGTCGGATGTTAAGCAAACCGAGCTATTGAAATGTGTACCCCAGGTGGCTGACACAGTTAGACATCAGACCTCAAAGGGAAAACCTATTATGAAAAATATATAAAAAATATCGTGAAAAATTTAACTTTTTTGAACAGTAATTTACCTGTAATGAAAAAAATCGATCCAAGGGAAAATTCGGCGTAAGTGAAAGAAAAACATCGGCACAAATGCAAAACGCCGAAGTCACGTCTAATCCAACATATATGGACCACAAATATCATTAGACAAGGTGTCCACAAAAATAGTTTTTTAATTAGTATACGACCATGGAATTTTTTTTCCAAACCAGGGAGAATGGTTTTATGGGATGTAACATCCAACAAATCGTTGAAAACCACAATCGTATGTCCAATTAAAGGGAACTTTGACACAGGGCTCAAACCCCGGCTCTCTTAGCACAGGACCAAAGTGAATAAACAAAGGTGAACAATTATTTTTTTCTACGAAAAAGATGGTCGGGAGACGTACATGTATGTTCGTTAGTCCCTCCAAACAGTAGGATGTAAAAAATCTCATGGATTTCGGTAACTCAAACATGTGAATGTGGATACAACGAACCTGGCATGGGGTTATGCGCTCTGCCAACAGAGCAACTGGGACGTGTGCCCCAGGTGGTGGAATGGGGTACCCCTGGCGTGTTACATGCTGAGGTTGTCAGGCAATAATACGGAAAACCTGACCGCAAACCATAGCTGTGGTATTCGATAGGAGTAGGAACCTTTGCGCTCCGCCACAGGAGGCTAAATTGGTCGACGCTATCCATCCCCTCTTTTTCTAGTGGCAATCAAAATTTGTCGATCCTATTATGCTTGTGTCACATCCCTTTTTTCATTTTATCATCATCATTTCATGTTTATTTTATCATCCCTTTCATGTTCATCGCCTGAATTTAGCTGAAATATTGCTGCTCGGGCGTTAAACCCCAACAATCAATCAATCAATCAATCAATCGGTATATTTCGCAGATGATTTTGTAATTATTTTTACAAAGTATGAGGAATCTCTTTCAAGAACTATATATTTGTATATAGGTG
The DNA here is from genome assembly GCA_037379345.1 of Perna viridis. Lineage (NCBI taxonomy): Eukaryota > Metazoa > Mollusca > Bivalvia > Mytilida > Mytilidae > Perna > Perna viridis. Next base: position 24,256,824 of record CM074518.1, on the reverse strand, counting down.
TAACGTCTTTTTTTTTTTGGAGTTAAAACGATATATAATGTTTTTAAGTCGGGATTTTAAATGAGTATAGGGAATAGAAGTATAAAGAGTTGAAAAATCATAGGTTTTAATGCTATTGTATTCTGATTATTATCTTAAACTGGGGGTTTCCATAAGATCTTTCGAATTTTTCCGGATCCACATTGAATTGATACCATTAATTAACTCAAACATGTGAATGTGGATACAACGAAGAAGTATTCTAGTAATATAAAACAAATGTTTAGTAACGGTCTCCATAGAATGGCTAACATAAAGATTCCGATCATATCGTACGGATACGTCGCCTAAGAAACGGCACTTGGACCAAGAGTAAGGAATTCGAAGAGTGTGCATAAAGTGATGAGTGATTTTGTCGCAACAATAACACACACAATATACACGATACATTTTAACGCGGAAATACATTCTTTTAATAACGTAAACTCTCTAACTACTTTTCCACACACTTATTCATAATAATGTAACACATTGTGTCTTTACATAAAATTGACTGCGTTTTAAATTATCCTGTATTTATGTACAGAAAATGCACACTCACTAAGTATTGTAATCTAAATAAATCAACAAAGCAATGTATGAGACATTTTCCAACATTACGTTTTTATTGTAATTCTAGATACTGACATTACTTGTATTGTCATAATGTTTTATAAACGTGAACAAGTGCATTGGTTACGGTTCTCCAGTCATGCAATAAATTACGACCAAACAATTTAATATTTCAATGTTGTTAAGGCTGACATGATCTCAAATTCAATAATATGTAATCTTGTAAAACATAAATATTTGTATAATAAGAAAATTACTCTTTCCGTGTGGGCTCCAAAGAATAAGGTTGCACTATACATCTTACCTGAAACTGCGATTGATAATCATCTAAATCCGTCCATAGACGTATAAATTCACACAATCCGTTCACACTTATACCCTAGTGCCACAGGACAAATGGCTACATTAAATTAAATGACGCGTTGAAAGCGGTCAAGCATGGAGGCCAAACAAAACAGAATTCAATTCACAATCAATTATGTAAATAGAAGAAAACTATATGTAATACGAGATCATAGAGTCCATTCCAATATCTTAATGATCAATAACACACCTGCGATTTAATGCATTACAGGTCTATGACTCCTTTAACATGCAGCAACAATGAAATCGGTATTAAATAAATCCTAACGTACCGTCATTTGTGCTTTTAATCCGATCAAAAAACAACATCAAAAGGTTGTCCATCTGGATTAATCTTTCCGATTTCGATTACTGAAAGTTTTCAAACACAGAAAAAAAGGGGCCTCATTTTACAACAATAGCGCTATACGTATCAGTATGCATATCATTAATTATACACCACAACGTAACTGTTATCCCTAAATTATACAATTTGTACATTAACCCCACTCTCCACACTGAATCAAATGCCTGCTTACTATCTAAGAATGCTATATAAACTTTGTTATTAGACATTTCAATATTGTGGTATATGGTTTCATGTAGATTAAAGGAAGCTGTCATACAGCCGAGACACTGCTGAAATCCTTGCTGTTGGGGGTTTGGGAATTTTTCCTGTAGAACACGAGAGGTAATACGTGATCTTAGTACACTCTCAAATAATTTTAGAACAGCAGACAGAAGACTAACAGGTCTATAACTCTCCGAAGTAGTTTTACTTTTTGTTCCACCTTTATCTATGGGAACTATGAGACCGCACTTCCACTTTCTCGGGATACGACCTTCATATACAATACGATTAAATAGTGTAGTTATGAAATGCACAAATTTTGTACCACCATATTTTACATGTTCGTTCTGTACACGACCACGACCTCTTTGTGTGCTTCCTTAACGTCATTAGTCCAATATGGTTTCGTATTTGGTTTGAAACAGTTTTTTTTTTTTGTACAGCACACTCTGACGGATCGAGGACGACGGATAAAAATGCATCATATCCCGAGTCAATATCTATAACCCCACTTTCTATATCCTCGGATAAAGCGTTTAGGGACTCCACTAAACACTGTTGATAATAATCAATTTGAAAGTCTATCATACGATGCCATGATGGACGTTTATAACACTGTTCTAAAACTATGTGAGAATTTGAGTTTAATGCAATATAAATAAATATATATATATATGTATATTGGTAAATGATCGGAAGTACTGCTTATCTCCCCTTCAACAAGGATCTCATAAATCCTCATCTATCTACATACATCATCAGCCAGAATATAATCTACGATTGACTGTTTTTTGATACAAATGTATGGTTTGGACCTTTGTAATGTATTTCGTTTACTACATATCATAAATTATTTCGGTTAGCAAATTTCAATAATTGATTTGATTTGAGTGCATTAGACACCAACCTATCTTTTGACAATAGACTACCGTTAAGATCACCTGCAATCAAAACATTCCCTTGATTTCTATAGTATGAGTATAACATATCAAAGGAATTTAACACAGTATTATATTTTATTTAGAAGCTACCCCTTTACAAAGGGGCACCAGCTACCAGGGTACGGTGCGTCTATCATAGTTACAAAATGTACAACAGAACTGCTAGAATATTCAGCTGCAATAACAATAGAAAATAACAATATAAAATTCCTCTGAGAAACACATGGTTATCATAGTACATAAAATGTTATTTCTGTGATTAAAAATATCAGCAATTTCCAAGAACATCATCGTACGTAAAATATCAATCTCAGTGAATGAGTCGTAAAATATCAATAAAATCTAATTTCTGAGTAAAATACGACGTAAAAAACAAAAACCATCATTTCCATTAAAAAGTACTGATTAAGAATACTGCGACGATTGTTAAATGATTCTACAAGGTACATTCTTCCATAGAATCATATGACAAACCAACATCATCGCTAAAAGCATAACCTATATCACCAATAAGAAATAAAACGTTGGCACTTGGCGACAATTCACTGAAGTTCAAGCCAGTATTTACAACCGAGTTGAAAACCGTATTATATTTTGACCGTATATGATCGAGTGCTGGGTACGTAAGTAACAATGTTCTAAATCCTCGGCGCTATTCGAATCGCATAGCGGACACCGATCAGTTTCAGACATCTGCATTCTAAAGAGATTCTTATTTAGACTTAAGCAGTTCGTTCTGGCAAGCAGTTTTATCCGCGAGGATCTAAAGTCGCTAGTGTCATCTGCATTCCAGTTTTGATATGGCAGTGCTGGTAGAATCCAAGACTACTCTTCGATGCAACATCAAGAAATAGTCTGTCTTGTGACACTGCCATACTGTCCAAGCTTTCGCTTGAGGGCATGTAAACACCAAATATATATACAATGAACTGAATAATTGATTTTACAACGCTATTCCTACAGTTCTTTCTGAGAGTTTGTCATAAATTTTATTTACAGAGAATTGTAGAGAACGTTTATATAATATTGCTATGCCTCTTTTTTCATGGTATGCTTTATAATCAGGTGGCAATTGAACTGATTTTGCAATACAAGATTATCCATTCTCTAAACTATACGAAAAATCTATCGATGTTTCTTTTAACTTGTGTTCAGACAGTATGCATACATCACATTTTGTCAAAATAGTAAGTGCGCTAAGACAAACTGTTGAAGACATGATGCCCCATACATTCCATGATACAATTTTGAGACTGTTCATAAATGATTGAAAAGACAGCGACATAAACAATTATACTAAAGTTATTATAATGTATTTAATCATGATAAGTGTTATGAGTAGCATATTCGTTATACTATTGGAGGGCTTCTGATAGTCTCTTATGCCATTCACGTTCGCTCAACCATTCATTAAAAGATACGCCGTTTGGCCAAAAGTTTTTCTCGCTTAGAACATACATGTAAGCAAAATCTTGAGAAACGTGTTATTTAGCTGATATGAAGGTTGCCCTTCGTATCTATTGAACAACCGTAGGTAAGTCACATTTACACATTTACGATCCAAGAAGGCGAGTATATCCTCTCGTGTTGATTTCGAGTCAATACCCGACAAATAGAATTTAGGAGTTTTGCTACGTTTCTTTACGCACTAAAAGAACATATCGCCATCAGTAGATTTTACATTGTCAGTTTAACCGCCTGATCGTAGAGGAATATAATACGTGGTGTAATTAGGTGAATGTGACTCGGTAGATTCGTTAAAATTCAAAGTTCCAGCCCCATTACTATTACTAAGTGTAACGTTTTCAGTGTTCTGATCAGAAGTTGAAGCCCTAGGGCTTTCACGATCATTAAGAGTTCATCACTCGTTACATTACCGTTAGGCGCAGACTTGTCGGTTGGCTTCACACTTATATGACGGTTAACAGAGTTCTCACTGGTATTTACAAATTTCGATTTTAGGGGTTCCGCTTGGGTAGCTGAAGCGTACGACTGTTGACATGATAGTTTTTAGTCGGACCCATTTTTCTATAAGCTACCGATTAACGTTGCTTGTCGAACCGTTTCCAATTCCAAAAGCTTATAATATTCGCGAGATATTAATTGCTTTCGAATTCCCTTATTGACTTCGATTTTTGCGTAAAAAGTTTGTTTGTTTGTTGGAGTTTAACGCCCGAGCAGCAATATTTCAGCTATATTTAGGCGATGAACATGAAGTGGATGATAAAATGAACATGAAATGAAAAATGGGATGGGACACGAGGATAAAGGGGTCGACAAATTTTGATTGCCACTGTTAAAAGGGAGAGGTGGGTAGGGTCGGGCAATTTAGCCTCCTGTGGCGGAGCCCTATGGTTCCTACTCCGGGAGAACACCACAGTAGGGTTCTTTAACGTGCGAGAAACGTGGCATCTTTCCCAACACGGTGCACCACTGCATTTTGCGGTCAGGTTTTCCGTATTATAGCCTGACAACCCCAGCATGTAACACGCCAGGGGTACCCCATTCCACCACCTGGGGCTCATATCCCTGTTGTTCTGTGGGCAGAGGGCCGTAGCCCCCGGAAAAAGTTCTGAGCACTATTTGGTCGCCTTTTACGACAAGCTTAGCACTGCTGCAGGCCAATTCTTTTGACACCCGGACCTGCACGGGGCGCGTAAAAAGTTAAAAGTTAAGTGTCGTATTGTGCATATTTATTAACAACGATGCCTTAATAACAAATAATTGACCAATAACTTCTTATCAGTACATTTTGCATATATTACCCGAATAAGCAGCATTCGTCACTATCGACATTTGATGCAACATGATGATTTCTTAAAACTTTTAAACTTATTATTTAACAGCAAACCGGAATTTAAAACACAAGGAATATTTTGATTGCACAGATTTCACAAGAGATTGATACAGGCAAAAAATGCAACGCAATAAAAGCACCAATTTATGTAGCCCATTGTTACAAGTGAACCTATTAAGTCTACTTTACTGTGAGTTTCTATTAACTAACCCCAGGCTTAGAATGATTATAAAAATCTTGCACACCCCATTATTACTGATAAGTCATGTAAAAGAAAATGTGCATTTTGACTAACGATAGCCACTGTTTCTTTATGCACAGGTTATAAATATAAAGACGCATCAAACAGTATTTACAAAAAAAATTATAATGTACTGTAACCACCATGAAAAAAAACAGGAACTCTTCCAACCTTCCAAATGAACATTTCCACCACCACCTGTACAAAAAAAAAAACAGCTAGCAAATATTTTCGGAATGAAAGTTCACAAAAATGTCTACAGGTAATTAACTTTATGTAAGTACATCTATCCTCTTGATGTCTTAATTTGATGTATATGATAGAGAGAAAACAACGTATTCGCGATCACTTCACTTTGCTCCTGGGTGAATTGTTTCAAATTCGATAGTTGACATTACATTATATTTTTTCATCTATCTCATTGAATTTGATATAGATTTTATTTAATATAAATATTAGGAATGAAAACTTATATGACAGAAATAACTCTTGATTTTTTTTTTCTCATTTTGGGTCAAGACCCATTCCTGTGACATTAAATGGGGGATTTGAAATGATCCAATTACCAATAATGTTAATTATGCATTATTTTACACAAAACATGGGCACATGCCTACCTATCTTTTTGGGGTCATTTTAGCATTTTTAGTAGAAATGGCTTATGACCCCCAAGTGTCTCTTCGTTTGTTTTTTTTAAGTTTAAAAATGCTTCATCTATCCAAACAGTCATAGCAGATTGCATATTAAAATATAACTATATACATGTAGAACCACTACATGCACTTTAAAAGTTTTTTTGAAGTCAAGAGAGTTGAACTTTGGGTACGCTCTTATTTACTCATTGTTCATTAGAAATATATTTATTTGATTCCATCGTTTAAGTTAAACAGGACAAAGTACTATCATGGCCTACTGGGGATTTCGGACAAAACAGGAGAAAACATCCAATCGGCACGATCGGCCCTTCTGTCGACCGGTTCTAAATTTACTGGCGACTAATCGATTTCCGTTTGAAAGGGTACGAAGATATTTCTGTCGCTCAATACTGACCGGAGATCCCAGCAAATAGTGCCAGATGATTGCGTACCAATTTACTCATATTGGAGATTATTTATATCTACTTTCACTTTACAAACAACGTGGTTTCTTTTTTTTTTCCAGTTACACTGAATAATTACAGTCACGCACGCAAACACAAACACTTATATATCAATAAATGATTTACAATACTTAACTGCTTAAATAATGTAATATTTAAGATTCAATGAGTAATCAAGGGAACCAAGGTTATAGCGGTAATCGAATGTAATCCAGGGACAAAGACCAGACATGCAAAACAGACATACACACCAAAGAACATAAAGTAACTAAAATATCATACATACAATGTAACAAAAGCAAATGAGCAACTCGGACTCCACTACAAACTGGGAGCATGGATCAGGTGCACCAGTAGGGTTAGCGTCCTCTGCTTTTCTAGAAACACCCGCAGAGTTGCTTATGAAAAGTCAAGTCCGGGGTAGACGAAAGAGGAAACTGACACATTGAATAAATCAGTTTTCATGGCACAGATCGATACACCGTAGGAATCCACGAGTTCATGATGAAGACCTAAAAACTTTTGTAGTGATGACTTCAATCTTGTAGCAACATAACCATGTCCCAGAAGCCTATTTGTTAGAATTCTAGCGCAATACAAAAAGTCCGCGTAGTTTCTCAAGTTCTGGCATAACGTATGAGTTGTGATATGAACACTCCATACGCAGGTGCTGAAGGGATGTTGCCACAGATGAAAGGAAAGTTGACAATTCTGAATGAAAAGTCATCACGTTTGTCGTAAAGTTTGGTCAATAGTTTTCCTTTACCATCGATTTCGTATTGTAGGTCAAGATATGAGGCTGACCTCACAGTGTCTGTAGCATCCTTTATCTCAAGTTCTTTGGGGTAGATGCGATGTATCAAATCCCCGAAATTTGAATTTTTTTAAAAATATTACGCCATCTATATAGCGGAAAATGAAACCTCGATTCAAAGATTCAAAGATATAATTATTATATGTATGTATGGCTGTTGTATATTTTCTTCAATAGACTATAACTAAACTTACCGTAATGATTTCGTTCAACAATCTTTTTTTTTTATAAAAGTAAAAATTTAATTTAATTCTTACGATGTTCTAAGTAGATGATAAAACTATAAACAGCTTATAAAGGACAGTGTTTATTCTCTCTACAGGAGCATATACATATAGATATAACATTGGGTTACCCATGGTCCTCTATAGTAGCAAACATACAGATATAGTTCTTGGTTACCAATGGTTCATTATAGGTACAAATACATAAATATAACATTGGGTTACCCATTGCTATCTATAGGAACACACATTCAGATATAACATTGCTTTACCAATTGTCCCGTAAAGGTGTATACATATAGATATAACATCGGGTTACCCATAGTTCCCTAAAGGAGCATACATAATTATTGACATATGGGTTACCAATAATCCCCCTTAAAGATATAACATTGGGTTACATATTATCCGCTTTAGGACCAAACATACAGGTATAACATTGCGTTTCCAATAGTCCTCTATATGAACATACATATAGATATAACATTGGGTTACGCATGGTCCTCTGTAGAGGCAAACATAAAAATATAATATTGGGTTACCAATGGTCCTCCATATAAACAAATACAAAGATGATTTTGGGTTACCCATGGTCATCTATAGGAACACACATAGATATAACAATGAGTTATCCATGGTCCCCTGTAGAAACATACACATATATATTACATTGGGTTGTCTATGGTCCTTTACGTGAACATACATATATACAATATAGGTACATTGTCGAAAATATTGAAGATATGTGATGAGGCGACGGAACGGGTAGGAAATGCAAGGCTCCACCTAGGGTACGATCTTGAACTTTGTGAGTTTTATGCTCGTTAAGTTTTGTGAGTTTTATGCTCATATAGTTTTATGAGTTTTATGCTGAGGAAGGATATCTGTTATCCGAAATATTCAATTTAAATTTTACCATCTTCTGGTGATGTTAAACATATTTAGACGTTTATATATATGGTCCTCTATAGTAACATGCATATTGGTATAACATTGGGTATGAACAAGTATATAGTTATAACACTGAGGTAGCCATGGTGATATATAGGGGACATACCTATAGATGTAACATTGGGTTACCCATGGTCCTTGATAGGAACATACATATAGATGTTACCATTGGTCCTTTATATAGCCATATATGTCTATGTTTTAGACATTTTGACTTTAAAGCCCGGGAAGAACTGAATGATCGGGTATTGTTTTTTTTATAATCCGAAAAAAAGATAAAATGTGCTCCATTATGATTTATAACTTTTTTTTTCTAATTCACTGTTTCTAGACTCTTAGTGAGGATATGAAATGCATGTAGCATGTAGATATAACACTGGGTTAGCCGTGGTTACATACAGGGGACATACATATATATATAATATTGGTTACTCGTGTTCCCCAATAGGAACATATAACTAGATAAAACCTTGGGTTACTAATGGTCCACTATAGGAACATACATATAGATAAAACATTGGGTTACCCATGATCCACTACAGGAACATGCATATAGATATAACATTGAGATATTCATAGTGAGGCTATGCTATACATGTAGCATGTAGATATAACAATGGATTAGCCATGATTACATAACGGGGGCATACATATACATATGATATTGGTTACTCGTGTTCCCCAATAGGAACATACAAACTTTGGGTTACTAATAGTCCACTATAGAAACATACATATAGATATAAAAATGGGTTACCCATGATCCACTACAGGAATATACATATAGATATAAGATAGGGTTATTCATTGTTCTCCAAAGGAGTAACATAATTAATTATATAATGTTGGGTTACTAACAGATCTCTAAAGGATAAAATATGGATATAACATTGGGGTACTTATGGTCCTATTTGGGAACATACATTTGTACATATAGATATTACATTGGGTTACTAATTGTCCCCCATAGGAACAAACATATATATAACATAAGATTACCCAGGATCCCCTATTTGAACTCACATACAGATGTAACATTGGACTACCCATGGTCCCCTATATGAACATACTTGTGTATATAATATACGTACATAATATAGGCTAACCGAAGAACCTCTTTTATATGTTTTACACCTTTTGTTGAATATGGAAAAGCGAAAAGCTCGGGGAAGAACTGAATGATCGGGCATTGGTTTTTTGATAATCCCAAAGAATGAAAAATTGTGCTCCATTGTGATTTATAACTGTTTTTTCTAATTCACTGTTTCTATAATCTTAGTGAGGCTATGCTATGCTATGCACTATTATTTCAATTTGATAGAGTAAACTTTCACAATTACCAGAATTTTCAGATATATACACGTGTATATTAATCTTGATACATTTAGTTATAGAAAAGAATGTTTTGAATTCATGCCTCTGATATGCAAAGAAGTCATGAGAATATGCTTTATGTAAACGGAAAGTTATTCTAAAGAAAAATCCTTATATAAAAACGCATTCGTAATGTTTTGCACAAGTCATGTTGTCTAGACACGGGTTGGTACATTATTGGTTGTATTTGACGTAGGAATGGATTTTTCTGGAAGAGGATGGAGTCAAAATTTTTTTCTATATTTTTTTGTGTTTCTGCCATCTTTATAATATTATTAATATTTCGTTATCTTATCCAGATAATCAATGCCTTTGCCTACTCATTGACAAGAAGGTGTGACTAAGTTAAGCAGGTAGGTTTTAATATGCTTATTGACTTGTATGAATGATGGAGATGTACCCCGACCCTTGATTTTAGCGTACGCTAAAAAAAATGACAGCACTTCCAGACTATAGCTTTGAAACTTTACACAGTGAATCGTGCGTACAAGCTAAATTTTGGATTCTTGCGCACGCAGAAGTACTGCGTACGCTCTAAAAACAAGCTGCGGACAATACCTGTGTGTGTAAGGGGGGGGGAGTTACACACACAATGACATTTTTCATCACTGGAATCATGTTATTGATTCACGTTATGATTTTATGTTAAGTGTATAAAGTTACAATTCTCATTTGTAGGGTATTCAGATTCAGATTTGTCAACATGTAAAGGATTTGCCATTCTGAATGTCTACCTCAAATGAGGGTTGCAATGCTCTGTTTATTATAATCAAATTAACTAATATTGATTTTACATTAGTTTAGGAGTGTTGTACCCTGAGTTGTCTATATTTTGTTTAGAAATGCTTTGTGCAATATCTCAGATGGTATTTTGCCATAACAGTTATGTTCTGACAGACATTGGTATGGGCAAGACTTCTAAAAAGTGGTCCAAAAAGGTAAATTTTCATACTTGCTGCAAAATCAAACATTAGAAAATTCTGGTTGAAAAATGAAAGTGTCATGATAAGTCATGTGCAAAAGGCATTATAATGTAATTGACATGACTCAGATTATACTAATTACATCTAGGTAAACACTATGAATTATATAATGTAATTTTAAATAAACTTATCATAAATAATGAATTATTTAAAGAAGTAAATCCCTCACACAAAGCTCTGTGCTTAGATCATTTTCACTCTACTGGTTAGGTTAGGTCGTTTCGGCTATTTGGCTATATCTAGATACTTCGCACAAACATCTGGATGCTTCTCAAAACTATCTAAAAACTCTTCAGAAGCACCTAGATACATCTCACATGCTTGCCATACCCACATGTATCTGGATACTTCATACGACTATCTAGACACTGCTAGAAATTTAATCAAATTATATAAAATGGATAAAAAATGAATAATATTGACGTCTTCACTAATATAATTTGCTGTTTCCTAACTCTGAAAAATAAGCTGATGTAACTTGGTTATGCTGTCGTTATTCTAACATGCCATGATCGCCATTACGAACTTATTGATAAATGAAGGATTATAAAGTGTTACCATATCTGCTATGAGGACAGACTTTTTCCTATACCACAGTTTTACACTTTGGAACACTACCGTACTTAACATACGAGCGACCAGCGAAATATGCAAAATGGCAATACATTAACACCAACCCCCGAATTCATAACTCTCCGAGACCGTCATAATCTGTAGAAGATCGTAGTGGAATCGTGGTAAAACAATATCAATAAAGAGCTATCTGTACGCTGAAGCCAACAAAATACGACCGCAAACGTTTAATTTTGGGACCAAGTCGGATACTCTATTATAATATTTGACGCAATGAAAATGGCGGACTTCTTAGGCACCAACCATTTTTTTATCATGGATGAGGGGGTTATGCTAGGACTTGATGTCGGATAAGTTTTTTTACGTAAACGCAACATTGTTAAGCGGTGGCTATTTGACCGGACCTGGTTGAATTGCCTGTCGTTTATGGAAAGGCAATTCACTCAGGTACTAAAAAACACAAACATGTATTATACTCAAGATGTATTTATGTATGCAGTCAAAAAAATACATCGGTAATTTAATTTAGTTGTATCGTATTGATATCTATATGTTATATCTACATGTATGTTCATATAGGTGACATTGGTAACCCAAGTTATATTGATATGTATGTTCCTATCAAGGACTCCATTGGTAACCCAATTTCTATCTATAGGTATGTTCCTAAATGGGACCTTATATTGATATGTATGTTTCTTTTGGGGACCATGGGTATGTGTGTGTCTGTTTTCCATGGCTTGTGTTTTTCCAGTATTATTTTCGTTTGATTTGTGCAAGAATCTTGGTTCCCTGATTAATCCTTCAAACGCAAAACTGACGCTAAGACTTGTAATAGAAAATAATGTCAACATCAGCAATGAAGTAATATAAACTTGCCGTATTTTGAATGGCTCAATACAAAGGCTATATGTTGCTATATCACATCCTTCGATAATTCTAACTAATTTTGAAAGCTCTTGCAAAAAATAATGATGATCTTATACTGGAAAATTTAAGTATGTATACCATTTTTTCAGTTCAACAAACCAAATCTAAATTATTATCTGGACCAAAAAAATTGTATCCATTGAAAATAATAATTTAACCAATCCGATTCTAAAATTATGGTTTTACAGGTTAAATTTTGACCACTTCTTTTTTCCCAGCTCCTCGCTTTACGCTAATATTCTTGACTGAGTTATTGTTCTTTATTTCTAGTGATATCTTATAAAATTGTAATGCCATCTGGTGAATAGAACTACTTTGAGTCGGGTATTACTACGGGGCGCCGAATGGGACTTGATCTTTTTGTAATCAAAATCAGTTTTGTGTCACAAAATTCAATTTTCTCACAAAATTTAATTCTGTGAGACAAAATTTAATTTTGTGTCACAAAAGTCAATTTTGTATGCAAATTAGTTGACAGAATCCTTTGGATATGCAAATGAATTAAAAGTGTGCAGTATCATAAACACATGTATTACAAACTTTAATCATTCCCTGCAATTCAGTAGATAATGTACGGATTTACACGGTTATAATAAAGCTCATCAGTGAAAGAAATATCGGTTATCGTAATCGTATAACCCACTGTCACTTAATCTTGAATCTAAAGATAGATCATTTGAGCATTTGTAAACAAAAGGGAAACGAAAGTTAAACACGTACTATGTCGGTTTTTCATCTCGCCCGACCTGTTCCACTCAACCGAATTTCTTGTGTCATACATCGATAGAATCGGAATGTAATAAGGAATATATCTGTATCTGACAAAAAATCGAGAGGGATAGTGGAACAAAATAATCGTTCGCCAACTTTGACAGATTAACAAATTTCACAGCACAACATATTTCTAATATGATTTTCTTGGCTAATCTGACGATTCATTTCTTTTTCCAGCAAAATTTGGGATAAATACATTTATACAAATTATTTTGCCAAATTTTAACAAATTTGGTCGCGATTAACAGGTCGAGAAAAAGCATTAAAAATAGAACTATTCCAACTCTTAGCAACAGTTTGATAATAAAGCTGTAGCTGCTCAAGGAACTTACATTTTCTTGATCAGACCTTGTTGTTTTTTGTATTGTCCTTGGAACTAGGCACACATAAACTAAACGCTTTTACCACACACACGGGTGTCTTTATGGGAGGATTCATAGCACAATAGCTTAAGTTAATCAAAAGAGAAATACTTATATATGGGAGTTGCCATTTGAGTGGTACATATATCTTAGTGCTGCATTGATTTTCAACTATTGTTGATGTTTTTGTAATTTGACTATTAATTGCAAAATTAAGGTTGATAAATTGAATTAGAACGTGAAAAAGAACAAGAAATGCCTAATAATAGCACTAACTTGTGACCACTTTTCAATGAACAAAATAGCAGGGAAGATTGTCCGAATCCTTAAAGATACAGGAAAATGTAGCTTGTAGTCCAAATCACAATTACGCTAGGTGTCGGGCAGTTTTGTGATTATTCATCTTGGTGTTGCATGTACGTCGACAACGAACCTGTGTTCCGTGTATCTTGATGGTATTTATATAAAAGAAAATTAAATGTCGTTGTGTAATCAAATCAAATTAAATAGTGCCTTTTTAGCCATTTATAACAAGCTTAGTATGTTTAGATCCATTCAAAGTCGATTCCCGTTCTCTCTATTTATTTTATCAAAATTATTCCAATTTGACCCTTATTTGGGGTACAAATTAAACTATCAATATAAATTGATTCAGTACATACACACTTTGATTTAAAGACAATCGCCATCTACGTACCGGAAACTGAGATCAATTTAAACGACGTTTTGTTTCTTGGATAGGATCAACCATAAAGTGAGCCTGATATGAGTAAAGGAATAGGCCAGCGAGTTGACGATGCACATTTTGTCCCCATTGGAATGCCAACGGTCTGTTTAAAAACACATCTACCACATTAGACAATAGGTGTTGTCAATCACAAATCCCAAAACTTTGTTCTTTCTAGAGTATTTATATAATTACAATGCACCAATGTAGAGTAAATAGGGAGGAATCCATTTGCATTTGCCATGTTTATTATGAAGTAAAAGACAAATTGGAGATCAGCGTTTTATGTTTTTCGTACATATCACTATATACCAAGCCTTTGTCGCAAAGGTACCATTTTCAGTGGTTAACTCAATCTCCAGTTGAAGAAACACTAAACTATTATATTATTAAGTAGAGATAAAAGAAACCTTATGACTGATGCATTTACATACACATGATTGATTGATTGATTGTTGGGGTTTAACGTCCGAGCAGCAATATTTCAGCTATATTCAGACGATTACACATGCCAAATAAAATAGAATTATACTAAAGTTGAATGTTCATTATACTGTATGTATTATATATTTAATATGTGAGCTTGTAAACCGTATTGAATTACTTGAGTTTGCTTGATGTTTGTTAATGAGATATTTGCTACCATGAAAAATAAAATAAAATTACCTTATAAAGGTAATAAATGAATTATAAACAAAACTGCATGCACGCCCTGTCGAGTTTGGTGTAATGAAATCAATTTTCGTTACAATATGGTTGGTTAGTCTTGTCACATGACGCCGTAGCGTTAAGTTACATCTTTGCTGTAAGAATATGTATTTCCACATGACAATGCATTCATTGTTCATTTCAACTATGCGCTTGACAAGGGAACAAAAGTAATTTATTTGTACCATCGGTCGAATATGTATTGAAACAAGAAATCCAATAAACTGATATTCTTTTATCATTATAATATATGTTTGTAATAAATTAGAAAAAAAAAAGAAAAATACAAATCCTATACATCGTAAATATCGACATGCTCTACACGTGTTTCAATGACTAACCTCTTACGAACAGCGCAATAATCAAACATATAGGAAGATCTATAAATCATCTAATTTGTTGTATACAAGCAAGAAGTACTCAAAGCCAAAACTATAAATATAGGACATCTCATCTATCACCGTGAGGTTCTACCATGTGCAATGCCAGGAATGAAGTAATCTTAGTAAGTATATAAATGTCACAAATGTTCCGAAATTATAATAAGGCTGGTAACCTTCTGCGAGTGCCGAATGTGTTGACAAAACCTTACGTGAAATGGTTCGTTAGATCTTCTCTATAATGTTATAGCCCATTACCTCCTGATAATATGTCAAATAATGCCATTTAAATTGAGTCACTGTGAGGTCCCCCATTTTCATAGTCGGAAAACGTTCAGTCGACTGACACTTAACTAAATTGAACTAGACCCCTAACGCTGAGGAAATTGTAAATCACAACATGAAAAGAAGCGAAAACACAATATAAGGAAAAGAAACAAAATCATGAAAACCACTCACTGAAAAAAAAATCAAAACAAACCATTTAATAGAACCTTGGAGTACACAAGTGAAACAAAAAATATAAATACAACGATAATTACTTAATTTAACTTTTCTCGCTCTCTTGAAATTTCGAACTTAAATACCTACTGGAAGTACGGTTCCACACTTCTGGGTTTTATGCCAAAACAAATTTCGATCGTATAATGGTATCACCCTGTCAGAGTCGTTTGTGCTCATTAACTTTATTTTATATACGACAACTTGAGTTAAAACCTATCCATTTTTTTTGAAATTTTAATACATTATTCCTGGGGTCAAGGCGGAGGGTTCTTTTGATTTGTAGGTTTTTATCCATCCCTTTTGGAAATAAGGGTCTAAAAGGCGGAAAATATGTTATTATTAGAATAGATAGAAAGGCTGATCATTTTTGCTTCAATATTTATGATTCAGATGTAAATTCGTTCATTTTGAAATTATATTTTGAAAATTTTTACTAGGTTGGCTTATCTTACCGTTTTGGAGTTAAAGGCGACGTCCAAAATGTCGAGTTTTTAGTTCATCTGACCCTAAGGGCCATGCGAACTATTGACATTACTTGGCGTCATTCAATGAAAAACATGACCGCCGTTCCTAAAAATGAACATAAGGGTTAGACAGAAGTTCTTCGCATATATCTCCAAAACCGTACGTTTACCCAAATTCTTGCACGGGAAGGGTTCAGCATGACGAGATCTGTCTGTGGTCAAATGTTCTTGTTGATCTGTTAGGCCATGTTTGAGTCATTGCCCTTCTTTGAAATTTATTTGCTATTTGTAGTGTTATTACTTTAAAAAATGAAGAAAATGTATGTTCCTTGAGCAGCTACAGTTAAATTATCACATAAAATCATTGGTACACCTACATTTGTAGGTATGAAATAACATATGTGTAGTATCTTAATACATGGACAAAAAGGCCAAAAAGATTATAATTAAAAACCAGACCATAGAATAATAAGATTCCTTAGAAAATTACATTGTCAAAACTACTGTACCACCGTCTGAGCAAACTTTTTGATTTGATTTGTGATCTCCTTCAGATGTCATAAGGCGATAACCATACTAAAATTCTGTAAAGATTTAGATTTAGGCTGGTTCCACAGAGATGGAGTCAGACTCACGAATATTTTTTAAATGCTTTTGCAAAAATGTAAATAATTAATTGATTTTAAATTTTTGCTTAGAATGAAAATTTACGGCTTTATTGTATTGCCGCAATGTGACCCATTGGTCCGCATCAATTTTTTTTATCTCAAGTCTTTAATGTTTGGTCATTACAAAACAACTATTAATATACATTTAATATATCTAATGAGGCATTACATGATGCACTTCGACGTTCTTTACTAATACCATATTTTTCTTTTCGAGGAAGGGGGACTAGAATATTATGTTGATTTTAAAAAAAAAATAAGCAGCAAACAGAGTTAAAATGCTAGAAAATCTACATTGTTAAGTAATGGGAATGTATTGAATCATCTTTCTTTCTTTCTTGCCAATGGCTGAGGAGACAAACTGTTTGCTCAAATTTGGAATAGTTCTATTTTTTTCTTCCAAATAATCCCAGTCTCTCTCTTTCCAGTATAAAAATGGTCGGTGTCTAATGAAACAATGATGAACACCGATGGCACTAAATTCTCATATTTGTAAATCTTTGAAAGAAATCCGATTTCCTTCATAATACATCATTGAAGGAGTTTATTCACGGTTAGATAACTCAAATATACTGGACAAAAATTAGAATCAAAACTTTTTTTTTGCAAACTACCTGATAATCGTGAAATTAAAACTTGATCTGTACAGTATATCATGGCATTCAGTTCGAAAATTAACATTGTCTATTTTCGGTTCTTGTAATTTTTGATTATTACTTTTATTGATGATTTGTGATTTATGTGACACATTGGGTGCTTTTTGTTCTGTTTTGATTTACTTTTTTTTCTGATTCATGTCGAGGTCCATTAAACCCCCTTTCACCCCACGCGAATACAGTTTATAATTTATTAACATGCATAGCTAAGAGGGTGGTTGAGCAGATTGTTACTCTGAGAAATTCAGTACCACCTCGAGGCGTAATAATGATCACTGTTATTTCAGTAATTTAAATGAATGATGCTTACATCCCCTCCTACAAAGGCAAAACTGATTAAAACTGGACTGATTTTTAATGTTTCCAAAAAACAAGTGACGAGTCTTAACTAGATGGTAATAGATAAAAGAAAAACAATAAACAAAAATAGACAACAGTTGCCCTTCAAATGTTTGATTACAGCTCTCGGTCTGATATCATGACTTAGGACTGATAATAGGTGTGATATGAAAAATGCCATATTATTATGATTTATATCATATGCTCAAGTAAAATAAAAATACAATGACAACGCCCATACGGGGCGCCGAATGGTACTCTTGTGGTTTTGTACTCAAAATTCAATTTTGTACAGAAAAAAGTGAGTTTTGTTCAATTAAAATGAATTCTGATTAACAAAATTTATAAGATGCTACAAATTTTCAATTTTGTGACACAAAATTCAATTCTGTGTCACAAAAATCAATTCTGTGAGACAAAAGTATATTTTGTGTCCCAAAATTCAATTTTTTGTCACAAAAGTTTATTTTGTATGAAAATTAGTTTACAGAATCATTTTTCTACAGTTTGCAAAATGAATTCTCTAACCACGATTTTGTAAGAAGGTGTCTAACTTGATATATAGTAACCACGGGTCTCGCAGACGCAGATTTCCGATTACTTTGAGCAACGCAGGACAGTTAAGGCCGCTTTAAGTTGCATTTTACAGTAAAACTGTTTTGAAATTACTGAAATTGCTATTATATGCTTTCTATGAGATTTGTTTGATAAAACAGGTTTTAAAATACGCGATTTTTCTACTTTTGATTTATTGGGATTTTTCCCTGGTGAATTATTTGCTGACATTTTTCCATTCAACTATAAAATGCTTTTTCTCGACCTGTTAATCGCAACCAAATTTGTTAAAATTTGGCAAAATAATTTGTATAAATGTATTTGTCCCAAATTTTGCTGGAAAAAGAAATGAATCGACAGATTAGCCAAGAAAATCATATTAGAAATACGTTGTGCTGTGAAATTTGTTAATCTGTCAAAGTTGGCGAACGATTATTTTGTTCCACTATCCCTCCCGTTTTTTTGCCAGATACAGATAGATTCCTTATTACATTCCGATTCTATCGATGTATGACACAAGAAATTCGGTTGAGTGGAACAGGTCGGGCGAGATGAAAAACCGACATAGTACGTGTCTAACTTTCGTTTCCCTTTTGTTTACAAATGCTTAAATGATCTTTAGATTCAAGATTAAGTGACACAGTGGGTATATCCGATATTTCTTTCACTGATGAGCTTTATTATAACCGTGCACATTCGTACATTATCCACAGAATTGCAGGTAATGCTTTAAGTTTGTAATACATGTGTACATGATGCTGCACATTTTGAATTCATTTGCATATCCAAAGGAGTTGGTGTTACTGGAGTGCCATTTTGCATATTTCGCTCATCGCTCATCGTATGTTAAGTACGGTAGTGTTCCAAAGTGTAAAACTATGGTATAGGAAAAAGTGTGTCCTCATAGCAGATATGGTAACTCTTTATAATCCTTCATTTATCAATAAGTTCGTGATGGCAATTATGGCATGTTAGATTAACGACAGCATAACCAAGTTACATCAGCTTATTTTTCTGAGTTAGGAAACAGCGAATTATATTGGTGTAGACGTCAGTATTATTCCAATTTGTATCCATTTTACATAATTGAATTAAATTTCTAGCAGTGTCTAGATAGTTGTATGAAGTATCCAGATACATGTGGATAAGACAAGAATCTAGATACTTATGAGATGTATCTTGGTGCAAGGTTGATAAATGCTTGACTTCCATGTACTGCATCTCTTCGCTAATTTTGTAATTCCATTTTTGTTTTTCTATTCGTTTGTGTTATTTACTAGTCAGTAAAGAAAGTAATTCCACATGCATCTTATTTATAAGAACATTATTGCAAGTTTATTCTTAAGGACACGGAACTTTGTATAAGCTATCTAGTTTCTTTCCGAATCCTACCATGAGTTTGTATGTAATTCTGTATACTGTATTTGCTTGTACTTACATACTTGAATAAACATGTTTAAAGTAAAGTTATTTGATTGATCTTTCCAACCTATAACGGTAATAATCTTTGTATCATCAGCAGATATTACTTTTTAATGGTATTGCTGCTAAGTGTCATTATGTACTGGTGTAATCATGTTGTGTAATGTACGATAATTATTTAGTTGATGAAGGACTTAATGAGGGGTGGGGGGAGGTTTCGTGTGTCGTGTACTTCTGTGTCATTGATTTTCACTGTCGATTGATAAGATGTATTTGAAAGGTTAATGTTTGTTTTCGTTTGCGTTTATTCGCCCGGAGGTTTCCAAGTCGAGTTTCCTCTCTTTCAAGAACAACACTTTGTAACATTCATAATTTTATTTCACTGTCATAAGATCATTATGGGTCGGAGATCCGACAATGTTTTACAATTCAATATCCATACTGATAGCTTTGTTACATGTCCTCCCTAACAGAGCGTTTATGGAAGACGATTCGGTAATCTTTCCGCTGTCGTACTGTCAATAACTGTTAATTTCTTCCTTCTAATTATTCTATCACCTTCTACTCTGGCGTCTTCAGATCCGTTCACTGTCATTTGTTCAGTAATTCATAGTTGATTTGAAGTGTGTTTTTTTAAAATTTAACGTGATTCCACGCACTTTACAGCAGGTCGTTGTTCCATTATCTTGTGGTTTGGCTAATTTGAAGGCATAGATTTTTGGGCTGCCCGTCACAGATTCTTTGATCTTGTTTCTAGCAACTTCATTCGTCAAGTGTCCTAAATAATCTCCAAGGATCGGTTTCCATTCTCCTTCTTTACATTTGAATATTATGGAGTCTGTATCACAGTAAAAAGCACAGGGTCCAAGCTGTTCTATAAAACTGTACAATTTCAGTCGAGCCTGAGCCGTGGTATAGGCAGCAATGACTACATGTGTTCGATTTGTTGTTTCGACAAATTCTCCTTTAAACTTCCATCGCATTTCTACCATTTCATCTGTGAAAAAGTTGATCGCTTGTTAACATATTGACGTGCTCAGCCGGTTCTGTCACGTACATGTATCTAAGTTGACACATGTTCGACCGATGTCCGAATTTTTCCCAGAAGCTGTTCAATATGAGTATTGCCAAGTTTCTCATACCGGGATTTTTCTTTACAATCTTGTAAAAATTCCCTCTTGTTCGTGGTATTCGTTGACATATCTTTCTTTTGTCTTCTTCTGTCTCACACCATTCTGGTCAGCCATTCGATTTCTGCTTGAATTTTACAAATGTATTCACATAGTCTGTAAATGGACCATTATTTTTTGTTGAAGGCTTGCACATGTATTTTACTCTGTTTCTTCAAAATGCCAGACTTCATACATCTTTTTAACCTCATATCCCAACTCCAGAGATTTCTTTACTTCGTTTGTTCCCAATGTACCAGTTAATGCTTTTTCGTCGTCGGTATGGTAACATTCGGTTTCATAGTTTTCGGCACAGCGGAAACATCATTTTGTTGTTGATTTTGAAGCACTTGTATGTAAAGTCCTCTGGATGCAGAATTTTACATTTGATCAGTCCTTCGTAGTTCTCTATTCCTTTAATTTTTTTCCGTAATTACTTTCGGATGACCTAACGGTACTTCTACATATTGTTTAAGAGAAATCAAGGGAACCAAGGTTATAGCGGTAATCCAAAGAATGTAATCCAGGGACATGGAAAACAGACATACACAACAAAGAACACAAAGTGACTAAACTCATACATACAAAGTAATAAAAGCAAATGAGCAACTCGGACTCCCCTAAAAACTGGGAGCATGGACCAGGTGCACCGGTAAGGTAAGAAAGGGATCCTTTTCTATTTCCTGGTCAAAGTCTCATCCACATCTCTAGCATATTTGTATCCCTGCTCTTCTATGTTTCTTTGTTTTTTACAATTGTACGTTGTTGTAAATCGTTCATGGTCATGTCGTTGACGGGATTCGATGTATCTCTGCCGTAAAATCTCGGGCATCCATGCCAGAAGCATTCCTGAAATTCATAAACTGTTCCATATGCATAACCATCCACTTTATATGGTCTAATTTATTGTTCTACTCCGTTCTTTGCATGTTGAATGTGTATGCCTGTTGATTCAGACACATATCTGAGCCACTGCATGGCATTAATCGAAAGGTTATATTCCAGGCGATATTCGTGGGCTGGTTTTAGAAATTTAGATCTGAATACTGAGTTGTAGGACGAGGCAATAGTGATAGATTCTTCAAATCGATCATCCGTATCTTACATATAGGCACTTCTATTGACATGTTCTTTCAACCATTTGGAATAATTGTTGGCTTCACTCCATTTTTGTACAAGTATTGTAGTCATGAGATTCATATCCTTTAATGTTATGACACAACACGGTAGCTCCTTCGTTGATACCGGAAAATAACCACGAACAAAATGCTTCTGTTGTTTCTTCTTCTTTAAATATGAGTTCGTTCGCTCCGCAGTTGTCACAAGATCTCTCTTGGTTGACGTCTTTCTTACAAAGCAGCTCTTACAAACTTTATGAACGATACAAAAATTTGGTCGGTGTTCATAACGTCCACGGGTCGATTACTTGTAACGTATACAATAACCATTGAGTCCAGGTCGGAATCCGTCTCTGCACTGCACTTAGTCGTCTTGTGTACACTCAAAGTCGAAAACAACGTAGATTTGTATCTTGCTGGGTCCTACGTTATCCACGGTTATCATATGACATTGGTGGCCATGCTCCACGAAGTTCTTACAGGTTTTACAATACTTTTCTCCATATTGATGGCCATGTCATAAGTATAAATAAGGTGTCACGATGAACAACTAAGTTTTGAAAAACAATTTCGAGGCGTCAATACCTTATTCTAGCTTATACACCACAGTGCGTTAGTATAAATAGTGGAAGTCAGGAGTTTAACATCAGTCTTACACAACATTACAAGCTGTCAACATCATCGGTACGTTCTAAACTATACGTATATGTTAGTTATAGATTGCATGTACATGTATTAGTATTGATTCTATCTAATACATGCAAGAAACAGTATAATCTTCATATTTTAGAAAATGCATACTTGTAAAAAGTGCAGCCAAACATTTGCCAAGAAAAGTCACCTATTGAAACACTCAAGATTGCTCAAGAACCATAACATTATGAGTTGTAACATCTGCAACAAAACATTCACGTAGTAACCTCACCAGACACAAACAATGGCATAAGGATGAACTTGCATTTCATTGTACCGTTTGTCGTATGGTCTTCAATAAAATAGATAATCTTAGACGTAACGAGTATCATCAGCATTATATTGGTGGATTAGGAGAACTGCAGTCAAAGCAACCATACAAAAATGTATGATATCAACATGAAAGGATGGAGACACATTGCCAAATTGAATACGACGGCTACGGAATATAAAGGGCAAATCAAAGGAGTAGAAGAAGGGAATATACGATCACTACTAGAACTTTTAGGAAAACTGTTTGACTCTTTTTTACAGACAGTTCCAGAGTTCGCAAATCCAACAGACCTGATTCAGGTGACCATTAACAATCCATCATTGGATTTTCCGTCCTGGTCCATGCTCCAAGTTTTAGTGGAGTCCGAGTTGCTCATTTGATTTTGTTGCTTGGTATTGTAGTGACTTTATGTTTGTTGTGTATGTCTGTTTTCCATGTTTGGTCTTTGTCCCTGGATTACATTCTTTTTGATTACCGCTATAACATTGGTTCTCTTGATTACTCTCCCATAACCCTACTATTTGTTAACCAACTTACCGGAGAACAGAAGATTGATCGTGTCCTTCAATCCTGCAAGATGGGGGAGTAGGTCGGCGATATGGTTTTGTAGACGTAGACAGATTCACGGAAGAAAAGGGATCTGTCATCAGAATTTGACACAAAGACGTCCTCTGTTGCAATCGTGACGACTAGATAATCATCCCCATTGAAATTCAATTCGACTAGGAAGATGAAAAGAAGAAGAAGAGCTGGCCCCTGAACTACATGCTGGTGCTGGGGTTCCCCTACAGAAGTGTGGAATCGAAGAACTCCAGAAATACTTGAATGAGGAATTTGAGGAATGTATCTCTATTGCCTCGGTTACATTGAATCCCGTCAACGATATGACCATGAACGATTTTCATCAATGTAAAAAAAACATCGAGCAATGACAAAAATGTGTTTGCAGATGGGAATGCGACTTTGACCAGAAAATAAAAAAGGATCCCTTTATTAAACAATATGTTGAATCCATAGAATGTATAAGCCCCTTCGAACCAAGAGATGCATTGGCCGATGGATGAAGGAAGCATTTACATTATATCGTGAAATATTGGAAGATCGGATCGACTACTATGACGTAACCTCCTTATATCCCTTCATCAGCAAGACTGGTAAAGTACCGGTAGGCCACCCGAAAATAATTACGGAAAATTTTAAAGGAATCGAGATTTAAAAAGAACTCTTAAAATGTCAAATTCTGCCGCCAGGAGGACTTTACATACCAGTGCTTCCTGTCAAAATCAACAAACTGATGTTTCCGCTATGCAGGACGTATGCCAAAATATCAAACCGAGTGTTACCATACTGACGACGAAAAGGCATAAACTGGTACATGGGTAACAGATGAAGTAAAGAAATCTCTGGAGATGAGATATGAAGTTAAAAAGATCTATGAAGTGTGGCATTTTGAAGAAACGAAGAGAAACGATCCCAAAACCAAATGTCGTGGGTTATTTGCGTATTATGTGAATATATTTCTAAAAATCAAGCAGGCATCGAGTGGCTGGCCAGAATGGTGGGAGGCAGAAGAAGACAAAGAAAGATATGTCAACGAATACCATAAAAAATAGGAAATTTTACTCAAGTACAAGATTGTAAAGAAAAATCCCGGTATGAGAAACTTGGCAATACTCATATTGAACAGCTTCTGGGGAAAGTTCGGACATCGATCGAACATGTGTCAACTTAAATACGTGACAAAACCGGCTGAGTACTTTGATATGCTAACCAGTGATCAAATCGGCGTAACTGAGATGAAAATTTTCACAGATGAAATGGTAGAAATGCGATGGAAGTTTAAGAGAGAATTTGTCGACACATCAAATCGAACAATTGTAGTCATTGCTGCCTTTCCAACGGCTCAGTTTCCTGGAACAGCTTGCTCTTTACTGTGATATTGATTCAATAATATTCAAAATAAAAGAAGGAGAATGGAAACCGACCCTTGGAGGATATTTAGGAGACTTGATGAATGAAGTAGCTGGAAACAAGATCAAAGAATTTATGACGGGCAGCCCGAAAAACTATGCCTTCAAATTAGACAAACAACAAGATGATCGAACAACAACCTGCTGTGAAGTGCGTGGAATCACGTTTAATTTCAAGAACGCACTTCAAATTAACTATGAATTACTGAAAGATATGACAGTGAACAGATCTGTAGGCGCCACAGTAGAAGATGACATAATAATAAAAAGGAAGAAGCAGATATTGACATTATGACAGAGGAAAGATTACCGAATCGTCTTTGATAAACGCGTAATTACGGAGGACATGTACCAAAGCTATTCGTATGGAGATTGAATTGTAAAGACATTGTGGGATCTCCGACCCATATAATGTTCTTTTGACAGAGAAATAAAATTATGAATATTATAAAGTGTTGTTTTTCAAAGAAGGGTGACTCGACATGGAAAACCCCGTTTGAATAAACACTAACGAAAACAAACAATAATCTTTCAAATATATCTAGCCACACGACAGTGGAAATCAATGATACTGAAGTACGCGATAAAACAACACCTGTACCCCTTATAAGATCATTCATCGAGTCAACTAAATAATTATTTTGAAATTTGAATATTACACAACGTGATTACATCATTCGGCCAAGTGCATTACCACACTTATCAGCGATACCATTCAAAACAAGTGATATCTGATGTCGATAAAAAGATCATTCCCGTTCTAGATTGGACGGATCAAACAAATAACTTAACCAGCCACATTATGAAACAGTCCCGGTTGTCCATCTGACGATAACATTCAAAATCAAAAGTAACACTTAAAATGACATTCAACAGCTATATCGGGGTAAAAAGTAAACAATATTAGACAATTCAAACATGTGCTGTTATTATCAGGTCAAACTACTTCATGTATGACAGACAATCAATAATAGACCTGCACATTGCACAACTAGGGTCCACTATTTTGAAAATGGCTCATCACAGATCTTCTGCTCGAGTGCACGTTTACTATAGAGTAACCTATAGAAAAGGTCATTAAAGTGATCTATATGTGCAGTTATGACTACTTGTGTTCTACGTGTGTTTCTTGCTTGTATGCGAACGGGAAGTTTACATGGAATGATCGAATAGCATTGAACATTACCCAGAGTCCGATTCAGGCACAGGGGCTAGTTATAAGACTATATATGTCATATACATCAACAGGGCACCAATATCTATGAATATTCATTACCAGTTGTTAATTTAGTTCCTTGTCTGGTTCCCTGTTCAATATCATAAGCGACTCAAAGATCGCTACAACGTACCTCTATTTAAAAAAATATCATACACATGTCTACATAATTTTAGAGCATATCCTATTCGTGGCATTTCGGATGTTGACAGTAAGCCAAAATCAGTGACAGAGATTATTTGACGATTAGTAACTTTGAAGATTCAGTTTTTGATTACTTTTTGTTATTATGTTGCTCAAAATGATTATATGGTGAAATGTATGTTTTTTCATTCCAATCTGTCTGCACTTAGGATATAACATTGAAAATCCGTCAGCTTCTATTGTATTTTAGTGTCATTTACAGAGTTATCTCTATTAATTTTGAATTTCACAATTCATTCTATGGAGTTTTTATCTCCTAAAACAAAGAACAAAGGTGATTTGAAAAGCCACATGTTAAGTTCTGTTTATAATAACATCTTAAACAAAATGCCAAAAATAAAAAGTATGTTAGCTTTCCAGCAATTAATCACATTTGGCATGATTATTAGCTAGAGTTCTACTTAATAACAAGAAATGTAAACATAGACATTGTAATGAAACTTTTAAGGGGGTCTAAGTGTTGGCATTTGAACCTTAACGGGTATGCCAGTGGAACTTTTTTTATCGAAATCACAGCCCCCTTTTGTAAATATTTGGATCCATCTTAGCATGAAATGTGCAGACGGCTCCATTGAGAGGTTTTAAGCATCCCTTTTTATATTTTTACTCTCTAGGATTAATGACTATAATCTCATAGGGTTTTCCTCCCTAGCTAAACATCAAATGGCTTATTATACTTTTTATCTTGGCATGTGCACGGAAACCTTAGACATTTTATGATATGTTTTCACAAGAACTTGTTGGGACTGTTTTTATTGATACTTTAGTGCGAGAAAGCTAGGTTTGCTTATCAGTTGTATTTGATTTTTGAACTACCTTACAGAAACAAGGAGTTCTCTTTCGCGGTAGGTATAATACAATTTTGTCATTTGTCCTATTTGTTAAGGTGTTTGTATTCTTAAGTTTTAATTCCGAATTCGAGAGATTTTTGCAGTTCGTGTTTATTGTTGTAATTTCACACCTCTGTATAAGGTTAGAGGAGGGGTTGAGCGCACACAAAAATGTTTAACATACCTTATGTGCATGTGACGTCCCATGCCAGAAATCTATAGTCCATGTCGACTTTCGTCTTCTATGAATAATTTCGCATCGTTTATTTTGGGTACCTTTCACAGCTTGATTTATGAAATGAATTTTCATTGAAGATCGTTATTTTTACCAGTAGAGGTTTAATTGTTTGTTGCTTGGCATTTAATATTGACAATCAACTTTTGTATTATATAACTAGAAGACACTTAGTGGTGACTAATAATCACAAAAAATACAAAAGAATGATTAAATCTTAGCAATAAATGTTTTTGTACAAAGGCATTTTGATAATGGTTATATTAAAAAGGGATGTCTTATAAAACAACAGCTTGGCTTTGATTGAAGCAATTTATCTACTTCCAGTAAAAAACAAGCTGTTGTTTCATAAGACATGCATTTAATTATAATATTTTTTCGTATTTTTTGTGGTTATCATCACTTAGCAACTTTTGAGTATCTAATATAAAAGCACAAAATTGGAAGGATTATATTTTTCCTCTCTGGGATTGATGACTATGTTTTTCCTAATTTTGGGGATTTGATACATCGCATCTATCCCAAAGAACTTGATATAAAGGATCTTGACCTACACTTAGAAATCGATGGTGAAAGAAAACTATTGGCCAAACTTTACGACGAACGTGATGACTTTTCATTCAAAATTGTCAACTTTCCTTTCATCTTTGGCAACATCCCTTCAGCACCTCCGTATGGAGTGTTCATATCACACTTCATGTGTTATGCCAGAGCTTGCCGAAACAAAAAAGACTTTTTGTATCGCGCTGGAACTCTAACAAATAGGCTCCTGGAACATGGTCATTTTGCTACAATGGGTGCCAAAAAAAAAAAAAAAACAAAAAAAACTGTCATGAGTTTCAAAAATCTTCATTTGCCAACCTGATCGCAAATTTGTAAATTGATACTAGTAAATGTCTGTTTATATAATCTTTAAATAGTTTTAATCAACTTGTAAAGTACTTCTTTTAGTTTTAAACAGACTATCTAACCAGGGATGCAAATATTGTTTCCCTTTCAACAACTTACAATGGATTGAATGACATGTGAAATTGATTATTTAATTCATTTTCATCCGTGTGGCCCTACGTTTACTGACCAGTAATTTCATTGCATGACAGATTTGCTAATTTGAATTTTACTGTCTTTACATTGATATTTCCCAACTTCAAGCTTCAAACCCATACTAGACAGCAGGACAACCTTATATAATATATCATTTTAGTTACAATATGAAATCTCAAGTTAGAATATTACCAAACTTCAACAGTTTTCAGCTGAGGTCTCACTAACCACTTCTAATATTTCCATTACTTTACATGTTAAAAAAGTAATTTTCAAAGTCTCACTGTGAATTCCCAGGACAAAAGACATCTTAAAGTTGCATACCGTTGCAAAGCTTGGAAAGTAAGGCATCCAAAATCATTATGCTAATGGTACGATGATAGTAGAAATTCTTCACAAAATTTACTTGAATAAATGATACTGAAAATCCACATTTTTACCTTTTCTGCTAATTGACAGCATGGAGGCAAATTACTCACACATGTAAACAATATTCATACACTTTTGTAATTAATTACATATATGATTTTAAAGTACACATTCTTAGCTATATTTTGACTACTTTTAATCATAATACACACAAATAATGCACTTATAATGCATATGTCTAGATTCAGTGTGTTTTTGGTACTACATAGGGGGTGGCCATTTGACCCGGAAGTGGTTAGTGAGACCTGAGATTGACAAGAAATTTGACTTTTTATTTGTAAATAAATATTCCCAGGAACGTAGATGCAGGATTCAATATTTGATTTCAAGAACTGTATGTAAAGTTAACAGAAGGAAGCATTTACTTGCCATAATTCATGTGTACATTATACATGTACATTGAAATTGGATTTATTAGTTAAATACAAGTAGTTATATGCGTTCAGTGGAAAGTGCATTGGAAAACAAAATGTGTCAACTTGTGTTTTAACTGCATTCCAATGCCTGGATGGAGGTGTTAATGGAATCATATCCTATAAGACAGGCAAAGTGAACAATGTGATTAACATAACTTTCTATAATTGTGCTACACGTAACACTTCATAATGTTGTGTATACATAATTATTTTGAAAATAAAATGTTAAAAAGAACATTATTCATATCATAAATATTTTGCAGGGAATTTTGTTTACAGTACATGTTCAAAATGTGTTAAGTCATAAAATCAGATCATACCTTTCCTTTTGCGATCTTAATCTGAACAAAAGTTAAAAACTGAAAATTTGAAGAAGCATGATCCTGTAAAGCATACATATGTTAACTATGAACATTAAGACAGACCTTGAAGTATATTCATGGCCATTTATGTCTGTGTGTGTGTGTGTTGGGGGGGGGGGGAGCTATGTCAAAATCACAACCAAATTGCACTAATGAAAAATGTTTTCATTTGTCAAAATATAAGAAACTCAAAGCGTAGTCTGCTATCGCAACTAAATCGGTTCTTCACACGAATCCGTCACATGTCAATGTGTCTGAGGTCGCCGTTGCGCACGTTTCAATGCGCCGCTATGCGCAAAATGATATGGTTTAGAAAATGCAAAAGTGCAGTGGCATGCGCTATGTCGATTTACTTGATTTATACTTCACTTTAAAGGGCATATTTTATTTTACCTGAAAACTGACTGCTGCGGGAAGTTATCTATCTGTAGCGTTTTGTTTTAATATTCGTTGAAATACAAGAAAACGCAAAAATATTTCATCACAAGC
Organism: Perna viridis; assembly: GCA_037379345.1. Classification (NCBI taxonomy): domain Eukaryota; kingdom Metazoa; phylum Mollusca; class Bivalvia; order Mytilida; family Mytilidae; genus Perna; species Perna viridis. The sequence continues at coordinate 24,226,385 of CM074518.1, read as the reverse complement.
AAGTTAACATCCATAAAGATTTTTAACACTCCCCGCAGCACTTTTTGCAAAATATACATATTCATTGACTTACTATTAAAATTTGGATGTACAATTTTGTAATCTTCCCACTGCACTTTTGATGATTTATGTGGTCCGACCAAGGCTTGATAAACCGATCACGTGACTCATTTTGATTGCACATTTTGAATTTTGTTGATCGTTTTGTGTTTTGAAGGTTTTATTTTATGAACTTGTATACTAAAATATGAACATCGGCGAAATTTCACGTATTAAGATGAGTTTAAAAGTAGCTCGTTTTCGTAGATTAAAATATGAAGATTTATGACTTTTCTCCTTAACACTCCCACGTAACAACTTGGATATTGAAGTGGACATATACTTCATTCGGGTAAATGTATAAAAAAGTGAACAACAGGCAATAATCAGAGGTTAAAGGTCAACTTCCTTCAGACTTAACTTTTTATGAGCAACTGGATGGGTGTTTCCAGAATAGCAGAGCCCTACCGATGCACCTGCGCCATGCTCAAAGTTTTTAGTGGAGTCTGAATAGCTCATTTGCTTTTGTTACTTTGTATGTATGATTTTAGTTATTTATGTTCTTTGTTGTGTATGTCTGTATGGTCTATGTCCCTGGATTACATTCTTTTGATTACCGCTATAACCTTGGTTCCCTTGATTACTCTTTGACGTAATTGTTAATTCCAAACAAATAAGTAATTTATAGTTCAGAGTAAAAGTTTTTGACGCAAATAACTAAATTGATAAAAAGAAAATTAGGAGGGTTGAAGAGTCAGAAAAAAATTCGGATTATTAGAACTGAGGACAATTCTAACTGTCCTCAGTTCTAATAGCCGTTTTGAATAGAAGTCAATAACTCAAATATGTCTAAAAGAAAGAGGATTTAACAATCACAGCGTTTAAAGCATCTACATCTACCTTTCGAAAACTTTTATGACTTATTTTTTGTTTTTCCTGATTAGGAATAGAATTACAGTACTAATCATATTATGACAGTCACTAATTCCAGTAGAAAAAATGAGTGATTTCCTACATAATTGATTGTTGTTATTCAATGTAACATCTAACAGGTTCATTGACTAGACTTGTCAAATCGAAAAGTTATATTTAGTCCAAAAGTACCTTTCCTTTGTTGGGGCATAAAATAGATCATAATTTATGGCACTAATTAATAGATAGTTATCATACCGCTTTAAACATTTGTCTTAAAAGTGTCTGAGTTGATTCATCCCGTTGCCTCGTTATATTTATATTATTTGCAATTATTACATTTTTTACCCGGAGACGGAGGGTAAAATGAAAGAGACATAAGCTTTACTTTTTAAGGTCAGTGCAGTGAATTTATTTGTTTTACAAATCGACGAAAAAAAATAGTGTATAAATCATCGAATAGACAATGGATTCAATGTTGATGGATTCAATTTTTGAGAAACATGCCTGAATTTTGTATTATACTAGATCATACAATGATTTATTGTATGTATATTGTATATGCAGTTGGAAATGACTGGATTCAAAATGTTTGAACAGTGATGGATCAACATATTATTGACAAATGGAAGGTCCCCGGGTCCAATCCAACTAATAAAAAAACCATGAACTTCTCTTGGATCTACAACTGTTGTAGTCTGTCCAGCAAATACAATTTATGAATAAAAAAAGAAACAAGAATTATTAGGAAATAGATACATGGAAACGAAAACTTTAATGTGGGTCTAGGTTAACACTAGGTGTAGCACTTTAGCCATTCTACGAGATAAAATCAAATTATTCTGTAGATCATCCAAAGATAGAGGAAAAGTACAAGTTCTGGAAAGAAAACAATAACATTTATATTAAAACAAAAATAATAAAAATAAAAAAAAAAAAAAAAATTAAAAATAAAAAAAAAGAAAGATCAATTAGAATTTCATAATGATGTCAGTATTACTTCGATTTAAATGATCGCGTTCTCCGCGTTCTTTTTCCAGTGTTTATATATTTTGAATTTAACTTTTTTTTCTCCACCCGGTGTTTCAATTTAAGGTTGAATAAACTCTTTTTAATTAAAGTAAAAAAAGATCAGACATTACCTATGATAGAGGTGGTTCATGGCGTAGGCAAAACATCGAACAAAACCATGATTTCTTGTGTCTACATATTCTATACTTGTATGTAACGATAGTGATCTATAGTTAGAGAAAACAATGCATGTATCTCCTACTAAATTCAACAAAATCAAGAACGACAACTCTTGCAAAGTGCCAATTGCATACATAGTGCACAACAAAATTACTAAGACTGGTTATGCAGTCTGCTTATGTTTCTGAATTTGTAATAATAAATTCGATGGGTTTTTGACATGCCCGAATCACCTCCTGTCTCATTTTTATAAAGACTGCTACTGAAAAATAGTTTGAAACGACACCCGTATGTATTGAATTGTTAAGCCACTATACATGTTAATGTTGACTACATATCTTATAAGGTATTCTTATATTTGAAAAAAAGTTAACAATTACAAATACATGTATCGCCAAATAGCATATTTAAGTATTAGGTGTATTAACTCGATAACTTTTTGTGTTTTCTTTTCTAGCGTTTAATAATTGTTTTGACGTGTTTGTTTTGTTCTTCAACAATACGCTGAAAATTTACTGTAACAATAACATTGAAATTAGGATTACGTACGTGTACCGCATTACTTGATCGATACCCCTTTCGGCGTTCATTGGACTGGGAGAAACATTCATGACGATTGTGGTGGGGCTGAGAGTAGTATACTATGAGTTTTAGGCTAATCATTATTCAGGAGGTTCGAGGAAGTGCACCCCAATGAGCATGGACATAACGTCACATTCGGTGGTCATGAACCGCAAGTGACCCTTGGGTGTGACCGAAAGTTGACCTTGGGTATGAGCGGAAGTGGACCTTTGGTGACCGGAAGTGGACTAACATGTAGAAGCGGACCATGACCAATAAAGGGAACATGGGGAACCGTGCTATAGGAAAAGGGGGTCTGAAAGGTCAGGGCGGGAGGAAACGACCTCCATAGGTATCATCATTAAGTGTCCTAATTTGAGTCATTATATAGTATGGTGTTCTGTAAACAGGTAAGTATAAAAAAATGTATTTTTACTAGAGTTATCTTTCATTGTTTATATTGCTTTTTTCATTCTACATTTTATCTGTAATAGTTAATTATTTTTGTAAATTATTTGTTGGTAATTTCACTGTTATTGTGTAATAATGTCAAATTGATTGGGTACTTTGAATCGACGTTTTCAGCATATGTCCTTCTGTCAGTTTATTTAATGTATTGATTTAATTGCCTTTGTAATGTGTTTTATTAATACATTTATGGCGCAAATCGGATGTTTAATTTTTTATCATTGTTTAAATTGTTTTTTGTGTAGTTCAATTATTTTTGTGTAATTTAATTACTTGTGTGTGATTTAATTTTCTTTTTGTAACGTTCAATTGTGTAATTCATTTGAATAGATGTCTCACCGATTAGACAGATGTGTAAAACTTCCCATTTTACTGGTTATTTCAATAGCCCATGTATTGATTTTTAACCGCTTTTTATTGTGTTTTATGAATACATTACATTTGTAAGGACGTGTTGTGCAATGTTTACCTCTTGGACATTATTTTTTTTTATATAATTGTCTTAATTATTATTTTTATAATTGTTTTAATTATTATTTGTTTGATCATGTTTAATATGTTTTATAAAATAAAGTTTCAGTAATTAATGTTACTATAATATCATTACTTATGTCAATATTATACTGACAATTGTAGTATTTACACGTTGTACAATTGATGTTAACATTCGGAACGTTAAGAGCTTTTGAATGGTGTACTGTCTTTCTTTGTTTTATTATAATTAGATTTTTTTATTGTCGACCATTTAATCATCTATTCAATGTTTCAGACGCACTCAACTTATTCATTGATTTTATCCGTTTTTTTCTTGTTTTTTTTTGTTTTTTGTTTTATTTTTATTTTTGTTTTTGTTTTTGTTTTTGTTTTGTTTTGTTTTGTTTTGTTTTGTTTTTTGTTTTGTTTTTGTTTTTGTTTTTGTTTTTTGTTTTTGTTTTTTTTTTTTTTGGGGGGGGGGGTCTAGTGGGTAAACCGATTTCTTTTTTTTCAATATTTACTGTCAATATTTATATGTCGCGTATACTTGATTTGTACCGTTTACCCGTCTATTGGGTAAACCATTGATTTACGGATTTTTTTTTATCTCCACACTGTCATTCGTAACTTGTTTCCTATGCTCCTTTGTTTGTTTTAATACTGTTTGATCGTCTGTTTTTATAAGGATTTTGCACTTTTTACTGCTGTAGTATTCGCCATGTTTTCAAGTTACTTACACTCAAACTTGATTCGACACGTGTTATGAGGCTCTGAAAATAAATATATTTGTTATGCTGTCGCTAACAATTATGACACGTGTTATCGGTTTTTTTTTGGCTGGGTTTTCATCGACTAGGGATTATCTGATTGTGTTGCCAAGTTTTTAATTTTTTTTATTGCAGTTTACCTCCTCAAAAACATGACATGCTATACTAACTATTGAGTGGAAATTTTAAAGAATCCTTTCCACCAAATGTTTCAGCATTTATGTCAACTTTGACATCATGTTGGCAGAAAACAGTGGAAATATAGTACAAACACGCAAAGCTTGACAGCTGCCTTCTAACCTCGTGATATGAAGCATGAATTCTATGAAAGTGTAATGTCTCAATTAGAAATTTTTACCTACGATCTGGTGCAATTGCAAAGCGGTGCCAACGCAAAGTTTGAATATAATAGAGCCTTTGTATGCAATGACACAATGTATGCGGACAAAGCTAAACTCAAAATGAATTCAAATAAATGTTCCTTTTTCTATGTTGCTGTAAGATTTATCATCAAAAGACATGTAATAAACCCTGTCAACGAAGAAGGCAAAGTCTCTAATGATTTCATCAATGACGTTTTGTTCAAAGTAGGAAATATTTATTGAAGAAGAGCATTCCTAATTTCACCTCATAGAAAAGTATTTTGGTTTCGCTAGTATGATGTTTTTTTGTGAAGTTGACGCACACATCCGTAATTTTATATATTTTTTTCAGCTTTGAAACTAACAGCTCTGGGTGCTTAAGACTGTGTGAAAAACGTCTTATACAAACTTTGACACCCCCTGACAACAACAATAAATGTATATATATGTATATATTTTTACAAAGAATGGAGTTGAAGTCTAAAAGAAGCGTATTTAAATGATTTGTCTGTTTGCAGAACTGATTTGTATTTTTTCAGCATGAGACATTTTTTTCAGATTGAATAACTCTTCAGTTATTTATGTGACGTGTATGCATTTCGTAAATGATACCAGACCTTTCTTTCTCGAATCTGTGTCACGCTAAAGGTACACTGTACTTTGAAATGCAAAGGAGTACGATTGAGTTTCCGATCTATTTGAAGGTTTTGTTTTACATAAAATGCAAGACGATCAATTGTGTTATGTTTTAGATATAGTCAATTTGCGTGTCGTAAATCATTAACAGAAGTGGTGAATATTTTAGCAGTTGATGCGGTTAGTTTCTGCTATGTGACAATTTGGCATATAATACAACGATGCCAATTTATAGGCTTTCGTACACGTTTCGAAGGTGGGAGTACTAGTATGTATTCAACGGGACTAAAGCTCAATTATGATACGCAAATATCAGTGGCTGATCTAGAAAAAAATCGAGGTGGTCCGAAACGAACATCGATTGGCTTGATGATTTTCAACCTTGCTCAAAAAAGGAAAGCTTTGATTCTAATATAAATTAACAGGAGACAGGATTTATCGTTTATATTTTATCGTGTTTGGTAATGAGTAATCAAGGGAACCAAGGTTACAGCGGTAATCAAAAGAATGTAATCCAGGGACAAAGACCAGACATGGAAAACAGACATACACAACAAAGAACATAAAGTAACTAAAATCGTACATACAAAGTAACAAAAGTAAATGAGCAACTCGGACTCCACTAAAAACTGGGAGCATGGACCAGGTGCACCGGTAGGGTAAGCGTTCTCTGCTTTTCTAGAAACACCCGCCGAGTTGCTCATAAAAAGTCAAGTCCGGGGTAGACAAACGAGGGAAGGAAAACTATGACCCGTTGAATAAATCAGTTCTCATGGTGCTGATGGATACACCATAACGATCCACGAGTTCATGATAAAGACCATAAAACTTCTGTAGTGATGACTTCAATCTTGTAGCAACATAACCCTGCTCCAGAAGCCTATTTTTTAGAGTTCTAGCGCGATACAAAAAGTCTGCGTAGTTTCGGCAAGCTCTGGCATAACGTACGAGTTGTGATATGAACACTCCATACGCAGGAGCCGAAGGGATGTAATATAATAATAAAAAAACGGCATCGTCAGTATATTCCACCACACTATGCAAGACAATTTATATTAGAGGCTTTGTGTGTATGTATTTTTTTTGTTTTATTTTCTTTTCTTTTCCATTTTCCAGACATTTTTGTTCAGCTAGTCGTGTGCATTGACAAAGTGTACATATAGTTAATAATGTTTTAATGACAATTAAGACACCGAACTCGTATGATCAAAATAGAGTAACTACAAAAGCAATTTCAGGAAGGTAAAAATATGAAGCCTTGGCCAGCGTGTCTTTCTGACAAGGAACCGAGATTTTCTTTCGGACCCAATATTTAGCAACAGGAAATCCAAACATATTTTTTGGGTCGGAATGATATGGTTATTTTGAAGTAAAGTTTTATAGTCTACAATAAAACAATCTTCGGTAGAAGTTCGTATTCTTACAATTTTAATTTTTGAAATAAAATGAGAACTCTTTTCACAGCGCTAAGAGAAACAGGCGATAATTTCTACGTATGACGTATGCGAACGTTCCAAATGCTCATTGGTTGAATTGTTGGCCTGTAACCTAAAGATATAACAAACTGTAATATTTTACTAATTGCCAAGCACCTAGAAATTTGAACTATATCTCCAGTACTGTATAACAAGTTGTATATATCTACAACTTTGTTTACTAAAACAAAAACAAAAAAAAATATACATCTTGCATATGCAGCAGTCGACTTCAGTCTAGAATAGGGACTTAGCGGCGATAAGATTTGATGGATATTTTATACCAACAAGTTCGTTTGGTGGTTCGTATTGTTAGTTGTTCTTGTAGCATTTTTAATTCCCTTACCTTACCGGAAACACACTTTTGGGGTTTTATACAAGTAATTGACTTGTTCGTTGTCGTATAATATAAGTTTGGGTCTGTTTTCTATAACAGAGGTTACATTCTGGTTCTGGTATAAAGAAAATAACGATGTATGCTTACATTTAACCTGTGTTTAATTATATGAAATACATTATGTATTATATAATTCGGGTTCCAGGGTATTTAAAATTGAGCTGCCAGTTTTTCCAGCATATGAAAAATTGTGTAAATAAATAAGATAAAGCTTCTAAAATATTTACCAAAAGCATGGGAGAATAAATTTTCATTGCACCTTGTCTAACGCCTGATCGACAGATGCACGGATATATTTCAGACCCTCCCCCACCCATACAAAACTTACAATTTTGATAAACCAAACATATTCTAAACGCCAGTGTGAATATTACCATTTCTATACTTGACATCTTAAACCAAAGTGCATCCCTTGACAGGGTGTCAATTAAGTCTTTTCAAATTTGTCTACAGTTTTTTTTCATAATTTTTTTATATAAACTTCAAAATCTCATCTATTCTTTTGATTGTCGCTCATGTTCTGATTCCTATCGCTATCAGATACCCATTTCCCAAGAAAAATGCCATCTGCCATGTTGATACAAAGAAAAAATAAAGAACAATAAAAGATACTAACAATGTATTTGTTCATAAATATACAACAATTTAAAGCACTTATCAACAATTTATGTCAACAATACAAAATGTTTTAATGATGCAAAACGTTACAAAGCATAATCATAAAAAAAAAATATTTCTTACAGTAGATGTATGCACAATGAAAAGACTTTCATCTTTATAATACAAAATTAAGTATTTCAATTTCACAATTATAAAAGAAATGCCTAGAAATCAAACAGTGGCAAGAAATAGTTGTCATGCATAAATCTCATTCTGTAGTAATCTACAGTCTTCATACATGTAGCATATTACAGAACGAGTTTGGACAATTTTATAAGTGAACCAGATTTAAAAAAAAACAAACAAACAAAACAAAACAAATCCCACTCAAATTATTTGCTCAATGGACATGTTATGTTGAATGATGCCATAATACATAAAACTACTATGCATCTTCGATGACTAGAAAACTTTGACCAATGCACCGGAAATGAAACCATGATTGGGTTTTACTGTGAAAGTACTATTGTCCGTGGGGTTCCAATTTTTGTGGTTTACGTGGTTAGGTGAACTTGTGTTTCTCCACTTCTACACGAAAATTGGTATCCACGAATTAAAGTACCTTCACAGTAGTATTTGGCATAGAGCTTTAAAGGCCACTATCTAAGCAAAATACAGTATATACATAGGTCAAAATTGATTCAGAATCCTGACTACATGACACTTCTTCAGACAGTATTAACTATCCTTTAATGTTGCATCACTTAGGATTGGTTAGAAATAAATGTTTCCTTGCCACCATCAATACAGGCAAATGCTCAAATTTCAAGCCTCTAGCAAGACTTTTTTTTATTTTAATTTCTAAGACTGAAAAAATATGATTACTTACTACCAACAATTAAATATTGTGATTGTTCTTTTACCCCTTGTATTTTATTTTACAGTCATCAGTCATAAACTTTGCTTGAGTTTTCAAGAGATTTTAGTGCCCTTTGACTGAAAATAATAGCATTTTTACTGGTTAATTTAAAGTACAGCTCACACACTGCATGACTGCTAGACCATTAAACTAGAAAGTACATCAAATGAAATTCACTATTTCCACTCAGTGAGCAGATCTGTAGGAAAAATTCTTTTAATTGTTGCATGCACAATCCATAGTAATCCACATCTTACCATAATTGAACAAATGCATCTTTCAATATTTTATTCAGATTTGTGACTTATTACCTCTCTAAATTAGTTTCCCTAAAATCATGCATCTTCCCTTTCCTACTGACTCTGATTTCTTGTCTTAGCTTGCAGTGCATAACTCCAATACTAGATATTTTGAAATTTAAGTCTTAATTCATTTGGCACATACAGAGACACCTGTTTAAGACCTAGGGTAAGGGACATAACTTTTGAAATCAGTGATATGTTTGTATCATATTCAATTTCACCATAACCTTTCAAGCTTTCATTTGAAACAGAATGAAATAAATCCAAGTTACTTTGATGCTTACATGAGGATGATGTAAAATACTGAAAACAAATGTTCCAATGGTTTGTAAAGTTGTGTCCCTTACCCTAGTTCTACCTCCTTAAATGGAACCTTGAATAATAAAAACACTGTCTAAATAAGACACTTATTAGGGTCCTTCCATATATCAATATAAATGTATTTTTAACCTAAGTAAACTGAAAACCTGTCCAAACAAACAATTTTAAGTCCAAATGGTGATTTGTTTGAACCAATATCACAGTATATGTGCACTGTCTACAAATTATACAATTGTTTGAGGTTTCATTTCAAACAAGTAGATAAAGAAGCATATATATAAGACAGTAATATAGAGTAAAAAAAAGAATCAGAACTTCAAAATGGGAATGAAACAAGAAACATTTTAAAAACAAAAAATACATATGGTCGAAATAATGGTAAATGTTGGTATAAAAACTAATTTGCTGTTTAACAGCCTTTCAATGACATGTGATATATTAATGTTCTTTGATAGTAGACTAATCAAATTAATGTTGTATCTTTTGTGGATTTCAGCCACAAACTTAACATTCTTAATGAAAAAGAAATTTCATAAAAAATGACCTTTTATTGCATATAATGACAAGGATATACATGTACATGCAATTGATACAATCAAAAACTCAAAATATGAGGTTTTTTAGTATTAATTAATTAGCGAAGAATAAAAAAAACCCTGCAAAATGTTTTTTTTTTATATATATATAATGAGCTTTTCAACATGCAATCATAATTATAAATGACTGCAGTAACTTATCATATCAGAGTCCAAGTTTTAAATACTCAATAAACCAAAATAGTCTTTCAAAGAAATAAAGGCTACTAATTACTTAAGTACTTTTAGTAAAAATTCAACAACATTAAAGACATGAAAAGATCATTGATATTATTCAATAATAAATGATGACCTTGCTCTGTTCTTAAAATGGTAATTGGGATGAAATAATCATAACATGTAGGACAAAAAAAGATGACTGCAGATTTTGAAAATCTGATAAACACAATGACACAAGATCACAATACAAATAAAAATCCAGTCACTTGGACCTATTTAAAGTAGATCACCAAAATTGAAATCATCCAGTATACTAGGTTGACCTTGACCTATGACTTGACCCTGTTGTGACAACTGAGGCATGGCATTGGGCATCATAGACTGGTTACCACCCATCATGGTCTGCTGAGCCTGTGGGTTAGGACCTCTCATTTGTTGCTGCATCATCTGCATGGGAGGCTGACGAATCTGTTGTCCTTGTTGGGCTTGTTGCTACAATAACATGAACAATTCTTGTAGGTAACTAAAACTCCAGAAAATAACCCTTCTCCCCAATGCTGATGCCTTATTACCCACTGTTATTGCAATATCAACAAAAAACAAACAATAAAGCAGTACCCCCCTCCCCATCATTTTCTTTTCCCATGAACTTCAAGGCAGTTAAATATGGTAAAAATAATTGCATTCCTCCCTTTGTTTTCATGACAAATGACCAAATAAACATTGAATGGCCTAAGAAGTTCAAGAAAAAGTTACCGAAAGTTGAATACTTAACCTTATCCTTGGGGATAGCAGCAGGTACTGAAGGTATGGCTGGCATTGTACCTATAATTTTTTAGGGTATGGCATGCTGTACCCAAAGTCTTGAAAAAAAAAACCAGGTGTTTCATTCAGTTACAAACTATAACAAATTCAAACATAAGAGTTTTAACTCCAACAATATCATAAGTACAAGTTATCAATCAATTTATCCAATTAAGGAGGTAGACCTAGGGTAAGGGACACAACTCTTAGAAATCATTCAAATGTTTGTATTCAGCATTTTACATCAATCCTATGTAATCATCTTATTAACTTGGATTCATTTTATTCTGCTTCAAACAAAAGCTTGAGAGGCTTTGGTGAAATTGAATATAATACAAACATATCACTGATTTTATGAGTTATGTCCCTTACTCTAGGTCTACCTCCTTAATTTACCTGTTGATTAAGTAGAAGTTGTTGAAGTTGATGGTTGTTAACTTGCTGATTTACTTGTGGCTGCTGCTGTTGTTGTTGTTGTTGCTGCTGTTGTTGTAACTGTAATCTCTGTTGCTGCTGTTGATGATGTAGTCTTTGTTGCGCTACAATTTAAAATTATATTCATAATTTTTGATGAAAGAATATTTCAAGTTTTTCATTCTGAAGCTTAGAGATAGTTTTGCTAAAAATGGGTGCAGTAATATAGACTTGTTTGCATCCTATTAATTTGATTCCTTCAATAACAGAAGGGAATATCATCAAAATATTTAAATCACATGTACGATCATGATAGTAACTTAAATATAGTAAGCCTAGATATTAGACGAGTGGTTCTCTCCTTTTTAACAATATTTATTTCACTCAGAATATTTATTACTGGTCAAAGTTACAGAAGTGTTTACCAAATATCACAAGTTCTAATTTTGCACTCCTATTCTTTAAAATGTGTTATGGAACTTTCTGTTAAGAATTTCATTCTGTGAAATGCAAATATTTACAAATTATGGAGAACAGGTAAACCTTAACACATCTGATATATAAAGAATAATACCAAGAATTTTTTTATGTAAACTTATGTAACTTGCATGCTCTTATTTGTTGACCAGAGATACTTTTTCAAACTATAAAGAGAGATTTACATTAAGACGCAAATTGGTGCCTCTTTTGGAGAAAAAAATAACTAGAGTTAATGGATGCCAATGACAATAATGACAGCACGGATGATGACAGGGTGATACCATTTAATACAACTGACATTTTTTTTTGCAGTCGCATATAATGAAATTTACCACCATCTTGCAACAGTAACACATTGAAATGGGCGAAGGTAAAGATATATGTCCAGATTCCTACAAGCAGGGATAATAACAACAGCATTTAGACTTAAGCGCCACTGATACAACATTTGGTATATGAGGATGATAGTGACTGTGTAGAAAATGAACAGGATACAATCAAATGTTTTAAGCAATACATGAATTTTAAAATGTCATACAAAAAAAATCTTACATGAAGCATAAATGATATGTTTCAGTAGGTGTCAACTTTAGACAGACCAGACATGCATAATAGTTCCAATATAAAGACATTTATAAAATGACTGCTTTAGACAGATGTCATTGTATTGAAAGAGATGAGTGAAACTGAACGAGATTGCTCAATGAAATGGAAATATATATATATATATATATATATATATATATATATATATATATATATATATATATATATATATATATATATATATATATATATTCTCCGCCATTTTTTTTTCATGATACAACATATAAAGTTCCTCTTTATAGTGCTAGGTATACCCCCATCAGTAAAGGAAGTTGATATGTGAACCAGTTAAGGAAGTTGATATCTGAAAGCAAACAAGGTCACTTACAACATATGCCCCATTTATTTAAGGCACATACCAAATTTGAAATCAGTCAGTCCAGAATGCGCCACAATTTTTGTGATAATTTTTTCTATTATTCTATATAGTGAAAAAAATGGAGAAGTCCAATGAAACAGTGCTAACAACATATGCCCCTATATATATGTATAGCCACATACCAAATGTAAAATCAATCCATCAATTGGGTTGAGATTAATGCAACAAAGTTAGGATGGATGGAATGAATTATGACAGACAAGGAGATTCTAATATCATGAAAGTACCATCTCCTCAATGAGTGGGGGTTTAATTCAGTGTAAGTGTTTGTAAAAATCAGGCCAAATGGAAAAAAAAAACAAAAAAAAACAAAATCAAGCATTTCAAAACCCCATCCATCAGACTATGTATAATCACTCTAGGATATTTTCTCCATTTGAAGATCATTATTTGATCTCTAGGTCACTGGCTTTGCAAAGAAATTTTTCAAAAGAATCTTATTAAAATGAGGTTTTTGACAGAGTTATTTGCCCCTGAGATGTTCATTTTCAGTGCATTTCAGTGAAATTGTAACTAAATGGTCCAGCATGATATGGAAAATCTTGTGTGTTTTCCTTGATTCTGATGGTGCAAAAAGTCAAATTACAATATCAAAAAGATGAGGTTTTTTTCATACCATGACTGTCTGATTCTTACAGGGACTGGTACTTAACTATCTAAATTATTTTACAATATTTCAATATTTGTGATGTTATATAATACTCTGCAAAAATTATTTAAAAAGTTCTAGAAATACTATGAGTAAGGTTCACTTAAGGATACATATGCTTTCTACCCCAGAAACCATATGGTAAAAATATAAACAATGTTGTCAAAAAAGAAATTGATCTCACTTCAGTCTGACATCAAATATGGTGATATGGCATACCTATATAAAGCTTATGTCAAAATACAAAAATAGGAAACCTGCAAATATTTGTGATGTTATATAATACTTTGCAAAAATTATTTAAAAAGTACTAGAAATACTATGAGTAAGGTTCACTTAAGGATACATATGCTTTCTACCCCAGAAACCATATGGTAAAAATATAAACAATGTTGTCAAAAAAGAAATTGATCTCACTTCAGTCTGACATCAAATATGGTGATATGGCATACCTATATAAAGCTTATGTCAAAATACAAAAATAGGAAACCTGCAAAAATTCCCTAATTTTCTTCTAAAAAGGCAGCCTGAAGTATTACTTGGATATAAAGCCAAAAAACCAAAAAAAAACCAAAAAACAAAAAAAACCATGTGTCTGTACCATGTGTACTATCAAAGTTAATAAGACATTTTTATTCTGCTTTTTTGCTTGTACTATTGCCTAGGTTTCACTTGGATTTGGAAGTTAATTTGGGAATATTACTTCAATCTAAAATATATGAAAAAGTTGTAAGCAACAGTATGAGTAAAATAAAACATTTGATACAGTTGAGGTGTAGACACATCCCTGATGAAGCATTGTACAACATGTGGACGTAGTGATATACTAGAAAATCTGTGAGATAAAGTCACCAAAGGATACTCTCTGCTATCCTCCCATATCATCAAAATCGAAACAATGTTGTCAAAAACAAAATTGATCAGGTCAGTCAGAAATCAGTTTCCATAACATTGCATATTTATACAGAGTCCTGTTAAAATATCAGGTGGCTTTACTGAGGTATTGCAAAAAAAAAACTACATGTATAACAAAAAAGATTTAAACAGACAAACAGACAGACACCAGGATCACTATATACTCCCCAAAAATGGCCAATAGAATGACAGGAAGGATTGGTAACTCCATCTTAAGACTGTATCAATACATGAAATTTTCTGCATTCTAAGATGATTTATTCTTTTGATTTGATACCATAAATAAAAACATTTTGTTTTCTAGATTTTGTCCCATGAAAATATCCCTAATTTCAGATTGAAGAGAAGGATAAATGTAGAAATGATTTACAGGTACTGTTGATCTGGATTTTTACTGAAGTTGTCAACAAATCAACAATTAAGAGCACTGCTAGTGATTTTACTTCAAAAGTAACCCCTTCTGTTGGAGTTGGGACGAAAATAAACCAATTAGAAACCAACAAAGCTGAGGTATGATTTTTGGGACTATTGCATAATTTTGAGATAATTTTGCTTGAGGAAATAGCCTTTATGTATATTTACAGGTAAATTCAAGGCAACAAAATCACTGACTGCTGAAGCAAAAAAATTGTTCCCCCTATTTCTTCATGTTGACATACCCTTTACCAACAATCATGACAAGAACTAAGGAAACTTCTCATACCAAAAAATAATTAATACAGGTCAAAGTTATTTCTGAGTAAATGTTTGATGTGTTGAAAGCAGAATACCAAAATATATCCATTAAAAAGATGAGCATATGAAAATGAACTATATACACACTACTTCAATGTTAAGTTTCAACCTTTATCAGCATTTAGCTATTCCCTCAACCTATTCTAAGACCTTGATCCCAAGAAATACTTACATGAAATAACTTAAAGGTCAGAAAAGAGCTGATCCATGCATTACCCATATGAAAAAAAATATTATGGGATGCTCGCCATGCATGATGGGAATGCCGTCACCATAGCAACATAGTACATGTACCTACCACTAAACAAAGTTGGAGGTGGACCAAAGTAAATCTCATCTAAAAGGATAGAGTAGCAATGAAAATGAAAGTATTTAATGGCTTGTATTTTAAATTTGGTATTTGTTTTTTTTTTTTTTTAAGTTTCTAAATAGTTCAAGGGTCTTTAAAACTGTGAAATTAATGTCAAGACAGGTAGTAATGAAAAATGAATTTTGTTGAAAGAAAATAATGAGTAAAAAAATAAGACTCAAATTCTTTTCTTCATTAAAAGAAATTGATGAATTACATGCATAAAATGATTTTGGCAAATAAGGCAACAAAAATATTGCCAATAAAAGTGAATTCAGCATAAACTATAAAGAGAAAAACTATAAAATGTAAAAAGATATCAACAAAATGTAGAACCAAATCCAACTACTCTGTTTTTGTTGAAGTCCTAAATCTTTCATAAGCATGTACAAGTAACAGCAATTATTGCCACACAAACAAAAATAAAATTAAGTATATTGATGCTATCAACTAACAGAATACAATCTACCCCTAAAAAAAAAAACCGCTATCATAATAAGTAATGGTAAATATTTCTATAAATTTATGTATTATTTTCTAATGAATAAAACCTCTTTTAACACTACAAAAAACTACATGTATAAAATTGTCGTCTCTTGCCTGCAATGCCAAAAACAACATATAGTTACAACACAATGAACATGTAAATCATGATAATACCACACATAGGGATCACATCAAAAGTTCAATGTAGGACTTAAATCTCTTTCCAAAAGTCGTGAAATCAATTTTATATCTGTTTTATTGTAAAAGTTCTTCCTTGTGCAATATGTTCGCCTCCTTATTTATTAGAAACAACTAATTGGAATTAAACAAATATTAATGTTAAAAACAAAGTTTTAAAAAATTTGTAAAATTGTGCAAGTCTTTCAATTTGGTGTAAAATATTTTGTAAAATTAGATCAAAACACTCTATTCTGGTCTACCTTATTGGAAAAAAGGCATCATTCCAAGATGGCCATCAATTAATTTAAAGAAAGAAAAAAATCTCTGTTATGATTCTGGAACCATAAAAACTGATTATAGGGCCTGTAGTATTTTTTATGGAAGACATATCTAATCTATCTGGAAATGTATTCAGTACTGTTCAAACTTCGCAAAATCATATTCCAAATTTCTTTCACACTCAACCAAAAAAAAAAAAAAAAAAAAAAAACTATCAAGACATTCCTTTAAGGACGCTTACTCTAACGGTGCACTTGGTCCATGCTCCCAGTTTTTAGTGGAGTCCGAGTTGCTCATTTGCTTTTGTTACTTTGTATGTATGTATGTTTGTATGTATGATTTTAGTTACTTTATGTTCTTTGTTGTGTATGTCTGTTTCCCATGTCTGGTCTTTGTCCCTTGATTGCATTCTTTTGATTACCACTATAACCCTGGTTCCCTTGATTACTCTTTAGTATTAGTATAAAGAAAAAATGTCTATGAAGTCAAGAGAGAAAGTAAAAAATCAGGTCTTGTAAAGTTGAAAACTGAGTCTATTCTGTTCACAATCCTACTGTTGATAATACATAAGGATTCTTTTTACTTTTTAACAAAAGCTAGATATAGAAAAAAACCAAGCATTTAGAACAGAAGAAACTGTTCAAGTTGCTAAAAAGGAAAATAAACTAACTTAATAAAATATTTTTTCATAATTGTACATTTAACTTTGAATGTAATCCCTAAATCTCATAACATATTGGTTGATTACGGCAAAAATTCAAAACTTCTAAGAGCCGGTGAAAACTTACCATATAGGTGTTGCAGAGCTGATGGAAACTTACCTAGTAGTTGTTGCAAAGTCGGTGAAAACTTACCGTGTAGTTGTTGCAGAGCCGGTGAAAACTTACCGTGTAGTTGTTGCAGAGCCGGTGAAAACTTACTGTGTATTTGTTGCAATTTCGGTGAAAACTTACCGTGTAGTTGTTGCAATGTCGGTGAAAACTTACCAAGTAGTTGTTGCAGAGCCGGTGAAAACTTATATGTAGTTGTTGCTGAACTGGTAGTTATTGCAGAGCTGGTGAAAACTTACATGTAGTTGTTGCTTAGCTGGTAGTTGTTGCAGAATCGGTTAAAACTTACCATGTAGTTGTTGCACAGCCGATGATAACTTACCAATTAACTGTTGCAGAGCCGGTGAAAACTTACCAAGTAGCCGTTGCGGAGCTGGTGAAAAGTTACCAAGTAGTTGTTGCAGAGCCAGTGAAAACTTACCAAGTAGTTGCTGCTGTTTCTGTTGTTCTTGTTGAATTTTCTGTTGCTGAAAAAAAAATAATGGTATCTAAATGAGCTTTTTAAAAGTAGTATAAAGTCCCCCATTTCCCCATAAAATTTCAAATGCATTTTTTCATCGTTTTTTTGGGTAGATGCGATATATCAAATCTCCAAAATTAGGATTGTTTAAAGATTATACGTCATCTATATGGCGGAAACTGAGATTAAAGGATCTAGCCAAATGATATTCTTTCTTTCGGATCAAAGAAACTATAAAGTCAGCCTCATAAGAGTGAAGGAAAAGGTTTGTAAGTAAAGGAGCACAATTTGTTCCCATTGGAATACCGATCGTTTGTTGAAAAACACGTCCACCACACTGGACAAATATGTTGTCGATTAAAAATTCCAGCATTTTATAAACATGTTCCTCTGCATATTTGGAAGATAATTTGGAATTATGTTTTACAAAATATGAGGAATCGCTACCAAGAACTACATATTTGTAACTAGGTGTACCATCTTTTTTAGAAAAACAACTATGTATAATGTTTTAAGTCGGGATTTAACTGAGTATGTGGTATGGAAGTATACAATGTTGAAAAATCATAGGTTTCAATGCTTTTATATTCAGAAAATAGTCTTGAACTGATTTCTCTATAAGATCTTTCGAATTTTTCAGGATCCACATTGAATTAATACCACTACGGGAGTACCAAGTATTGTGGTAGGACTGTAGACCCTCTTTGACAGTCGTGAGTAAAGAAGTTAAAAGTTTTGGAAGAGGTTTGGTGGTACATTTTGCAGATCCAGCTACGAAACGTTATTTGTATGGATTCTCGTGGAGTTTAGGAATCCAGAACATAGACGGTAAATCATAATTATCGTCCTTGGTAGAGAGACCAAAAGAGGAGAGCACAGATTTATGGTTTTCCATAATCTCTTCTTAAGAGAGTGTGGCAAGCATTATAGGTCTTATCACTGCTATTATTTTCTACGGCCATCTCTGATAATAAACATTGGATGTAAACCGTTTTGCAGACAAAAACAATGTTATTTTGGGCTTTGTCTGCTGGTACGACAACATATTTGTTATGTATAGTAGATAATGTTTTTGCTACATCGGAGTCTTTGAAAACCGATGTAACCTTGGCACTCATTGACCTACTTGAAACTTTCATTCGTTTCAAAATTAAAGACCTCACGGCCTTTATCCACTCTGACAGAGAATCAATGTCTTCTTGTTCTCGTTTTATCATTTTCTTGCATAGTCCTCGACGGTATCCATAAGAACTTTAAAATCATAATTCCAATTTATGGAGCGTGGTTCACGATACTTGGGAACCTTAGAAATGATATTAAACAGAGATTCGTTTTCGATGATGGTTAAATCTCCTGTAACGACATGACCAGAAGGACCATATTTGAATGGAGAGTTTTTGCAAGAACAGTGGTTTAGCCTTGAAGTCCCCAATCTCGAGGTTCTGCAATAGCCTTTTATAATTGAAAATTTTGGATGCAATGGATGAAGTATAGGAATAAGAAATAACTGGTATGGATTTGTCTTTGAAAAATGGGGTACTTTTGTTGGTAACATTTTTGTGATAGAGGATGTATCTGTGGTTGGATCATCTATACTAAATCTTGAACTGGCACAACATCAGGATGATGGGCAATTAGTACTATGTCCGTGTCAGTAGTGACAGGAATGTAATGAATTAGATGTCTAATAGGTATAAAGACAATAACAGAATTTAGTACAGGATAAAAAATACAATATGTTAGATAATAAACTTTAAGACAAACCTATCTCGTCAAAAGGGTGTTTCTAATCAACTATTATTTTGGCATTCATTTTTTCAAATTCATTTCGAGTCTGGTAAATTCTGTTTCAGTAATTTTGTAAATAAAAACTTGTTAAATTTGAAAGAATTCTTCTATAATGTTTTAGTTAAAGTTTTTGCAATTCCAAGAATTAAAAAAAACTGTATTTCAAACTGTTGTTGAGTCAGTTCACAATATATCATTTAAGCACTACAGCTGCATCTTGAGAAAACTCAAATTTCACATGTGTTGTTGTTGTTTTTTTTTCTTTTTGTTTTTTTTTTATTAAAATAAAGTTGTTTCTGCTGCAAGAAAAGAAAAAACGATTTGAAATAAAAGTTTTGGGTTTTAAATGGCAAGAACTTGGACAAAAAAATTGTTTTAAATTTCTTTTGACAGAAAACGAAAAGGTAGTAGAAAAATTGCTCATGATAGCTGATTAATCTGCTACATGCATCATCTGTGGCGACTCTATAATTTCCGGGTCATTAATGTGTCTCTTCGTGATGTTATTGGGCCTTTAAGTTTATTTTGAAGGAGTGTCATTATTCTGTTACCAATGCTTTTATTACTTTTGTTGTCGGGGACCTTCAGGGATTACTTAAAATGATTGGCAAAATGTAACTAAGATCCAAGGCGTTGGTTTCACAAAAAGTCGTAAGTGTGAAATTGGTCGTAAATCATGACGTCACTGTGCTATTTTAGTTTATGACGTCATTACTTACGCCATTTTATATGAAATGGTACAGAGTTGATACAGAAAGGGCTGTTGTGACATAAAAAGACAGCATATGTAGACCAAAAAAAAAAACATTGTTTGTTTGGTGTTTTTTTCTACACTATGAATCACCTTGCCATAGGCTGTGTCTGAATATTATATGTAATGGTACATAGATTGTTAACTAATCTGTAGTTGAGGTAAAGATACATATAAAGAAACTGCTGTGAATCATCATCAACATTTGCAGAAAATGTGAAAATTCAAATAGGATCGTATGTCCTCACCGTATGTCACATCAATTCCATTTTTCCGACACGTGTTGAGAACTACATTTCATCATAAGTCACACAATAAGGACACAACCTGTGTCATGCCAAAAACGGTTATAAATTTTGGTGTGTTAGTTTCTATGTAAATACCCTATGAACGAATCATTCACTGTATTTAATGACTTAACATCAATATCATAACCTATTCAGCGGTTAAGTCAACTTATTTGGTGAGTTTTGAGCTTTCCGTGATTTGTGCAGAATATTACTATAAACATAGGGTGGGGGATACATGCACGTATTTATTGTTTATAAGTACATCTGTATTTGAGATGAGTTGCTTGTATTTGTTGAAATTATTATGATGTCAAAGAGAATGGGGATTTTTCTGTACTCAGAATGTTCAATGTTCCCTGACTTAATTATAAACAAATTTAAGTGTTATTGCCCTTTATCGTAAAGTTTCTATTGTTTTCATTTTATTTTTTTATTATATTATTCATTGAAGGATCCACGAGGAATGTAGAGAATGACACCCTTCATTTTAGTTAACAAATTTGTTATTTTAAATTGTAAAATTGAAAAAAAGGAAATAATGCCTTATCCCTCTTTTTTTCTGAGGAACCCTTCCTTTCCAAAGTGTCTGGATCCGCCACTGTTATTTTTGCTGTTAGTTTGTGATATCCAGTGTATGATTTTTTTTTAAAAAAAACTTCGCTGTCCTTAATAAAAAACGGAATACGAAATGAGTCTTTGTTGTTAGATTACTCAATATGCTTTTAAGTGTTGTATGAAGGATTTGTACTCTTAATTACTTTTATTTAAATTATTAATATAAATTAAAAAAAAATAAGAGTAAAATTTAGCTTTAGAACCAATCCCTTCACATTTTATAGTGCAGTTATAGTATATGGTGAAAGAAAAATATAACTTTCAAAATGGATTGAAAATGCGCTTCGGTGCATATTTTTAATTTTATTTATATACATGTAATTATAACCACTCAATATTCCGATAGATTTGTATCTAGGTTTGTTGAGTGCATTTCAACAACAAAAATGTTCTGTTAATGTACTTCACAGGCAACATAACTTTTTAATTAATTATTGTTAAATTCATTACTTCAGATATAAACTGAGTCCCTTGTTGTTTATTTAACCCTCCTTTTTTGCAACGTTTGGGTATACGTGTATAGTGGTGGGGTGTCCGTCCTATCTTATGAACTTCTTTCCTTATTTCCGTCTGTTACACGGGGAGAGGGGTCTTTTATTTGTTTCTCCTCCTATACCACTGCTGCATGAATTAAGGAGAATGGAACTTTCAGAGAATCTCTCTTAAATATTCCCATTGTGCACCTCCTATTTTAGTTTCTAATCTGAATCACATTGGAGGTTTCACTTAGCCTTTGAGAATGGACTTTGTCATTTGTATATATTGGGACTTTGGGGAACCCATCTCTAATCCGTTACTCCTCCTATACAACTGAATTGAACTGAATAACACTTTCACAGAATCTGTATTACATATTCCAATTGAGCACCTCCTATTTCAGATTTTGATCCAAAACAATATGGAAGGCGAATTGCATGTTACCTGAGTCAAATGGGGGAGTAGGTACGAGAACACAATTAATTCCCCTTAATTTTCGTTGAATATAGTTCCAACTTTGGTAGTAAGTACCTTCCACATTTTTTTCATATTTTTACTGGAAACTTATTTGCTGAAGTTTTGCCTATAATTGGTAGAAAATAGTTTAAAATTACATGGGATTTTTTTTTCATTAATCAATTCTGACTAAAAGTTGTGATTTGGTTCAGTGGAAGAAGGTTAAAATTTAGGACTTTTAACTCAGTTCATTTGTCATGTTTACCCCATCTCCGAATTAAATGTATTAATTTCAGAAAATGATGGTAAAATTTTCTACAATTTATATATAAAATCCTAATTGTACATATCTTTAGGCCAGAGAAGTTTTATTCAGTTTGCGCCGGTGGAATTATTTTAATCTGCTCAAATGTGTATATTGAAATGCACTTGAAAATTAATTGCGGTCTCGTGCCTAATAAGGGGGTTGCCTGGGTATGAGAAATTGTATTCGCTAGTATTTGCTGGGGGTAATTTGGTGTTTATTTTAAAGAATTCAGTAAATCTACATGAAATAATAAGACTTTGGCCCTTTATTCTCTATTTTTTGAAATTAAAATAAAAAATATGGTTTCTATGGGATTTTCCATTGAAATTGCACTTTTGCTAAGGTGCTAGGTATGAAATATAGACCAGTGGGGAAAATATTGTACAGCTTTGAGTTTTTCTCCTCTAACTATACACTAGGAACATCAAATTAACAAAAAACATACTGTGACGTAGCGTAAATTAAACGAAGTTAAAATACAACGGTTTATTATCACATCAAGTCATATACAAAGATAGAAAGAACAATCAAAGCGAAGAAGAAGGAGCGAGGTTAAAAAAAGATTTCGGCTCGGTCTGTAGATACTCAATTTCTCTAGTATTTATAAAACTTTGTTAAGTAATGACATTCTTGATCGTATAGTGAATTTCTAAATAAGTCCATCAGTTCCACGTTGTTCTTGGAAGTATCACTTATTTCATTAACTAATTAGTAACTTATCAAGAGAAGAAAAGAGATAGGATATAGAGGTTAGTATTAATTGAATGTTTGTAAATGTTTATAAACAACTACTGGTCACTGTTGTTGATGTTCTGTGTTACGTAACATGGTCAAGGGATGTATAAATAATCACTGATGATAACCATTATGTTACAATACTTTATGAACAAGGTTTAGGCAGAAATCTGACAATTTAGTGTAATTTTTATGAACCCTGTCAATGAAATATGGCAAAATCAGAGGTTTTCACAGCCTTGTCTTAGGATCTATAAAATCACAGATATGTGTTTTATTGATCGGAATCTTTTGTATTTGCTAGTAAATAATATAAATAATGTGAAAAAAACCTAATATATTCATTCCATTGATATTCATGCATCTAATGTAAGTCACTACATGTATGTACCTTGTGATGTCTCAAAAACACCTAATTTTAGAGAAAACTGGAAAAATGCAGCTGACTGTCTGCTTATGTACCTGATAAGCTTAGAACCTTACATTATTTTACATTTGTTTCAGATCTTTCATCATTCAAAACCCAAATAAAGGCTAACTTTTAATATCGGACACAATCGCAATTGAACAAGCTCTGTACAGGTCTGGTTTAAATTGATCTGGAGTGACAGTTTTAGCTTTGAAACCACTTCTTATTGTTTTCAATGTACATTTGATATGTGTAGACCACTTTATGTTTGAAGTTGATCAGTTTAAGTCATTGTCAGCATCATAAAATGAGTTTTCATATGTGTCCCCCTATACATGGTCTAAAAGTGCAT
The DNA here is from genome assembly GCA_037379345.1 of Perna viridis. Classification (NCBI taxonomy): domain Eukaryota; kingdom Metazoa; phylum Mollusca; class Bivalvia; order Mytilida; family Mytilidae; genus Perna; species Perna viridis. The sequence continues at coordinate 24,202,460 of CM074518.1, read as the reverse complement.
TGACCATGGCCGCATGTATAAAAACCCAATTTTTGGCCTTAAAGCAGCTGGAACTTGAATAAACTGAACTTTATTGCATCAAATACACATAATATGATGCAACCAATGTAAAAAATCACAAATATATTGCATTTAAAAAAAATGTACATTTTAGAGGGGCTTATTTCCTTCGACCATTGGACATGCGAGTCATGCAATGTACCACTGATACTAAATTTGCTATAACTTATATATTTTTCAACTAATCATGATGAAACTTTGTACTTGAAGTCAAAAAAGGTTCATCTTGACATGAATGCAGTTTTTATTCAAATTGAGCACATTCATTGATCTAATAGGTACGAGAAGACAATTAATTTCCCTTGGTTTTCGTTGTATATAGTTCCAACTTTGGTAGTAAGTACCTTCCACATTTTTTCATATTTTTACTGGAAACTTATTTGCTGAAGTTTTGCCTATAATTGGTAGAAAATAGAAAATTACATGGGATTTTTTTTTTCATTAATCAATTCTGACTAAAAGTTGTGATTTGGTTCAGTGGAAGAAGGTTAAAATTTCGGACTTTTATGTCAGTTCATTTGTCATGTTTACCCCATCTCCGAATTAAATGTATTAATTTCAGAAAATGATGGTAAAATTTTCTACAATTTATATATAAAATCCTGTTTGTACATATCTTTCGGCCAGAGAAGTTTTATCCAGTTTGCGCCGGTGAAATTTTTTAATCTGCTCAAATGTGTATATTGAAATGCACTTGAAAATTAATTGCGGTCTCGTGCCTGTCTGTGTATCAAATTATTTATCCTGGTTCCCGGGACTACGTTCCAGGTATTAGCTACTAGCAATACTCTCTCACGAGGTCCCGGTACGGGGTTATTTTCAATGTTCAAAATGGACCGGAAGTAAGTGGATGGAAAGCCCCTTCAGGGTAACAAATGTTCTAAATTCTTGAGACTTGTGTCAGAAAATAACTCAGTGAAATTGCACACTTTTGCTTTCGAGTGTTTATTTTGATTTGAGTGATAATTTGAATATTTTTAGCTACAAATGATAAATGTACACGGCCTTTAATCTCGCACCCCTAACGACCTTGTTGAGAACGAGCCAGATTTAGTTAGTAAAAGTGGAAATATTTCTTGTATTTTATAAGAAAAAACTCCATTTCTCAATATTTTGATATCGCAAGCTAAAGCTATAATATAGAACATTACCTGTCAAGATACTTTTTAGTCATGATTATCATACATTGTAATATTTAATTACAATAATGCAAATATCACATGCATGTCCCTGAAACTATGTTAAAAGCCTAAATTCTTCTATGCACAGTATTCTACACATACATGTAAGCAACATTCCCCTCTTTAATAAAAAATAACATTTAAAGATTTTGGAAATAAGTTTGAAACTAGTTAAAAGCCTAAAGTCTTCTATGTACAGTATTCTACACATACATGTAAGCATGTTCCCTTTTTAATAGAATAACATTTGAAAATTACGACAACTACTCCCAGGCGGATAACTCAACAGGTAAAAGGGTACTGGTGTGCGGCCCAGAAAAGTTATACACACCCCATTCTTATATTCTGACAATAAAAAATGACACCTATTCATTCATATGTAATGTATTTAAGTAACCAATTAATATCTATGTAGCGTTTTATTGTTATTCAAAGCACACTTAACAAAAGTAGCCATTCCCATTCAGCAGAATTTTCTCTTCTTTCATTTGGTATTAATTTCATTTTAATAAATGCAACAGTTTTCACAAACATTCAATGACAAATTATAAACTATGAACCTTTAAAAAAGTGATTTTTTTTTTGCTTTTATGTGTCTAAAAAATTTTTGGAAATTGTCATATTCCTCTTATTTTAAATAAATAAAAAATACATGTTGCAATTCTCAAATCTTCTATCTTTAATTTGGGGCATCAAGTGGTTTTAACAAATACCCTTAGCAAAGTTACCCTATTTTCAACAAAGAAATTTGAGAAAATTGGTTAATAACCAGCCAATTAGCAACGGCAGTATTCTACAGTATATAGATTACAAGTGACTTCTCCCTCTAATATACACTCCCTTCTATGATGTAGCTTGCACTGTGTAACACATTTATGAATAGACCTACAAGAGTTTCAGACAGGGACCTTACATGTGTATGACATATTTTTAGTATATATACCCAGTAGTCCTGGTTACAGACTAAACATCTTGTATTTGATGGCTGTCAACCAAAACTTTAATTCCTCCACTCCTCTCAGTGGATTCACTTTGCAGGGTAACTTAGTTTTTTTTACTTTCAGCATATTAGAGGTATCAATTCCCGGTAGTACAATGTAGTGCACCCAACATTTAGGGATATGTCAGTTCAAGTTTGACTTGGGACAAAATCTAACCTGTTACTTGCAAATTATAATTCATTCATACATTTAGATTAAAATTCAGTTATGTGACAGCATATTGAAACAAATATTGAGAACTAATGTGGAAATAGTTTAATACATGTAAAACAATAATTTGTACATATCAAAGTGAAAAAAATTATTAAAAATCTTTTTTTTCAATTATTGTGAACTTCTTATAAAGAAAATAATTTGTAAGATGGCTCAAGTTTGTCTGAGAGATCATAGTGTGCATGCACTTGTGATGCCAAAGTAGCAATCATTAGTTTATAATCATTTAAACAACTTTAAATAAAATGGGAAAAAAAAATGATAAGTAATCAATAAGCAATTAAAATAATTACAAAATACCCTTGTTTACATGTACATGTACTTTAAAAAAAGAAAACCTTATGTCTTGTCCATATGTTCGTGTCTCTTAGATAGAATTGGATGATTCCCATTTCCTGTCGCCATCATCATCTTGTTCAAGTTTGATTTTGCATCAAAAATAATTCACTGGAGTGTTCTTATAGTATTGTAGCAGGGTATAGATTTTCGTCAATTAGCCTTAATAGTATGACCCACAGCAATATTATTTATTGCTGGATAGAGCAGACGATGACCCATCGGAATATCGATGTCGTCACTATCCATCATGGTTAGGGGACGTTGAAAATTGGGTCAAAGGTCAAACACTCACATTTCTCCAAAAAACATATTTGCTTTTTCAAGTGCCTATATCGCATTTACTTTTTTAAATCAAACATTAATATATAAAATAACACATTTTGTAGCTAAACATCTAGTTTATAAACACTGAGCCAGTTAAAAAAAATTACAATGCGGGTTACAAATTTTCATGTGTGATGTCCTAATTATAGCATGTACTGCTGAAAATGGTTAAGTTAAACATATGTATTATTGTCTTACCGGGTTAATACTTTTTGAGTCACAAATTTCACTAAGTAGGTAAACCTAAGCATGACACACAGACGGACAGATAGATTCTGATTGCCATTAGTCTTATCTAATGGTGACAGTGACCTAGGTAGAAAAAATAACAGTATCTACAGGGGCGGATCCAGGATTTTCTCAGGGGTGTCACGATTAAATAAGTCATAAGCTCCTTTATACATTAACAAATGCTAATCAGTGAGTATAGTGTCCAGATATTTTACTTCCATGATTATATGTACTACATGTTCTGTTCGTATCTTAATGTATGTCATAATGTACATGCGTAAGTGCTAGACCTTTCAACCTATCCTGACCCATTATTGCATAAAATATTTTTTATTGTCTTGAGCCACAGGCCGGTGTCTTCTATTTTCATGGAATTTTTGCAGTTTTCGACGATTAGCAAAAGCTTTCGATTGGTCTTGTTTTATTGTTTATGTATCCTATAATAAAACATACGTACGGATGCTTGCTGATTTACAAAAGCAAAGACATGTAACCAACCATGAAAAGTCCCCAATACGCTTCCGTAATTATATGAAATTCCGATTCTTGGAGTTTCCATTTCAAAATTGCCTTACCTAATCAATGACAACACGTGTAACGGACAGTAACGACAGTAAAGTTTAGACTACATGCTAGTCTTTCCATTATCGAGAGACAAATATAAGAAATTATTTTATGAGATGCTGTTATAATATTACAGTTTAGCTTCAATTTTACAGAAAAAGGCAAGAAATAAGTGTAGTGAAAGAAAGAACCTTAATTGTGTCCTTGTTATGTATTACATGTTTAATAACGGTACCCGACTCAACCTTCCAAACCAAGATTTCTTTGGACTTACAGAAAACTTAAATGCAGTTAATAAATTTATGTTCACATGTTCTTTAAATTTTGTAATTTGTATTGTTAAATTGCATATATGTTTTAAGGTGACAATCCAGTTGTTTCGATATTTATACTAATAACATTTTAATTCTGATTCATATGCATATATCCAGATCATGGCAGACGGCAGAAATGCTAAAATATACCATATCGAGATTTGCATAGCTTAATCCACGTGGCTTAATCACTTATTCATTACCGTGCCTTCCAATTGTTATGTCGTGTCGCAGGCTTTAGAAAAAAAAAATTGAGTATAAGTTTAATAACTTTATTTTTTTTGTCAATGGGATGTGGTTTAATTAATTAAATATCGAGTGAAGGAGCGTCTTTTTGTATAAGTCCACCAACTGACGTTCGGTATAGAAATACCTCCGATTTTCAAGGTAAGTCCGTACCGGTCGTTATATTTGTATATGTGTAACATACTGAATATTGCGATCGGGAACCAGTCTACAAATTATTGAGCATTGCTCATAGTTTTTCTATTTTTATATATTTAAAAAAAAAACTATGTTATATTAAGTGTATTATTTCTTGTTGTTACATTTTCAACAGGATTGAGTATTTCAATTGTCTGTTAATATTTTACATATATACAATACTTCAATAGAGGCAGATTCGGGTAGGAAACTCTTAGCATTGTCTGTCAATGTTTTATGTACACACAATCCTTCAATATAGTCATGTGCAGGTAAGGAACTCTTGGCAATATATGTCTTAAGTGTGGTGGACGTTTTTTTCAACAAACGGTCGGCATTCCAATGGGAACAATTTGTGCTCCTTTACTTGCTGACCTTTTCCTTCACTCTTATGAGGCTGGCTTTATAGCTGATCTGATCCGAAAAAAAAGAATATCGTTTGGCTAGATCCTTTAATCTCTGTTTCCGCTATATAAATGACGTATTATCTTTAAACAATATTAAATAGAAATCGATGGTAAAGGAAAACTATTGACCAAACTTTACGACAAACTTGATGACTTTTCATTCAGAATTGTCAACTTTCCTTTCATCTGTGGCAACATTCCTTCAGCCCCTTCGTATGGAGTGTTCATATCACAACTCATACGTTACGCCAGAGCTTGCTGAAACTAGAACTCTAACAAATAGGCTTCTGGAACAGGGTTACAAGATTGAAGTTATCACTACAGAAGTTTTATGGTCGTCATCATGAACTCGCGGATCGTTATGGTGTATTCATCTGCACCATGAAACTGATTTATTCAACGGGTCATAGTTTTCCTTTCCTCGTTTGTCTACCCCGGACTTGACTTTTTATGAGCAACTCGGTGGGTGTTTTTAGAAAAACGAGGACGCTTACCCTACTGGTGGACCTGGTCCATGCTTCCAGTTTTTGGTGGAGTCCGAGTTGCTCATTTGCTTTTGTTACTTTGTATGTATGATTTTAGTTACTTAATATTCTTTGTTGTGTATGTCTCTTTTCCATGTCTGGTCTTTGTCCCTGCATTACATTCTTTTGATTACCGCTATAACCTTGGTTCCCTTGATTACTCTTTGGCATTGTTTACTTATATTTTATATATATACAATAAGTTATTTATCATACGAAGTTATATTTTTATTACGTTCATAAGGTTTTACATGTATATTCTATACAGGTTTAGATTGAATATTTCAATTAACCCTAAAAATTCAATTTTTGATAAAATAAACTAAGTTTAATTTTGGACCTATTGAAACAAGATGACAACTAGACGTAAATTTTGGACCTATTGGAACAACATGACAACTAGACCTAAATTTAAAGCTCTAAATACTAGATGGAACCCAAATCATTCAAGACTTAATTAGCACTCCAGCTAAGAATCATGCAAAAAGTTATACATGGTTGGAAAGCCTACACATTTTTATTTTTGATATTTTGTCTAAAATGCTTTAAAAAAACAGAAATTAACATTTAGTTTTTCATATAACCCGTGCTCATAGAAGATAACATTGTATAGAATGCACTGTAGAATTCGAAAGTAAGGGAGATAACTCTGTAAATGACACTAAAATACAATAAATTCTAATGTTGATTATCTCCTACGTGCAGGCAGATTTAAATGAATAATTACACATTTCATAATATAGACCCATAAAACAATTTTAGGGTGTACACTTTTTCCAGATTTTGCATGATTCTTACAAAGACAGCTACTTAAGAAATTAATCGATACTTCAGTATATGAAATAATGGAAAAGTGTTGTATTTGGTCCGTGTTTAGTCTTTTATTTCCAATGAAAAGGACCATCATCTTGAACATCCAAAATCAATACAAATCTTCCACTTCAGATCATAATTGTACAATGCCATTGTCCGAAAAACAGAAAATGCTAGTTTAGCCTCCATTTGTCGTCAAATAATCACAATTTCAATCAAAACATATCTTTTGTGGTTTGGAACCTTGTGATACAATACATCTATACTGAAGTTATTGACAAGATACCAATGAAATAACTATACTCGACGTCACATGCAGCACATTTTCGAATTGAAGCTCTACTTTTTAAACCGTCGGGACTTACCGCTAGAGTTTTCTCTCTTTTATTTAATTTGAAGATAGTACGCGTATATGAATGACGTATTAGTACCAACGAGTCGCTTATTGGCATATATTCTGCGTAACAAATCCTTACGGGAAAATCCCATACTAATATCCACCATGTTGGTTTCTACGGGACGATTTGTTTACAAACGAAGTTCGTAAGTTCCCGTCGAACTCCGGTGATAATTGTCTGCTTAATCGGTATTGTACGTTGTTTGCATAAAATAAATCCGAGATATCCGAACTAGCGCCGAAATGCATTCTGGGTTCTTCCGTTTTTGGACAAACCATTTAAACGTAAACAACATCTCCTAGCAACCCGATCACTGTAAACATGGCCGACTTGTCAAATGTAAATATTGGGACCGAGAATTAAAATGTCACCGGAATTTAACGATTCAAAGTTTAGGGAGAAGCCGGTTGGCAAGTCATTTAAGACAATTTAAACGACGCTAGGTGTCAATAAAGTCGTAGAAAATATTTTATTTTTATTCATATTTTAACAGTATCTTATTTATGTGACGCCGAGTATAGTTAACATAACTTGTTTATGGGTTTCTGATTATTTAACAGAAATAGTATTATGTGACGTCATTTTGAAATGAACAACATGCTGCTTTTAATCATTTTGATTTAGTCAACATTTTGATTCGAAAATAAGTATGTAAGATTTTTAAAAGCGTATGCTGAACAATTCAGGAAATAACAGGATTAAAATAAATCTAAATGTTTTCAATAAATCTTGTTGGTTAACATACATGTCATGTTCAAGTGAATTCTTTATAAAGGTACTCTATTCTATGTTTTCTAATATACGATGACGTTGAATATTTCTTTCATAAACTTTTAGATTAACGATTATTATATAGATAGAAGTGTTTTATCGAATGTTCCCAGTGAAATTAATTTCGATAATTCACACTGTGAAATAAATTCGGTAATTTCACTTTCGGACTTTCTCCCGCGAAAACTCACAACTTTAATATCAATCCGCCAATCACAGAATTTTACTTCTTTTTTTTTTAGATATTGAAAATATCGATAAATTATGAAGAAAATCTGTATTATAAATATAATAATCAATTGTTTTTTTATCGTGAATAACCAATACATTATCACTCATACCAAGAACGCTTGAGGATTTAACTCGTGCGCGGACAAGTTCCGCACACTCGTTAAATCTAGGCGTTCTTCCGCACTCGTGATCATATTTGAGTTATTCACTCTTTCAAATTAATTATCCTATTAATCCCACGTAACATTATCATTTTAATGTGCCTTGTGAACGTCGTTGTTTTTTATCTTGCCATTTGCATGAAGACCTTGTTTTACATTTTATGTTATATTATCACTTATTCCAGTTAGGGTTGCAGGAACCTGAAGTCCATATTGGTTGTCTTGTTTTTTTTTTGTTCGCTCTTATTCGTTTTACGTTCTTTCTATAGATTAGGCCGATTTTTGTCTTTTATGAATAGTTTCACTTCATTTATTTTTGAACCTTTTACAGCTTGCTTTATGGTATGATTTTTGCCTATCATTGAGGACCATGTTGTGGCCTTCATAAGTTTAATTATTCGTTGCTTGACTTTTTTGTGGATGACTGTCTTATTGGCAATCATACCACAACTCCTATTTCTATAACTAAACGGCCTATCCTAAGTACAGTACACAAAATGACAACAATACTATATGTTATAAAATGTATTACTCAATTCTGTTGTAAGATAAAATAATTCATGTAGAAATGATGTTTTTTTCTAAAGTTTAAAACTCGAAAATATGAAGTACCTTCATTAAAGTTAAATCATTACCCTCAAAAAGAATAATCATACTGGCTGACCTTCTCGTTGACAACAAATATAATGACGATTTAAAGAGTATTTATCATTATTAAATGAATTTTTCATTACCTCATTGGCTTTGAACCAAGATGACAAAACTCTGAAGGTAAAATTCAAATCTCGATACCTTTTAACGAACTATGATTTTCTTTGCAGAAGTATTTTGTAGAGCGGTCAATAATATTGGCTAACGAGGACCCTTATTAAATAAATGAATGATACGATTTTACGCTTGGCACCTCATTTTATTGTATTTGTTTTTGAAGCTTTGTGGACGTCCATTTGTAGTTTTACCGCCATGAACTCGGCAAGGATTATTTAATATTTTTTTCATCGAGATGAGCATGAGAAACGCCCGCGAGTTGAAAAAAAATCTGTTTATCGCTGTTTTGCTGAAGTGTAAAGTATTAGTTTTCTTTTATTTTCAGTTTTCCTGACCTAACTATGTAAATTTTATTAGCGCTGCAAAGTTTCCTTTCGGGACTATTTTTCGGCGACGTGCTGCGTGACATCAAGTATGTTGTACAGCTGTGATACACGTCTTTGAAAAAAAATCGGTTAATTATGTAGGTTGCGTAAATTTGGGATTTATTCATTCTAATCGGATAAGTTACTGTATTTTATCATTTTCCATTGTGGACTAGAAAATATTACCACAAATTAGGCATTATTTCATACACAGTAAACAAACAGACGGTTATTTGGGTCGTCAAATATTCCTACGCTGTTGCTTGTATGTCACTCGAGGACATAGAAACAAGCGATAATTTTCATTCTCACTCGACTGGCATGAGGTTGAAAATTATCGTATAGCAAGATCAAAGGGATTTTTAACAAAATAGCGATAATTTGTTTGTTCCAGCTGATACAGCTGCAAATAATATTGTTGATATTTGAAAAAAAAAATCAAATTCACCTACATTCCAACTATTTTTTTCCTCTTCCAGTCATTGCTCTACAACCAGACCTTTCTACATTTTACACGACTCTTCAAACTTCTCACAAAACAAAAATACATGTGAAGTCGGCCTCATATCTTGACATACACTTAGAGATCGAATATAGAAGCAAACGATTGACCAAAATATGACAAACGTGATGACTTGTCATTCCGCATTGTCATTTTCCTTTCATCTGTGCCAGCATCTCTTCACCAACGGTGTTTCGAGTTTTCACATATCACAACTAATACATTATACGAGAGCTTGCCATGATAACTCGCACTTTTTGTACCGTGCTATACTTCTTAAAATTAGGCTTCTAGAAAAGGACTATGTTGCTACAATATTGAAATCATCACTACAGAAGTTTTATGGTCGTCATCATGAACTTTTGGATCGTTACGGTCCATTCATATGCACCATGAGAACTGATTTATTCAACGTGTTATAGTTTTCCTTTCTCTTTCATCTACCCAGGACTTGACTTTTTATAAGCAAATCGGCAGGTGTTTCTAAAAAAGTGGAAAATGCTTACCCTACCGGTGCACCTGGCCCATGCTTCCAGTGTTTAGTTGAGTCCTAATTACTCATTTACTTTTGTTATTTTGTATTTTTTATTTTGGTTATTTTATGTTCTTCGTTGTATATGTCTGTTATCAATGTCTGGTCTTTGTCCATGGATTACATTCTTTTGATTCCGTTAGTAACTTGGTTCCCTTGATTACTCTTTCGCGCGTCTTATTGAAATTGGGATATATTTATTCGAATTCTTTAAGATCAATTTATAGTAACGAAAAAAAAAAAAAAAAAAAAAAAAAAAAAACTACGCTAATTGGACTTCTTTTTATATGCTTACAGAACTCGAATTCTTACAAGACAACATTTCCGTTCGCTTTTTCGCTTCTTTGATACCGTTTATCGTCGTTATTGGAATTCCCGTTGAAACTACTTTTGCACCACTTATTGCGGACCTCTTTCTGTATTGTTTCGAATCACAATGAATAGTTGGAATAAATAAAGATTGACCCTTCCAAACTACCTTTAGAAGAAAAGTTTCATAACACCTTCAGATGTTTTTTAACGGATTTTGGCCCTTAACAGCGACGACTTTGATACATTTGCATTATATTTAAGGAAGTTTCTAGATTTTAATATTCATATCAATAATGGTAAACATATACTAAAATTGACGATAAAAAAGGATGATTTTTTTCTTTTCCTATTGTTAACTATCCGTTCTTAGATGGTGCCTTCATATGTTGTTCACATATTACAATAGGTTTGATTTGTTTGTATATGTAACAATGTTTCAGATTCTAACGAACGAAAACTTTATATAACAAAGAAATTACTTAATCAAGATTTTTGATATCACAAGCTCTTAAAATCATTCACATTTCTTTAAGCAATACAAGGAACTCACTCTCAAATGGACTGATGAACTACGTCTGGGTATCTCGCACCCTATATTATATAGTAATATTCTTCACAAAGCACGGAAAGCTCCATACACACGAAGTAAGTTGACTTAATCGTTGCATAGGCTGATTTCTTAGGTAAGGTATTGTTACGATATTGTGGTAAAATCGTTAAGGATGGCATTGTGTGGTATTAACATTGATTCGCTCATAGGACCTTTACATGGAAAGAGTAATCAATGGAACCAAGGTTATAGCGGTAATCAAAAGAATGTAATCCAGGGACAAAGATCAGACATGGAAAACAGACATACACAACAAAGAACATAAAGTAACTAAAATCATACATACAAAGTAACAAAAGTAAATTAGCAACTCAGACTCCACTAAAAACTGGGAGCATGGACCAGGTGCACCGGTAGGGTAAGCGTCCTCTGCTTTTCTAGAAACACCCGCCGAGTTACTCATAAAAAGTCAAGTCCGGGGTAGACAAACGAGGAAAAGAAAACTATGACTACTAACAAACAATATTTAAAAGCAGTTTTCGGCATGATATATGTTTAGTCCTTGTTGTATGACGCATGATGTACCATAGTTTTCAACCCAAAATCGGAAGACTTTGAATTGATTTTGCATACGGTTATGGCATAGCTTACTGCAGGTTTGAACTGGTCTAGAGCTGGCATGCCAGTTAACTGCCAGTAGTCCTTTGCTTGTGCAGTTATGCAACTTATTTCAGTTTCTTTATTTCTATTCTAACAAGGGAATCATACATTTATGAACTAGTTTTAGATGTGTTTAACTGTGTAATATTTTTTCCACAGTGGCCAGATTATAAATATGGGGAAGATTGTGATCACGCCAAACGACACATTCACCATATCCATTCTAGTTATATGATAAGAAGAACAGTCGGGAGCAGACAAAACTCCAAAAAGAGAACTTTTCTATTATGAAATGTGATAAGTAAATGCATTCGGGGAAATAAGTCGGTGAAAAAATGTGCTTGTAATGCGTTTTTATATTATTTCAGGACGTTTACCCTACTAGTGCACCTGGTCCATGCTCCCAGTATTTAGTGGAGTCCGAGTTGCTCATTTGCTTTTGTTACTTTGTATTTATGATTTTAGTCACTCTATGTTCTTTGTTGTTTATGTCTGTTTTCCTTGTCTGGTCTTTGTCCCGGGATTACATGCTTTTGATTACCGTTATAACATTGGTTCCCTTGATTACTCTTTGACTCTGTTGGTCCGTAAATAATTTTACTTTTTATGAATATCTGAATATTGTTTCCCTCCAAAAAACGAAGTAAGATATACGGATGGTTTGAATATTTATCTGCAGCTCTTTTAAATCAATTCAATAGAATGACTCACTCCAGCTCACTAGTTTATATACTGCATGTTCAGAGCATACTAATCTTACTTCATTGTTTTAGGTGGTACATAATGGAAAACTTCGAGACATATCTCTCAGCTTCTATTGGAGGAAATAATAGTACTTAGATATCTGGTATACTGCTTTTACCCGATATTTAGTACTGTATTTTCTCCTTTCAGTTTCATTGCTCCAATTTTTGTTTGTCGAACGACTAAGCAATTTTCAGGTGGTGCATAATGGAAATTTCCGTAACAGATTTTCCAACTTCCATTGGAGACCAAGGATAAAATGAAAGTTTTTACGAACTATATAAATATAACCAGTGATATTTAAAGTGCAAAATATTAACAATCTTCAAAAATGATAAAAATGAATTTCAAAACACAAATTATGACAAGTGGAAAATGTTACAAATTTTTAAATACACCATTTCAAATTTAATGAAAGCATATTTCTTTAAATAATTTTGCAATGGAAAAAATAGCCGTTTTAAATTCGTTATATAATGATAATGTAATGCATTTCATTTGCATGAATTGTGTAATTTAATTCATTAAGTCATTCTAGCAGTAGTAATGGAAATGCATACATGATGAAATAATGGTAATGTAATGCGTTATATTGTCGTGTAATAAACACCAGACCTACAATGTATGAACAAAAAAGCCCATACATCAAAAGTTCGATCATTGCGGTGTCGTATTAGCGACACACTTTCATTCTTTACTGTTCTATACAACCGTAATTGTATGTCGCTACTTCTCAGGTTATTGGTTAAATAAAATGAGTGAAAATAACCAAAAACAAAAGAGAGAAAAAAAAAAGCAATATATCAAAAATGTATATTTAAATATTTTGAAACAAACTGAACACATTCTGTACGTTTCAAAGCCCAACCCGACTGGGTGATGGACAACCCTGCTGGTTCTGGTAAACGTTTTCTGTTGAAAGTTACTGTTTGTTTTACGAACAACGGCTTTGTTTTTGTGGCTTTGGTTATAATACCGTTCATTGATATATCTTCACAAAATTTGTCTTTATTCCACTCAACCAAATCTTTATCGCTCATGTACTGCTGCAAATATTTCCGATGAAATAACATTGTTTTGCCAATAGTTATGACAGCAATACGACCTTGAATCTTGTATTCATTATTTGGTCCAACATATCGCATGTCCGGAACTACACCTATCAGCCTATCAACATTCTGATTCCCATGTAAAAGCATTTTTCGAAGAAGGGGTTCGTTCAAGATGACGTCATCGTCGATCTCCAAAACGGCATCTGTTGTTACATACTGATACACATCAAAGCGGTTGTTCATACTGTTTACCTCTGGTTGAACGAATATTATTTTGGAATCATTAAATTTTGATGTAGGGAATGGATTCTCCTTATTGTTCCATATTAAAACAATTTTTTTAACAGCTTTCATCTTAGAATAAGATGGAAGAATCATTTCATAATTTTTCATCCGCTGCGTGGAATACCCCATTAAAACAATTGTAACGTTTAATTCATCGTCGTTTCCAACGCATACGGTTTCTGAGCCCTTCAAATGTTCAAGGTTCAAATAAGGAATTATTGATGTACAAGGAGTCGTGTAACGACTTACCTCAGTTTTCCATTTTTCAAGGTGTTGATAAGATATTGTCATTTTGATGTGCTTATGTATAAGGAGTTCTGCCATTGCCTCTGGGCCCATAGTCTCAGTAAATATAAGAATAACTCCTTTCACATTTGATGACTGCTTCACTATTTCTAATTGACCCATGACAATTGAATAATTTGTGTTAGAAACAAAAAATAGTACATCATGCTCACCGACTGTGCGTTCAAAGCAAGGGGGATGTTGAGGTATAGTGGTGTCCTACTTTCCACTTTGTTTTCTACCTTGGTTCTTTAAACGTCGAAGCTCCTCTGTGTCCCATGTGACATATATTTCATCAAACGCTGACATCACTTGTTTTGCAATAACCGATTTAATGCGTATGGGATGTAGTTTGAATTCGCGATCTTCGGAAGAATTGGCTTTACCTCGGTATGTATCCCAAATACGCTCATGCCATATGAATAGTCCATTATCTTTTAATAAATTAATCGCGGAATTAAGAATTGATAGTCCATCGTATACGTGTTCGATGACATTTATCATGACCAATGTGTCAAATTTTGTCAAGTTGTTGATTTCCTCCGCAGGTATAGAAAGCAAAGATGTGGGTAATCCATCGAAGTCGCCATCTTTGTAGTAGCATTGTTTCACGTGATTAATATAATGAAATGCCATCGGCTCGATCAAAGTTACGCTTGTTGCGTTTTTATTCTTAAGTACACTTTGACACTGGGTATAAGGGCCAGCTCCAAGTTCAATAACATCGCCAAGATCATTCGGTAAGGCCTTGTAGTAGTCAAATGATTTTGCATGAGCGTCGTGTCTGTCCGTGCTTGTATCCCATGTGACCTGTTCTACAGATTGTGCTCCATGCCATCTTTCACATGACACAGAAACAGTTCCGTAATTATCATTGTAAAAGCACTCATCATTTATACGAGAACATTGTTTTTGAACAAATGTATCACAGTTGCTACCTGTCCACGAAGGACTACAAAAGGACTTCCCCAAAAACGTAAAACTTTTCGGAACAGTTCTAATTAGATTCTGCCCCGTATTCATCGATTGAATAGTTTGCTTTTGTCCTGTATTAGTCATACTAATATCTGTTGTTTCGGTTTTCGCATAACTTCCAATACACCATCCTTTGGTGGCTCCACGAAATACCCAATTTTCGGCCACAATCATATCCAAATAGCTCACAAGGTTGTTTTTCTTGAGGTAGTCAACGCCTTTTAGAACAGCAGGCCACGATTGTGAGCAATCGTCCATAAGGAGAAGATTATCTTTTGAGGCCAACCGTGCCATATTTTTCATGTCAGTTAACGGAAAGTTCGCATGATGGGCACCATCTATGTGAATGATGTTGCAAATACCCTGATATTTAGGAACTGTTTTAGTTGAATCTCCTTTGATGAGATTAATATCTCTGTCCTGAAATTTCTTTCGTATCCAGTCCAAAGCAGCATCTTCATAGTCTTTTCTATCCCACAAATCGAAAGCTGTATAATTAGCCTTATCAGTCGAAAACAAAAATACTGACGCGCTATGGCCACCTGCAAATCCTATTTCACATATTGTACGAACTTGGTGCGTCCTTGAAAATTGTTTCACTGCTTTCATGTAACTTTCAACTTGCTGAAGACCTTTTGCACTGTATATATTGCCATAAATCTTATTTTCGGGAGACTTTTCCCGAATGGTAACATCTAAATCGTCTAAAAGTGTAAACAATGTTTTCATGTCTTCGTTACTTGAATCTTCTTGTTCAAAGTGAGAAAAGACGACTGCTTTTGGACTAGGTTCCCGAAACTCACTTTTATTATTACATCCATAATTCGTCTTAAAATGATACTGCATTACAACAAAAATAATCATGAAGAAAACGATCGAACCTGTCCTCAACTTCGACGCCATTTTTCTGAAAACAAGGTGACGATGAATCCTTAGATTCCTTTTTATAGCTACAGTCCAGTGAAATGTCCTGAACAAGGACAAAAATGCATTTTTTCAAACATCATTAAAACTTTTATTTTGGCTATGATATGATAAACAAGAGGCTCCCAGGAGCCTGAATTGCTCACCTGATTAAATTTTTGGCTTTCAAGGCAATAACTCTAAAAAAAGTTGTCCGACAATTTTGACTGGATCATTTCTTCAATCGAAAGTTTCATTCTATCTATTATAGTTTTCAAGATATTGACTAAAAACTGCAAAAAACCGTAATTTTTCGCATTTCAAGGGCAATAACTCTTATATGGAGTCGTCTGACAACTGTGATCCTTGGGGACTTAGGTAGGACATATATTAAGGATATTTCAGCAATTGAATGATATAGGCCAAACCTAATGGTATTGGAGAGAGTAATCAAGAGAACCAAGGCTATAGCGGTAATCAAAAGATTGTAATCCAGGGACAAAGACCAGACGTGGGAAAACAGACATACACAGCAAAGAACATAAAGTAACTAAAATCATACATACAGAGTAACAAAAGTAAATTAGCAACTCGGACTCCACTAACAAACTGGGAGCATGAACCAGGTGCACCGGTAGGGTAAGCGTCCTCTGCTCTTCTAGAAACACCCACCGAGTTGCTCATAAAAAGTCAAGTCCGGGGTAGACAAACGAGGAAAGGAAAACTATGACCCATTGAATAAATCAGTTTTCATGGTGCTGATGGATACACCATATATCAACGAGTTCATGATGACGACCATGAAACTTCTGTAGTGATGACTTCAATCTTGAAGCAACATAACCATGTTTCAGAAGCTTATTTGTTAGAGTTCTAGCGCGATACAAAAAGTCTGCGTCGTTTCGGCAAGCTCTGGCATAACGTATGAGTTGTGATATGAACACTCCATACGCAGGACCTGAAGGGATGTTGCCACAGATGAAAGGAAAATTGACAATTCTGAATGAAAAGTCATCAAGTTTGTCGTAAAGTTTGGTCAATAGTTTTCCTTTACCATCGATTTCTAATTGTAGGTCAAGATATGAGGCTGACTTCACAGTGTCTGCAGTATCCTTTATCTCAAGTTCTTTTGGGTAGATACGATGTATCAAATCCCCGAAATTAGGATTATTTAAAGATAAAACGTCATCTATATAGCGGAAACTGAGATTGAAGGATCTAGCCAAACGATATTCTTTCTTTCTAATCAGATCAGCTATAAAATCAGCCTCATAAGAGTGAAGGAATAGGTGAGCAAGTAAAGGAAATATGAATAAAAAACAAATATGTTGTCGATTAAAAAGTCCAGCATTTTGTAAATATCTTCTTCTGTATATTTGGAAGATGATTTGGAATTATTTCTTACAAAGTATAAAATTCTAATATATGCAAAAAATTTCTGTACTACCCCTATATTTTATTTTTAGCAACAAATGTTGAGAACTAATGTGGAAATAGTTTAATACATGTAAAACAATAATTTGTACATATCAAAGTGAAAACAATTATTAAAAATCTTTTTTTTTCAATTATTGTGAACTTCTTATAAAGAAAATAATTTGTAAGATGGCTCAAGTTTGTCTGAGAGATCATAGTGTGCATGCACTTGTGATGCCAAAGTAGCAATCATTAGTTTATAATCATTTAAAAAACTTTAAATAAAATGGAAAAAAAATGATAAGTAATCAATAAGCAATTAAAATAATTACAAAATACCCTTGTTTATATGTACATGTACTTTAAAAAAAGAAAACCTTATGTCTTGTCCATATGTTCGTGTCTCTTAGACAGAATTGGAGGATTCCCATTTCCTGTCGCCATCATCATCTTGTTCAAGTTTGATTTTACATCAAAAATAATTGACTGGAGTGTTCTTATTGTATTGTAGCAGGGTATAGATTCTCTTCAATTAGCCTTAACAGTATGACCCATTATTCATTGTTGGATAGAGCTGACGATGACCCATCGGAATATCGATGTCGTCACTATCCATCATGGTTAGGGGACGATGAGAATTGGGTCAAAGGTCAAACACTCACATTTCTCCAAAAACATATTTGCTTTTTCAAGTGCCTATATCGCATTTACTTTTTTAAATCAAACATTAATATATAAAATAATACATTTTGTAGCTAAACATCTAGTTTATAAACACTGAGCCAGTTAAAAAAATTACAATGCGGGTTACAAATTTTCATGTGTGATGTCCTAATTATAGCATGTACTGCTGAAAATGGTTAAGTTAAACATATGTATTATTGTCTTACCGGGTTAATACTTTTTGAGTCACAAATTTCACTAAGTAGGTAAACCTAAGCATGACACACAGACGGACAGATAGATTCTGATTGCCATTAGTCTTATCTAATGGTGACAGTGACCTAGGTAGAAAAAATAACAGTATCTACAGGGGCGGATCCAGGATTTTCTCAGGGGTGTCACGATTAAATAAGTCATAAGCTCCTTTATACATTAACAAATGCTAATCAGTGAGTATAGTGTCCAGATATTTTACTTCCATGATTATATGTACTACATGTTCTGTTCGTATCTTAATGTATGTCATAATGTACATGCGTAAGTGCTAGACCTTTCAACCTATCCTGACCCATTATTGCATAAAATATTTTTTATTGTCTTGAGCCACAGGCCGGTGTCTTCTATTTTCATGGAATTTTTGCAGTTTTCGACGATTAGCAAAAGCTTTCGATTGGTCTTGTTTTATTGTTTATGTATCCTATAATAAAACATACGTACGGATGCTTGCTGATTTACAAAAGCAAAGACATGTAACCAACCATGAAAAGTCCCCAATACGCTTCCGTAATTATATGAAATTCCGATTCTTGGAGTTTCCATTTCAAAATTGCCTTACCTAATCAATGACAACACGTGTAACGGACAGTAACGACAGTAAAGTTTGGACTACATGCTAGTCTTTCCATTATCGAGAGACAAATATAAGAAATTATTTTATGAGATGCTGTTATAATATTACAGTTTAGCTTCAATTTTACAGAAAAGGGCAAGAAATAAGTGTAGTGAAATAAAGAACCTTAATTGTGTCCTTGTTATGTATTACATGTTTAATAACGGTACCCGACTCAACCTTCCAAACCAAGATTTCTTTGGACTTACAGAAAACTTAAATGCAGTTAATAAATTTATGTTCACATGTTCTTTAAATTTTGTAATTTGTATTGTTAAATTGCATATATGTTTTAAGGTGACAATCCAGTTGTTTCGATATTTATACTAATAACATTTTAATTCTGATTCATATGCATATATCCAGATCATGGCAGACGGCAGAAATGCTAAAATATACCATATCGAGATTTGCATAGCTTAATCCACGTGGCTTAATCACTTATTCATTACCGTGCCTTCCAATTGTTATGTCGTGTCGCAGGCTTTAGAAAAAAAATTGAGTATAAGTTTAATAACTTTATTTTTTTTGTCAATGGGATGTGGTTTAATTTATTAAATATCGAGTGAAGGAGCGTCTTTTTGTATAAGTCCACCAACTGACGTTCGGTATAGAAATACCTCCAATTTTCAAGGTAAGTCCGTACCGGTCGTTATATTTGTATATGTGTAACATACTGAATATTGCGATCGGGAACCAGTCTACAAATTATTGAGCATTGCTCATAGTTTTTTCTATTTTTATATATTTAAAAAAAAACTATGTTATATTAAGTGTATTATTTCTTGTTGTTACATTTTCAACAGGATTGAGTATTTCAATTGTCTGTTAATATTTTACATATACTTCAATAGAGGCAGATTCGGGTAGGAAACTCTTAGCATTGTCTGTCAATGTTTTATGTACACACAATCCTTCAATAGAATCATGTGCAGGTAAGGAACTCTTGGCAATATATGTCTTAAGTGTGGTGGACGTTTTTTTCAACAAACGGTCGGCATTCCAATGGAAACAATTTGTGCTCCTTTACTTGCTGACCTTTTCCTTCACTCTTATGAGGCTGGCTTTATAGCTGATCTGATCCGAAAAAAAAAAAGAATATCGTTTGGCTAGATCCTTTAATCTCTGTTTCCGCTATATAAATGACGTATTATCTTTAAACAATATTAAATAGAAATCGATGGTAAAGGAAAACTATTGACCAAACTTTACGACAAACTTGATGACTTTTCATTCAGAATTGTCAACTTTCCTTTCATCTGTGGCAACATCCCTTCAGCCCCTTCGTATGGAGTGTTCATATCACAACTCATACGTTACGCCAGAGCTTGCTGAAACTAGAACTCTAACAAATAGGCTTCTGGAACAGGGTTACAAGATTGAAGTTATCACTACAGAAGTTTTATGGTCGTCATCATGAACTCGTGGATCGTTATGGTGTATTCATCTGCACCATGAAACTGATTTATTCAACGGGTCATAGTTTTCCTTTCCTCGTTTGTCTACCCCGGACTTGACTTTTTATGAGCAACTCGGTGGGTGTTTTTAGAAAAACAGAGGACGCTTACCCTACTGGTGGACCTGGTCCATGCTTTCAGTTTTTGGTGGAGTCCGAGTTGCTCATTTGCTTTTGTTACTTTGTATATATGATTTTAGTTACTTAATATTCTTTGTTGTGTATGTCTCTTTTCCATGTCTGGTCTTTGTCCCTGCATTACATTCTTTTGATTACCGCTATAACCTTGGTTCCCTTGATTACTCTTTGGCATTGTTTACTTATATTTTATATATATACAATAAGTTATTTATCATACGAAGTTATATTTTTATTACGTTCATAAGGTTTTACATGTATATTCTATACAGGTTTAGATTGAATATTTCAATTAACCTTAAAAATTCAATTTTTGATAAAATAAACTAAGTTTAATTTTGGACCTATTGAAACAAGATGACAACTAGACGTAAATTTTGGACCTATTGGAACAACATGACAACTAGACCTAAATTTAAAGCTCTAAATACTAGATGGAACCCAAATCATTCAAGACTTAATTAGCACTCCAGCTAAGAATCATGCAAAAAGTTATACATGGTTGGAAAGCCTACACATTTTTATTTTTGATATTTTGTCTAAAATGCTTTAAAAAAACAGAAATTAACATTTAGTTTTTCATATAACCCGTGCTCATAGAAGATAACATTGTATAGAATGCACTGTAGAATTCGAAAGTAAGGGAGATAACTCTGCAAATGACACTAAAATACAATAAATTCTAATGTTGATTATCTCCTACGTGCAGGCAGATTTAAATGAATAATTACACATTTCATAATATAGACCCATAAAACAATTTTAGGGTGTACACTTTTTCCAGATTTTGCATGATTCTTACAAAGACAGCCACTTAAGAAATTAATCGATACTTCAGTATATGAAATAATGGAAAAGTGTTGTATTTGGTCCGTGTTTAGTCTTTTATTTCCAATGAAAAGGACCATCATCTTGAACATCCAAAATCAATACAAATCTTCCACTTCAGATCATAATTGTACAATGCCATTGTCCGAAAAAACAGAAAATGCTAGTTTAGCCTCCATTTGTCGTCAAATAATCACAATTTCAATCAAAACATATTTTTTGTGGTTTGGAACCTTGTGATACAATACATCTATACTGAAGTTATTGACAAGATACCAATGAAATAACTATACTCGACGTCACATGCAGCACATTTTCGAATTGAAGCTCTACTTTTTAAACCGTCGGGACTTACCGCTAGAGTTTTCTCTCTTTTATTTAATTTGAAGATAGTACGCGTATATGAATGACGTATTAGTACCAACGAGTCGCTTATTGGCATATATTCTGCGTAACAAATCCTTACGGGAAAATCCCATACTAATATCCACCACGTTGGTTTCTACGGGACGATTTGTTTACAAACGAAGTTCGTAAGTTCCCGTCGAACTCCGGTGATAATTGTCTGCTTAATCGGTATTGTACGTTGTTTGCATAAAATAAATCCGAGATATCCGAACTAACGCCGAAATGCATTCTGGGTTCTTCCGTTTTTGGACAAACCATTTAAACGTAAACAACATCTCCTAGCAACCCGATCACTGTAAACATGGCCGACTTGTCAAATGTAAATATTGGGACCGAGAATTAAAATGTCACCGGAATTTAACGATTCAAAGTTTAGGGAGAAGCCGGTTGGCAAGTCATTTAAGACAATTTAAACGACGCTAGGTGTCAATAAAGTCGTAGAAAATATTTTATTTTTATTCAAATTTTAACAGTATCTTATTTATGTGACGCCGAGTATAGTTAACATAACTTGTTTATGGGTTTCTGATTATTTAACAGAAATAGTATTATGTGACGTCATTTTGAAATGAACAACATGCTGCTTTTAATCATTTTGATTTAGTCAACATTTTGATTCGAAAATAAGTATGTAAGATTTTTAAAAGCGTATGCTGAACAATTCAGGAAATAACAGGATTAACAAAAATCTAAATGTTTTCAATAAATCTTGTTGGTTAACATACATGTCATGGTCAAGTGAATTCTTTATAAAGGTACTCTATTCAATGTTTTCTAATATACGATGGCGTTGAATATTTCTTTCATAAACTTTTAGATTAACGATTATTATATAGATAGAAGTGTTTTATCGAATGTTCCCAGTGAAATTAATTTCGATAATTCACACTGTGAAATAAATTCGGTAATTTCACTTTCGGACTTTCTCCCGCGAAAACTCACAACTTTAATATCAATCCGCCAATCACAGAATTTTACTTCTTTTTTTTTTAGATATTGAAAATATCGATAAATTATGAAGAAAATCTGTATTATAAATATAATAATCAATTGTTTTTTTATCGTGAATAACCAATACATTATCACTCATACCAAGAACGCTTGAGGATTTAACTCGTGCGCGGACAAGTTCCGCACACTCGTTAAATCTAGGCGTTCTTCCGCACTCGTGATCATATTTGAGTTATTCACTCTTTCAAATTAATTATCCTATTAATCCCACGTAACATTATCATTTTAATGTGCCTTGTGAACGTCGTTGTTTTTTATCTTGCCATTTGCATGAAGACCTTGTTTTACATTTTATGTTATATTATCACTTATTCCAGTTAGGGTTGCAGGAACCTGAAGTCCATATTGGTTGTCTTGTTTTTTTTTTGTTCGCTCTTATTCGTTTTACGTTCTTTCTATAGATTAGGCCGATTTTTGTCTTTTATGAATAGTTTCACTTCATTTATTTTTGAACCTTTTACAGCTTGCTTTATGGTATGATTTTTGCCTATCATTGAGGACCATGTTGTGGCCTTCATAAGTTTAATTATTCGTTGCTTGACTTTTTTGTGGATGACTGTCTTATTGGCAATCATACCACAATTCCTATTTCTATAACTAAACGGCCTATCCTAAGTACAGTACACAAAATGACAACAATACTATATGTTATAAAATGTATTACTCAATTCTGTTGTAAGATAAAATAATTTATGTAGAAATGATGTTTTTTTCTAAAGTTTAAAACTCGAAAATATGAAGTACCTTCATTAAAGTTAAATCATTACCCTCAAAAAGAATAATCATACTGGCTGACCTTCTCGTTGACAACAAATATAATGACGATTTAAAGAGTATTTATCATTATTAATTGAATTTTTCATTACCTCATTGGCTTTGAACCAAGATGACAAAACTCTGAAGGTAAAATTCAAATCTCGATACCTTTTAACGAACTATGATTTTCTTTGCAGAAGTATTTTGTAGAGCGGTCAATAATATTGGCTAACGAGGACCCTTATTAAATAAATGAATGATACGATTTTACGCTTGGCACCTCATTTTATTGTATTTGTTTTTGAAGCTTTGTGGACGTCCATTTGTAGTTTTACCGCCATGAACTCGGCAAGGATTATTTAATATTTTTTCATCGAGATGAGCATGAGAAACTCCCGCGAGTTGAAAAAAAAATCTGTTTATCGCTGTTTTGCTGAAGTGTAAAGTATTAGTTTTCTTTTATTTTCAGTTTTCCTGACCTAACTATGTAAATTTATTAGCGCTGCAAAGTTTCCTTTCGGGACTATTTTTCGGCGACGTGCTGCGTGACATCAAGTATGTTGTACAGCTGTGATACACGTCTTTGAAAAAAAATCGGTTAATTATGTAGGTTGCGTAAATTTGGGATTTATTCATTCTAATCGGATAAGTTACTGTATTTTATCATTTTCCATTGTGGACTAGAAAATATTACCACAAATTAGGCATTATTTCATACACAGTAAACAAACAGACGGTTATTTGGGTCGTCAAATATTCCTACGCTGTTGCTTGTATGTCACTCGAGGACATAGAAACAAGCGATAATTTTCATTCTCACTCGACTGGCATGAGGTTGAAAATTATCGTATAGCAAGATCAAAGGGATTTTTAACAAAATAGCGATGATTTGTTTGTTCCAGCTGATACAGCTGCAAATAATATTGTTGATATTTGACGTAAATTTTATATTTCACACAAAAAAAAAAAAAAAAAAAAAATCAAATTCACCTACATTCCAACTATTTTTTTCCTCTTCCAGTCATTGCTCTACAACCAGACCTTTCTACATTTTACACGACTCTTCAAACTTCTCACAAAACAAAAATACATGTGAAGTCGGCCTCATATCTTGACATACACTTAGAGATCGAATATAGAAGCAAACGATTGACCAAAATATGACAAACGTGATGACTTGTCATTCCGCATTGTCATTTTCCTTTCATCTGTGCCAGCATCTCTTCACCAACGGTGTTTCGAGTTTTCACATATCACAACTAATACATTATACGAGAGCTTGCCATGATAACTCGCACTTTTTGTACCGTGCTATACTTCTTAAAATTAGGCTTCTAGAAAAGGACTATGTTGCTACAATATTGAAATCATCACTACAGAAGTTTTATGGTCGTCATCATGAACTTTTGGATCGTTACGGTCCATTCATATGCACCATGAGAACTGATTTATTCAACGTGTTATAGTTTTCCTTTCTCTTTCATCTACCCAGGACTTGACTTTTTATAAGCAAATCGGCAGGTGTTTCTAAAAAAGTGGAAAATGCTTACCCTACCGGTGCACCTGGCCCATGCTTCCAGTGTTTAGTTGAGTCCTAATTACTCATTTACTTTTGTTATTTTGTATTTTTTATTTTGGTTATTTTATGTTCTTCGTTGTATATGTCTGTTATCAATGTCTGGTCTTTGTCCATGGATTACATTCTTTTGATTCCGTTAGTAACTTGGTTCCCTTGATTACTCTTTCGCCCGTCTTATCGAAATTGGGATATATTTATTCGAATTCTTTAAGATCAATTTATAGTAACGAAAAACAAAAAACAAAAAACTACGCTAATTGGACTTCTTTTTATATGCTTACAGAACTCGAATTCTTACAAGACAACATTTCCGTTCGCTTTTTCGCTTCTTTGATACCGTTTATCGTCGTTATTGGAATTCCCGTTGGAACTACTTTTGCACCACTTATTGCGGACCTCTTTCTGTATTGTTTCGAATCACAATGAATAGTTGGAATAAATAAAGATTGACCCTTCCAAACTACCTTTAGAAGAAAAGTTTCATAACACCTTCAGATGTTTTTTAACGGATTTTGGCCCTTAACAGCGACGACTTTGATACATTTGTATTATATTTAAGGAAGTTTCTAGATTTTAATATTCATATCAATAATGGTAAACATATACTAAAATTGACGATAAAAAAGGATGATTTTGTTCTTTTCCTATTGTTAACTATCCGTTCTTAGATGGTGCCTTCATATGTTGTTCACATATTACAATAGGTTTGATTTGTTCGTATATGTAACAATGTTTCAGATTCTAACGAACGAAAACTTTATATAACAAAGAAATTACTTAATCAAGATTTTTGATATCACAAGCTCTTAAAATCATTCACATTTCTTTAAGCAATACAAGGAACTCATTCTCAAATGGACTGATGAACTACGTCTGGGTATCTCGCACCCTATATTATATAGTAATATTCTTCACAAAGCACGGAAAGCTCCATACACACGAAGTAAGTTGACTTAATCGTTGCATAGGCTCATTTGTTAGGTAAGGTATTGTTATGATATTGTGGTAAAATCGTTAAGGATGGCATTG
Organism: Perna viridis; assembly: GCA_037379345.1. Taxonomy (NCBI): domain Eukaryota; kingdom Metazoa; phylum Mollusca; class Bivalvia; order Mytilida; family Mytilidae; genus Perna; species Perna viridis. Next base: position 24,176,399 of record CM074518.1, on the reverse strand, counting down.
TGTGGTATTAACATTGATTCGCTCATAGGACCTTTACATGGAAAGAGTAATCAATGGAACCAAGGTTATAGCGGTAATCAAAAGAATGTAATCCAGGGACAAAGATCAGACATGGAAAACAGACATACACAACAAAGAACATAAAGTAACTAAAATCATACATACAAAGTAACAAAAGTAAATTAGCAACTCAGACTCCACTAAAAACTGGGAGCATGGACCAGGTGCACCGGTAGGGTAAGCGTCCTCTGCTTTTCTAGAAACACCCGCCGAGTTACTCATAAAAAGTCAAGTCCGGGGTAGACAAACGAGGAAAAGAAAACTATGACTACTAACAAACAATATTTAAAAGCAGTTTTCGGCATGATATATGTTTAGTCCTTGTTGTATGACGCATGATGTACCATAGTTTTCAACCCCAAATCGGAAGACTTTGAATTGATTTTGCATACGGTTATGGCATAGCTTACTGCAGGTTTGAACTGGTCTAGAGCTGGCATGCCAGTTAACTGCCAGTAGTCCTTTGCTTGTGCAGTTATGCAACTTATTTCAGTTTCTTTATTTCTATTCTAACAAGGGAATCAGACATTTATGAACTAGTTTTAGATGTGTTTAACTGTGTAATATTTTTTCCACAGTGGCCAGATTATAAATATGGGGAAGATTGTGATCACGCCAAACGACACATTCACCATATCCATTCTAGTTATATGATAAAAAGAACAGTCGGGAGGAGACAAAACTCCAAAAAGAGAACTTTTCTATTATGAAATGTGATAAGTAAATGCATTCGGGGAAATAAGTCGGTGAAAAAATGTGCTTGTAATGCGTTTTTATATTATTTCAGGACGTTTACCCTACTAGTGCACCTGGTCCATGCTCCCAATATTTAGTGGAGTCCGAGTTGCTCATTTGCTTTTGTTACTTTGTATTTATGATTTTAGTCACTCTATGTTCTTTGTTGTTTATGTCTGTTTTCCTTGTCTGGTCTTTGTCCCGGGATTACATGCTTTTGATTATCGTTATAACATTGGTTCCCTTGATTACTCTTTGACTCTGTTGGTCCGTAAATAATTTTACTTTTTATGAATATCTGAATATTGTTTCCCTCCAAAAAACGAAGTAAGATATACGGATGGTTTGAATATTTATCTGCAGCTCTTTTAAATCAATTCAATAGAATGACTCACTCCAGCTCACTAGTTTATATACTGCATGTTCAGAGCATACTAATCTTACTTCATTGTTTTAGGTGGTACATAATGGAAAACTTCGAGACATATCTCTCAGCTTCTATTGGAGGAAATAATAGTACTTAGATATCCGGTATACTGCTTTTACCCGATATTTAGTACTGTATTTTCTCCTTTCAGTTTCATTGCTCCAATTTTTGTTTGTCGAACGACTAAGCAATTTTCAGGTGGTGCATAATGGAAATTTCCGTAACAGATTTTCCAACTTCCATTGGAGACCAAGGATAAAATGAAAGTTTTTACGAACTATATAAATATAACCAGTGATATTTAAAGTGCAAAATATTAACAATCTTCAAAAATGATAAAAATGAATTTCAAAACACAAATTATGACAAGTGGAAAATGTTACAAATTTTTAAATACACCATTTCAAATTTAATGAAAGCATATTTCTTTAAATAATTTTGCAATGGAAAAAATAGCCGTTTTAAATTCGTTATATAATGATAATGTAATGCATTTCATTTGCATGAATTGTGTAATTTAATTCATTAAGTCATTCTAGCAGTAGTAATGGAAATGCATACATGATGAAATAATGGTAATGTAATGCGTTATATTGTCGTGTAATAAACACCAGACCTACAATGTATGAACAAAAAAGCCCATACATCAAAAGTTCGATCATTGCGGTGTCGTATTAGCGACACACTTTCATTCTTTACTGTTCTATACAACCGTAATTGTATGTCGCTACTTCTCAGGTTATTGGTTAAATAAAATGAGTGAAAATAACCAAAAACAAAAGAGAGAAAAAAAAAAGCAATATATCAAAAATGTATATTTAAATATTTTGAAACAAACTGAACACATTCTGTACGTTTCAAAGCCCAACCCGACTGGGTGATGGACAACCCTGCTGGTTCTGGTAAACGTTTTCTGTTGAAAGTTACTGTTTGTTTTACGAACAACGGCTTTGTTTTTGTGGCTTTGGTTATAATACCGTTCATTGATATATCTTCACAAAATTTGTCTTTATTCCACTCAACCAAATCTTTATCGCTCATGTACTGCTGCAAATATTTCCGATGAAATAACATTGTTTTGCCAATAGTTATGACAGCAATACGACCTCGAATCTTGTATTCATTATTTGGTCCAACATAGCGCATGTCCGGAACTACACCTATCAGCCTATCAACATTCTGATTCCAATGTAAAAGCATTTTTCGAAGAAGGGGTTCGTTCAAGATGACGTCATCGTCGATCTCCAAAACGGCATCTGTTGTTACATACTGATACACATCAAAGCGGTTGTTCATACTGTTTACCTCTGGTTGAACGAATATTATTTTGGAATCATTAAATTTTGATGTAGGGAATGGATTCTCCTTATTGTTCCATATCAAAACAATTTTTTTAACAGCTTTCATCTTAGAATAAGATGGAAGAATCATTTCATAATTTTTCATCCGCTGCGTGGAATACCCCATTAAAACAATTGTAACGTTTAATTCATCGTCGTTTCCAACGCATACGGTTTCTGAGCCCTTCAAATGTTCAAGGTTCAAATAAGGAATTATTGATGTACAAGGAGTCGTGTAACGACTTACCTCAGTTTTCCATTTTTCAAGGTGTTGATAAGATATTGTCATTTTGATGTGCTTATGTATAAAGAGTTCTGCCATTGCCTCTGGGCCCATAGTCTCAGTAAATATAAGAATAACTCCTTTCACATTTGATGACTGCTTCACTATTTCTAATTGACCCATGACAATTGAAAAATTTTTGTTAGAAACAAAAAATAGTACATCCTGCTCACCGACTGTGCGTTCAAAGCAAGGGGGATGTTGAGGTATAGTGGTGTCCAACTTTCCACTTTGTTTTCTACCGATAAAGTAAACACCTTGGTTCTTTAAACGTCGAAGCTCCTCTGTGTCCCATGTGACATATATTTCATCAAACGCTGACATCACTTGTTTTGCAATAACCGATTTAATGCGTATGGGATGTAGTTTGAATTCGCGATCTTCGGAAGAATTGGCTTTACCTCGGTATGTATCCCAAATACGCTCATGCCATATGAATAGTCCATTATCTTTTAATAAATTAATCGCGGAATTAAGAATTGATAGTCCATCGTATACGTGTTCGATGACATTTATCATGACCAATGTGTCAAATTTTGTCAAGTTGTTGATTTCCTCCGCAGGTATAGAAAGCAAAGATGTGGGTAATCCATCGAAGTCGCCATCTTTGTAGTAGCATTGTTTCACGTGATTAATATAATGAAATGCCATCGGCTCGATCAAAGTTACGCTTGTTACGTTTTTATTCTTAAGTACACTTTGACACTGGGTATAAGGGCCAGCTCCAAGTTCAATAACATCGCCAAGATCATTCGGTAAGGCCTTGTAGTAGTCAAATGATTTTGCATGAGCGTCGTTTCTGTCCGTGCTTGTATCCCATGTGACCTGTTCTACAGATTGTGCTCCATGCCATCTTTCACATGACACAGAAACAGTTCCGTAATTATCATTGTAAAAGCACTCATCATTTAAACGAGAACATTGTTTTTGAACAAATGTATCACAGTTGCTACCTGTCCACGAAGGACTACAAAAGGACTTCCCCAAAAACGTAAAACTTTTCGGAACAGTTCTAATTAGATTCTGCCCCGTATTCATCGATTGAATAGTTTGCTTTTGTCCTGTATTAGTCATACTAATATCTGTTGTTTCGGTTTTCGCATAACTTCCAATACACCATCCTTTGGTGGCTCCACGAAATACCCAATTTTCGGCCACAATCATATCCAAATAGCTCACAAGGTTGTTTTTCTTGAGGTAGTCAACGCCTTTTAGAACAGCAGGCCACGATTGTGAGCAATCGTCCATAAGGAGAAGATTATCTTTTGAGGCCAACCGTGCCATATTTTTCATGTCAGTTAACGGAAAGTTCGCATGATGGGCACCATCTATGTGAATGATGTTGCAAATACCCTGATATTTAGGAACTGTTTTAGTTGAATCTCCTTTGATGAGATTAATATCTCTGTCCTGAAATTTCTTTCGTATCCAGTCCAAAGCAGCATCTTCATAGTCTTTTCTATCCCACAAATCGAAAGCTGTATATTTAGCCTTATCAGTCGAAAACAAAAATACTGACGCGCTATGGCCACCTGCAAATCCTATTTCACATATTGAACGAACTTGGTGCGTCCTTGAAAATTGTTTCACTGCTTTCATGTAACTTTCAACTTGCTGAAGACCTTTTGCACTGTATATATTGCCATAAATCTTATTTTCGGGAGACTTTTCCCGAATGGTAACATCTAAATCGTCTAAAAGTGTAAACAATGTTTTCATGTCTTCGTTACTTGAATCTTCTTGTTCAAAGTGAGAAAAGACGACTGCTTTTGGACTAGGTTCCCGAAACTCACTTTTATTATTACATCCATAATTCGTCTTAAAATGATACTGCATTACAACAAAAATAATCATGAAGAAAACGATCGAACCTGTCCTCAACTTCGACGCCATTTTTCTGAAAACAAGGTGACGATGAATCCTTAGATTCCTTTTTATAGCTACAGTCCAGTGAAATGTCCTGAACAAGGACAAAAATGCATTTTTTCAAACATCATTAAAACTTTTATTTTGGCTATGATATGATAAACAAGAGGCTCCCAGGAGCCTGAATTGCTCACCTGATTAAATTTTTGGCTTTCAAGGCAATAACTCTAAAAAAAGTTGTCCGACAATTTTGACTGGATCATTTCTTCAATCGAAAGTTTCATTCTATCTATTATAGTTTTCAAGATATTGACTAAAAACTGCAAAAAAACCGTAATTTTTCTCATTTCAAGGGCAATAACTCTTATATGGAGTCGTCTGACAACTGTGATCCTTGGGGACTTAGGTAGGACATATATTAAGGATATTTCAGCAATTGAATGATATAGGCCAAACCTAATGGTATTGGAGAGAGTAATCAAGAGAACCAAGGCTATAGCGGTAATCAAAAGATTGTAATCCAGGGACAAAGACCAGACGTGGGAAAACAGACATACACAGCAAAGAACATAAAGTAACTAAAATCATACATACAGAGTAACAAAAGTAAATTAGCAACTCGGACTCCACTAACAAACTGGGAGCATGAACCAGGTGCACCGGTAGGGTAAGCGTCCTCTGCTCTTCTAGAAACACCCACCGAGTTGCTCATAAAAAGTCAAGTCCGGGGTAGACAAACGAGGAAAGGAAAACTATGACCCATTGAATAAATCAGTTTTCATGGTGCTGATGGATACACCATATATCAACGAGTTCATGATGACGACCATGAAACTTCTGTAGTGATGACTTCAATCTTGAAGCAACATAACCATGTTTCAGAAGCTTATTTGTTAGAGTTCTAGCGCGATACAAAAAGTCTGCGTCGTTTCGGCAAGCTCTGGCATAACGTATGAATTGTGATATGAACACTCCATACGCAGGACCTGAAGGGATGTTGCCACAGATGAAAGGAAAATTGACAATTCTGAATGAAAAGTCATCAAGTTTGTCGTAAAGTTTGGTCAATAGTTTTCCTTTACCATCGATTTCTAATTGTAGGTCAAGATATGAGGCTGACTTCACAGTGTCTGCAGTATCCTTTATCTCAAGTTCTTTTGGGTAGATGCGATGTATCAAATCCCCGAAATTAGGATTATTTAAAGATAAAACGTCATCTATATAGCGGAAACTGAGATTGAAGGATCTAGCCAAACGATATTCTTTCTTTCTAATCAGATCAGCTATAAAATCAGCCTCATAAGAGTGAAGGAATAGGTGAGCAAGTAAAGGAAATATGAATAAAAAACAAATATGTTGTCGATTAAAAAGTCCAGCATTTTGTAAATATCTTCTTCTGTATATTTGGAAGATGATTTGGAATTATTTCTTACAAAGTATAAAATTCTAATATATGCAAAAAACTTCTGTACTACCCCTATATTTTATTTTTAGCAACAAATGTTGAGAACTAATGTGGAAATAGTTTAATACATGTAAAACAATAATTTGTACATATCAAAGTGAAAACAATTATTAAAAATCTTTTTTTTTTCAATTATTGTGAACTTCTTATAAAGAACATAATTTGTAAGATGGCTCAAGTTTGTCTGAGAGATCATAGTGTGCATGCACTTGTGATGCCAAAGTAGCAATCATTAGTTTATAATCATTTAAAAAACTTTAAATAAAATGGAAAAAAAATGATACGTAATCAATAAGCAATTAAAATAATTACAAAATACCCTTGTTTACATGTACATGTACTTTAAAAAAAGAAAACCTTATGTCTTGTCCATATGTTCGTGTCTCTTAGACAGAATTGGAGGATTCCCATTTCCTGTCGCCATCATCATCTTGTTCAAGTTTGTTTTTACATCAAAAATAATTGACTGGAGTGTTCTTATTGTATTGTAGCAGGGTATAGATTCTCTTCAATTAGCCTTAACAGTATGACCCATTATTTATTCTTGGATATAGCAGACGATGACCCATCGGAATATCGATGTCGTCACTATCCATCATAGTTAGGGGACGACGAAAATTGGGTCAAAGGTCAAACACTCACATTTCTCCAAAAACTTATTTGCTTTTTCAAGTGCCTTTATGCATTTTTTTAAATGAAACATTAATATATCAAATAATACATTTTGTAGCTAAACATCTAGTTTATAAACACTGAGATAGTTAAAAAAAAATTACAATGCGGGTTACAAATTTTCATGTGTGATGTCCTAATTATAGCATGTACTGCTGGAAATCGTTAAGTTAAACATGTGCATTATTGTCTTACCGGGTTAATACTTTTTGAGTCACAAATTTCACAAAGTAGGTAAACCTGCGTGACACACAGACGGACAGATAGATTCTGATTGCCATTAGTCTTATCTAATGGTGACAGTGACCTAGGTAGAAAAAATAACTGTATCTACAGGGGCGGATCCAGGATTTTCTCAGGGGTGTCACAATTAAATAAGTCATAAGCTCCTTTATACATTAACAAATGCTAATCAGTGAGTATAGTGTCCAGATATTTTACTTCCATGATTATATGTACTACATGTTCTGTTCGTATCTTAATGTATGTTATAATGTACATGCGTAAGTGCTAGACCTTTCAACCTATCCTGACCCATTATTGCATAAAATATTTTTTATTGTCTTGAGCCACAGGCCGGTGTCTTCTATTTTCATGGAATTTTTGCAGTTTTCGACGATTAGCAAAAGCTTTCGATTGGTCTTGTTTTATTGTTTATGTATCCTATAATAAAACATACGTACGGATGCTTGCTGATTTACAAAAGCAAAGACATGTAACCAACCATGAAAAGTCCCCAATACGCTTCCGTAATTATATGAAATTCCGATTCTTGGAGTTTCCATTTCAAAATTGCCTTACCTAATCAATGACAACACGTGTAACGGACAGTAACGACAGTAAAGTTTAGACTACATGCTAGTCTTTCCATTATCGAGAGACAAATATAAGAAATTATTTTATGAGATGCTGTTATAATATTACAGTTTAGCTTCAATTTTACAGAAAAGGGCAAGAAATAAGTGTAGTGAAATAAAGAACCTTAATTGTGTCCTTGTTATGTATTACATGTTTAATAACGGTACCCGACTCAACCTTCCAAACCAAGATTTCTTTGGACTTACAGAAAACTTAAATGCAGTTAATAAATTTATGTTCACATGTTCTTTAAATTTTGTAATTTGTATTGTTAAATTGCATATATGTTTTAAGGTGACAATCCAGTTGTTTCGATATTTATACTAATAACATTTTAATTCTGATTCATATGCATATATCCAGATCATGGCAGACGGCAGAAATGCTAAAATATACCATATCGAGATTTGCATAGCTTAATCCACGTGGCTTAATCACTTATTCATTACCATGCCTTCCAATTGTTATGTCGTGTCGCAGGCTTTAGAAAAAAAATTGAGTATAAGTTTAATAACTTTATTTTTTTTTTGTCAATGGGATGTGGTTTAATTTATTAAATATCGAGTGAAGGAGCGTCTTTTTGTATAAGTCCACCAACTGACGTTCGGTATACAAATACCTCCAATTTTCAAGGTAAGTCCGTACCGGTCGTTATATTTGTATATGTGTAACATACTGAATATTGCGATCGGGAACCAGTCTACAAATTATTGAGCATTGCTCATAGTTTTTCTATTTTTATATATTTAAAAAAAAACTATGTTATATTAAGTGTATTATTTCTTGTTGTTACATTTTCAACAGGATTGAGTATTTCAATTGTCTGTTAATATTTTACATATATACAATACTTCAATAGAGGCAGATTCGGGTAGGAAACTCTTAGCATTGTCTGTCAATGTTTTATGTACACACAATCCTTCAATAGAGTCATGTGCAGGTAAGGAACTCTTGGCAATATATGTCTTAAGTGTGGTGGACGTTTTTTTCAACAAACGGTCGGCATTCCAATGGAAACAATTTGTGCTCCTTTACTTGCTGACCTTTTCCTTCACTCTTATGAGGCTGGCTTTATAGCTGATCTGATCCGAAAAAAAAAAAGAATATCGTTTGGCTAGATCCTTTAATCTCTGTTTCCGCTATATAAATGACGTATTATCTTTAAACAATATTAAATAGAAATCGATGGTAAAGGAAAACTATTGACCAAACTTTACGACAAACTTGATGACTTTTCATTCAGAATTGTCAACTTTCCTTTCATCTGTGGCAACATCCCTTCAGCCCCTTCGTATGGAGTGTTCATATCACAACTCATACGTTACGCCAGAGCTTGCTGAAACTAGAACTCTAACAAATAGGCTTCTGGAACAGGGTTACAAGATTGAAGTTATCACTACAGAAGTTTTATGGTCGTCATCATGAACTCGTGGATCGTTATGGTGTATTCATCTGCACCATGAAACTGATTTATTCAACGGGTCATAGTTTTCCTTTCCTCGTTTGTCTACCCCGGACTTGACTTTTTATGAGCAACTCGGTGGGTGTTTTTAGAAAAACAGAGGACGCTTACCCTACTGGTGGACCTGGTCCATGCTTTCAGTTTTTGGTGGAGTCCGAGTTGCTCATTTGCTTTTGTTACTTTGTATATATGATTTTAGTTACTTAATATTCTTTGTTGTGTATGTCTGTTTTCCATGTCTGGTCTTTGTCCCTGCATTACATTCTTTTGATTACCGCTATAACCTTGGTTCCCTTGATTACTCTTTGGCATTGTTTACTTATATTTTATATACATACAATAAGTTATTTATCATACGAAGTTATATTTTTATTACGTTCATAAGGTTTTACATGTATATTCTATACAGGTTTAGATTGAATATTTCAATTAACCTTAAAAATTCAATTTTTGATAAAATAAACTAAGTTTAATTTTGGACCTATTGAAACAAGATGACAACTAGACGTAAATTTTGGACCTATTGGAACAACATGACAACTAGACCTAAATTTAAAGCTCTAAATACTAGATGGAACCCAAATCATTCAAGACTTAATTAGCACTCTAGCTAAGAATCATGCAAAAAGTTATACATGGTTGGAAAGCCTACACATTTTTATTTTTGATATTTTGTTTAAAATGCTTTAAAAAAACAGAAATTAACATTTAGTTTTTCATATAACCCGTGCTCATAGAAGATAACATTGTATAGAATGCACTGTAGAATTCGAAAGTAAGGGAGATAACTCTGCAAATGACACTAAAATACAATAAATTCTAATGTTGATTATCTCCTACGTGCAGGCAGATTTAAATGAATAATTACACATTTCATAATATAGACCCATAAAACAATTTTAGGGTGTACACATTTTCCAGATTTTGCATGATTCTTACAAAGACAGCCACTTAAGAAATTAATCGATACTTCAGTATATGAAATAATGGAAAAGTGTTGTATTTGGTCCGTGTTTAGTCTTTTATTTCCAATGAAAAGGACCATCATCTTGAACATCCAAAATCAATACAAATCTTCCACTTCAGATCATAATTGTACAATGCCATTGTCCGAAAAACAGAAAATGCTAGTTTAGCCTCCATTTGTCGTCAAATAATCACAATTTCAATCAAAACATATCTTTTGTGGTTTGGAACCTTGTGATACAATACATCTATACTGAAGTTATTGACAAGATACCAATGAAATAACTATACTCGACGTCACATGCAGCACATTTTCGAATTGAAGCTCTACTTTTTAAACCGTCGGGACTTACCGCTAGAGTTTTCTCTCTTTTATTTAATTTGAAGATAGTACGCGTATATGAATGACGTATTAGTACCAACGAGTCGCTTATTGGCATATATTCTGCGTAACAAATCCTTACGGGAAAATCCCATACTAATATCCACCACGTTGGTTTCTACGGGACGATTTGTTTACAAACGAAGTTCGTAAGTTCCCGTCGAACTCCGGTGATAATTGTCTGCTTAATCGGTATTGTACGTTGTTTGCATAAAATAAATCCGAGATATCCGAACTAACGCCGAAATGCATTCTGGGTTCTTCCGTTTTTGGACAAACCATTTAAACGTAAACAACATCTCCTAGCAACCCGATCACTGTAAACATGGCCGACTTGTCAAATGTAAATATTGGGACCGAGAATTAAAATGTCACCGGAATTTAACGATTCAAAGTTTAGGGAGAAGCCGGCTGGCAAGTCATTTAAGACAATTTAAACGACGCTAGGTGTCAATAAAGTCGTAGAAAATATTTTATTTTTATTCAAATTTTAACAGTATCTTATTTATGTGACGCCGAGTATAGTTAACATAACTTGTTTATGGGTTTCTGATTATTTAACAGAAATAGTATTATGTGACGTCATTTTGAAATGAACAACATGCTGCTTTTAATCATTTTGATTTAGTCAACATTTTGATTCGAAAATAAGTATGTAAGATTTTTAAAAGCGTATGCTGAACAATTCAGGAAATATCAGGATTAAAAAAAATCTAAATGTTTTCAATAAATCTTGTTGGTTAACATACATGTCATGGTCAAGTGAATTCTTTATAAAGGTACTCTATTCAATGTTTTCTAATATACGATGGCGTTGAATATTTCTTTCATAAACTTTTAGATTAACGATTATTATATAGATAGAAGTGTTTTATCGAATGTTCCCAGTGAAATTAATTTCGATAATTCACACTGTGAAATAAATTCGGTAATTTCACTTTCGCACTTTCTCCCGCGAAAACTCACAACTTTAATATCAATCCGCCAATCGCAGAATTTTACTTCTATTTTTTTTTAGATATTTATGTTATATTATCACTTATTCCAGTTAGGGTTGCAGGAACCTGAAGTCCATATTGGTTGTCTTGTTTTTTTTTGTTCGCTCTTATTCGTTTTACGTTCTTTCTATAGATTAGGCCGATTTTCGTCTTTTATGAATAGTTTCACTTCATTTATTTTTGAACCTTTTACAGCTTGCTTTATGGTATGATTTTTGCCTATCATTGAGGACCATGTTGTGGCCTTCATAAGTTTAATTATTCGTTGCTTGACTTTTTTGTGGATGACTGTCTTATTGGCAATCATACCACAACTCCTATTTCTATAACTAAACGGCCTATCCTAAGTACAGTACACAAAATGACAGCAATACTATATGTTATAAAATGTATTACTCAATTCTGTTGTAAGATAAAATGATTCATGTAGAAATGATGTTTTTTTTCTAAAGTTTAAAACTCGAAAATATGAAGTACCTTCATTAAAGTTAAATCATTACCCTCAAAAAGAATAATCATACTGGCTGACCTTCTCGTTGACAACAAATATAATGACGATTTAAAGAGTATTTATCATTATTAAATGAATTTTTCATTACCTAATTGGCTTTGAACCAAGATGACAAAACTCTGAAGGTAAAATTCAAATCTCGATACCTTTTAACGAACTATGATTTTCTTTGCAGAAGTATTTTGTAGAGCGGTCAATAATATTGGCTAACGAGGACCCTTATTAAATAAATGAATGATACGATTTTACGCTTGGCACCTCATTTTATTGTATTTGTATTTGAAGCTTTGTGGACGTCCATTTGTAGTTTTACCGTCACGAACTCGGCAAGGATTATTTAATATTTTTTTCATCGAGATGAGCATGAGAAACTCCCGCGAGTTGAAAAAAAAATCTGTTTATCGCTGTTTTGCTGAAGTGTAAAGTATTAGTTTTCTTTTATTTTCAGTTTTCCTGACCTAACTATGTAAATTTTATTAGCGCTGCAAAGTTTCCTTTCGGGACTATTTTTCGGCGACGTGCTGCGTGACATCAAGTATGTTGTACAGCTGTGATACACGTCTTTGAAAAAAAAATCGGTTAATTATGTAGGTTGCGTAAATTTGGGATTTATTCATTCTAATCGGATAAGTTACTGTATTTTATCATTTTCCATTGTGGAATAGAAAATATCACCACAAATTAGGCATTATTTCATACACAGTAAACAAACAGACGGTTATTTGGGTCGTCAAATATTCCTACGCTGTTACTTGTATGTCACTCGAGGACATAGAAACAAGCGATAATTTTCATTCTCACTCGACTGGCATGAGGTTGAAAATTATCGTATAGCAAGATCAAAGGGATTTTTAACAAAATAGCGATAATTTTTTTGTTCCAGCTGATACAGCTGCAAACAATATTGTTGATATTTGACGTAAATTTTATATTTCACACAAAAAAAAAAAAAAAAAAAAATCAAATTCACCTACATTCCAACTATTTTTTTCCTCTTCCAGTCATTGCTCTACAACCAGACCTTTCTACATTTTACACGACTCTTCAAACTTCTCACAAAACAAAAATACATGTGAAGTCGGCCTCATATCTTGACATACACTTAGAGATCGAATATAGAAGCAAACGATTGACCAAAATATGACAAACGTGATGACTTGTCATTCCGCATTGTCATTTTCCTTTCATCTGTGCCAGCATCTCTTCACCAACGGTGTTTCGAGTTTTCACATATCACAACTAATACATTATACGAGAGCTTGCCATGATAACTCGCACTTTTTGTACCGTGCTATACTTCTTAAAATTAGGCCTCTAGAAAAGGACTATGTTGCTACAATATTGAAATCATCACTACAGAAGTTTTATGGTCGTCATTATGAACTTTTGGATCGTTACGGTCCATTCATATGCACCATGAGAACTGATTTATTCAACGTGTTATAGTTTTCCTTTCTCTTTCATCTACCCAGGACTTGACTTTTTATAAGCAAATCGGCAGGTGTTTCTAAAAAAAGTGGAAAATGCTTACCCTACCGGTGTACCTGGCCCATGCTTCCAGTGTTTAGTTGAGTCCTAATTACTCATTTACTTTTGTTATTTTGTATTTTTTATTTTGGTTATTTTATGTTCTTTGTTGTATATGTCTGTTATCAATGTCTGGTCTTTGTCCATGGATTACATTCTTTTGATTCCGTTAGTAACTTGGTTCCCTTGATTACTCTTTCGCGCGTCTTATCGAAATTGGGATATATTTATTCGAATTCTTTAAGATCAATTTATAGTAACGAAAAACAAAAAAAAAAAAAAAAAAAAAAAAAAAAAAAAAAAAATACGCTAATTGGACTTCTTTTTATATGCTTACAGAACTCGAATTCTTACAAGACAACATTTCCGTTCGCTTTTTCGCTTCTTTGATACCGTTTATCGTCGTTATTGGAATTCCCGTTGGAACTACTTTTGCACCACTTATTGCGGACCTCTTTCTGTATTGTTTCGAATCACAATGAATAGTTGGAATAAATAAAGATTGACCCTTCCAAACTACCTTTAGAAGAAAAGTTTCATAACACTTTCAGATGTTTTTTAACGGATTTTGGCCCTTAACAGCGACGACTTTGATACATTTGTATTATATTTAAGGAAGTTTCTAGATTTTAATATTCATATCAATAATGGTAAACATATACTAAAATTGACGATAAAAAAGGATGATTTTTTTCTTTTCCTATTGTTAACTATCCGTTCTCAGATGGTGCCTTCATATGTTGTTCACATATTACAATAGGTTTGATTTGTTCGTATATGTAACAATGTTTCAGATTCTAACGAACGAAAACTTTATATAACAAAGAAATTACTTAATCAAGATTTTTGATATCACAAGCTCTTAAAATCATTCACATTTCTTTAAGCAATACAAGGAACTCATTCTCAAATGGACTAATGAACTACGTCTGGGTATCTCGCACCCTATATTATATAGTAATATTCTTCACAAAGCACGGAAAGCTCCATACACACGAAGTAAGTTGACTTAATCGTTGCATAGGCACATTGGTTAGGTAAGGTATTGTTATGATATTGTGGTAAAATCGTTAAGGATGGCATTGTGTGGTATTAACATTGATTCGCTCATAGGACCTTTACATGGAAAGAGTAATCAATGGAACCAAGGTTATAGCGGTAATCAAAAGAATGTAATCCAGGGACAAAGACCAGACATGGAAAACAGACATACACAACAAAGAACATAAAGTAACTAAAATCATACATACAAAGTAACAAAAGTAAATTAGCAACACAGACTCCACTAAAAACTGGGAGCATGGACCAGGTGCACCGGTAGGGTAAGCGTCCTCTGCTTTTCTAGAAACACCCGACGAGTTACTCATAAAAAGTCAAGTCCGGGGTAGACAAACGAGGAAAAGAAAACTATGACTACTAACAAACAATATTTAAAAGCAGTTTTCGGCATGATATATGTTTAGTCCTTGTTGTATGACGCATGATGTACCATAATTTTCAACCCCAAATCGGAAGACTTTGAATTGATTTTGCATACGGTTATGGCATAGCTTACTGCAGGTTTGAACTGGTCTAGAGCTGGCATGCCAGTTAACTGCCAGTAGTCCTTTGCTTGTGCAGTTATGCAACTTATTTCAGTTTCTTTATTTCTATTCTAACAAGGGAATCAGACATTTATGAACTAGTTTTAGATGTGTTTAACTGTGTAATATTTTTTCCACAGTGGCCAGATTATAAATATGGGGAAGATTGTGATCACGCCAAACGACACATTCACCATATTCATTCTAGTTATATGATAAGAAGAACAGTCGGGAGCAGACAAAACTCCAAAAAGAGAACTTTTCTATTATGAAATGTGATAAGTAAATGCATTCGGGGAAATAAGTCGGTGAAAAAATGTGCTTGTAATGCGTTTTTATATTATTTCAGGACGTTTACCCTACTAGTGCACCTGGTCCATGCTCCCAGTATTTAGTGGAGTCCGAGTTGCTCATTTGCTTTTGTTATTTTGTATTTATGATTTTAGTCACTCTATGTTCTTTGTTGTTTATGTCTGTTTTCCTTGTCTGGTCTTTGTCCCGGGATT
The DNA here is from genome assembly GCA_037379345.1 of Perna viridis. Taxonomy (NCBI): domain Eukaryota; kingdom Metazoa; phylum Mollusca; class Bivalvia; order Mytilida; family Mytilidae; genus Perna; species Perna viridis. Next base: position 24,160,758 of record CM074518.1, on the reverse strand, counting down.
ACATGCTTTTGATTACCGTTATAACATTGGTTCCCTTGATTACTCTTTGACTCTGTTGGTCCGTAAATAATTTTACTTTTTATGAATATCTAAATATTGTTTCCCTCCAAAAAACGAAGTAAGATATACGGATGGTTTGAATATTTATCTGCAGCTCTTTTAAATCAATTCAATAGAATGACTCACTCCAGCTCACTAGTTTATATACTGCATGTTCAGAGCATACTAATCTTACTTCATTGTTTTAGGTGGTACATAATGGAAAACTTCGAGACATATCTCTCAGCTTCTATTGGAGGAAATAATAGTACTTAGATATCTGGTATACTGCTTTTACCCGATATTTAGTACTGTATTTTCTCCTTTCAGTTTCATTGCTCCAATTTTTGTTTGTCGAACGACTAAGCAATTTTCAGGTGGTGCATAATGGAAATTTCCGTAACAGATTTTCCAACTTCCATTGGAGACCAAGGATAAAATGAAAGTTTTTACGAACTATATAAATATAACCAGTGATATTTAAAGTGCAAAATATTAACAATCTTCAAAAATGATAAAAATGAATTTCAAAACACAAATTATGACAAGTGGAAAATGTTACAAATTTTTAAATACACCATTTCAAATTTAATGAAAGCATATTTCTTTAAATAATTTTGCAATGGAAAAAATAGCCGTTTTAAATTCGTTATATAATGATAATGTAATGCATTTCATTTGCATGAATTGTGTAATTTAATTCATTAAGTCATTCTAGCAGTAGTAATGGAAATGCATACATGATGAAATAATGGTAATGTAATGCGTTATATTGTCGTGTAATAAACACCAGACCTACAATGTATGAACAAAAAAGCCCATACATCAAAAGTTCGATCATTGCGGTGTCGTATTAGCGACACACTTTCATTCTTTACTGTTCTATACAACCGTAATTGTATGTCGCTACTTCTCAGGTTATTGGTTAAATAAAATGAGTGAAAATAACCAAAAACAAAAGAGAGAAAAAAAAACTATATCAAAAACGTATATTTAAATATTTTGAAACAAACTGAACACATTCTGTACGTTTCAAAGCCCAACCCGACTGGGTGATGGACAACCCTGCTGGTTCTGGTAAACGTTTTCTGTTGAAAGTTACTGTTTGTTTTACGAACAACGGCTTTGTTTTTGTGGCTTTGGTTATAATACCGTTCATTGATATATCTTCACAAAATTTGTCTTTATTCCACTTAACCAAATCTTTATCGCTCATGTACTGCTGCAAATATTTCCGATGAAATAACATTGTTTTGCCAATAGTTATGACAGCAATACGACCTTGAATCTTGTATTCATTATTTGGTCCAACATAGCGCATGTCCGGAACTACACCTATCAGCCTATCAACATTCTGATTCCAATGTAAAAGCATTTTTCGAAGAAGGGGTTCGTTCAAGATGACGTCATCGTCGATCTCCAAAACGGCATCTGTTGTTACATACTGATACACATCAAAGCGGTTGTTCATACTGTTTACCTCTGGTTGAACGAATATTATTTTGGAATCATTAAATTTTGATGTAGGGAATGGATTCTCCTTATTGTTCCATATCAAAACAATTTTTTTAACAGCTTTCATCTTAGAATAAGATGGAAGAATCATTTCATAATTTTTCATCCGCTGCGTGGAATACCCCATTAAAACAATTGTAACGTTTAATTCATCGTCGTTTCCAACGCATACGGTTTCTGAGCCCTTCAAATGTTCAAGGTTCAAATAAGGAATTATTGATGTACAAGGAGTCGTGTAACGACTTACCTCAGTTTTCCATTTTTCAAGGTGTTGATAAGATATTGTCATTTTGATGTGCTTATGTATAAGGAGTTCTGCCATTGCCTCTGGGCCCATAGTCTCAGTAAATATAAGAATAACTCCTTTCACATTTGATGACTGCTTCACTATTTCTAATTGACCCATGACAATTGAATAATTTGTGTTAGAAACAAAAAATAGTACATCCTGCTCACCGACTGTGCGTTCAAAGCAAGGGGGATGTTGAGGTATAGTGGTGTCCAACTTTCCACTTTGTTTTCTACCGATAAAGTAAACACCTTGGTTCTTTAAACGTCGAAGCTCCTCTGTGTCCCATGTGACATATATTTCATCAAACGCTGACATCACTTGTTTTGCAATAACCGATTTAATGCGTATGGGATGTAGTTTGAATTCGCGATCTTCGGAAGAATTGGCTTTACCTCGGTATGTATCCCAAATACGCTCATGCCATATGAATAGTCCATTATCTTTTAATAAATTAATCGCGGAATTAAGAATTGATAGTCCATCGTATACGTGTTCGATGACATTTATCATGACCAATGTGTCAAATTTTGTCACGTTGTTGATTTCCTCCGCAGGTATAGAAAGCAAAGATGTGGGTAATCCATCGAAGTCGCCATCTTTGTAGTAGCATTGTTTCACGTGATTAATATAATGAAATGCCATCGGCTCGATCAAAGTTACGCTTGTTACGTTTTTATTCTTAAGTACACTTTGACACTGGGTATAAGGGCCAGCTCCAAGTTCAATAACATCGCCAAGATCATTCGGTAAGGCCTTGTAGTAGTCAAATGATTTTGCATGAGCGTCGTTTCTGTCCGTGCTTGTATCCCATGTGACCTGTTCTACAGATTGTGCTCCATGCCATCTTTCACATGACACAGAAACAGTTCCGTAATTATCATTGTAAAAGCACTCATCATTTAAACGAGAACATTGTTTTTGAACAAATGTATCACAGTTGCTACCTGTCCACGAAGGACTACAAAAGGACTTCCCCAAAAACGTAAAACTTTTCGGAACAGTTCTAATTAGATTCTGCCCCGTATTCATCGATTGAATAGTTTGCTTTTGTCCTGTATTAGTCATACTAATATCTGTTGTTTCGGTTTTCGCATAACTTCCAATACACCATCCTTTGGTGGCTCCACGAAATACCCAATTTTCGGCCACAATCATATCCAAATAGCTCACAAGGTTGTTTTTCTTGAGGTAGTCAACGCCTTTTAGAACAGCAGGCCACGATTGTGAGCAATCGTCCATAAGGAGAAGATTATCTTTTGAGGCCAACCGTGCCATATTTTTCATGTCAGTTAACGGAAAGTTCGCATGATGGGCACCATCTATGTGAATGATGTTGCAAGTACCCTGATATTTAGGAACTGTTTTAGTTGAATCTCCTTTGATGAGATTAATATCTCTGTCCTGAAATTTCTTTCGTATCCAGTCCAAAGCAGCATTTTCATAGTCTTTTCTATCCCACAAATCGAAAGCTGTATATTTAGCCTTATCAGTCGAAAACAAAAATACTGACGCGCTATGGCCACCTGCAAATCCTATTTCACATATTGAACGAACTTGGTGCGTCCTTGAAAATTGTTTCACTGCTTTCATGTAACTTTCAACTTGCTGAAGACCTTTTGCACTGTATATATTGCCATAAATCTTATTTTCGGGAGACTTTTCCCGAATGGTAACATCTAAATCGTCTAAAAGTGTAAACAATGTTTTCATGTCTTCGTTACTTGAATCTTCTTGTTCAAAGTGAGAAAAGACGACTGCTTTTGGACTAGGTTCCCGAAACTCACTTTTATTATTACATCCATAATTCGTCTTAAAATGATACTGCATTACAACTAAAATAATCATGAAGAAAACGATCGAACCTGTCCTCAACTTCGACGCCATTTTTCTGAAAACAAGGTGACGATGAATCCTTAGATTCCTTTTTATAGCTACAGTCCAGTGAAATGTCCTGAACAAGGACAAAAATGCATTTTTTCAAACATCATTAAAACTTTTATTTTGGCTATGATATGATAAACAAGAGGCTCCCAGGAGCCTGAATTGCTCACCTGATTAAATGTTTGGCTTTCAAGGCAATAACTCTAAAAAAAGTTGTCCGACAATTTTGACTGGATCATTTCTTCAATCGAAAGTTTCATTCTATCTATTATAGTTTTCAAGATATTGACTAAAAACTGCAAAAAAAACCGTAATTTTTCGCATTTCAAGGGCAATAACTCTTACATGGAGTCGTCTGACAACTGTGATCCTTGGGGATTAAGGAAGGACATATATTAAGGATATTTCAGCAATTGAATGATATAGGCCAAACCTAATGGTATTGGAGAGAGTAATCAAGAGAACCAAGGCTATAGCGGTAATCAAAAGATTGTAATCCAGGGACAAAGACCAGACGTGGGAAAACAGACATACACAGCAAAGAACATAAAGTAACTAAAATCATACATACAGAGTAACCAAAGTAAATTAGCAACTCGGACTCCACTAACAAACTGGGAGCATGAACCAGGTGCACCGGTAGGGTAAGCGTCCTCTGCTCTTCTAGAAACACCCACCGAGTTGCTCATAAAAAGTCAAGTCCGGGGTAGACAAACGAGGAAAGGAAAACTATGACCCATTGAATAAATCAGTTTTCATGGTGCTGATGGATACACCATATATCAACGAGTTCATGATGACGACCATGAAACTTCTGTAGTGATGACTTCAATCTTGTAGCAACATAACCATGTTTCAGAAGCTTATTTGTTAGAGTTCTAGCGCGATATAAAAAGTCTGCGTCGTTTCGGCAAGCTCTGGCATAACGTATGAGTTGTGATATGAACACTCCATACGCAGGACCTGAAGGGATGTTGCCACAGATGAAAGGAAAGTTGACAATTCTGAATGAAAAGTCATCAAGTTTGTCGTAAAGTTTGGTCAATAGTTTTCCTTTACCATCGATTTCTAATTGTAGGTCAAGATATGAGGCTGACTTCACAGTGTCTGCAGTATCCTTTATCTCAAGTTCTTTTGGGTAGATGCGATGTATCAAATCCCCGAAATTAGGATTATTTAAAGATAAAACGTCATCTATATAGCGGAAACTGAGATTGAAGGATCTAGCCAAACGATATTCTTTCTTTCTAATCAGATCAGCTATAAAATCAGCCTCATAAGAGTGAAGGAATAGGTGAGCAAGTAAAGGAAATATGAATAAAAAACAAATATGTTGTCGATTAAAAAGTCCAGCATTTTGTAAACATCTTCTTCTGTATATTTGGAAGATGATTTGGAATTATTTCTTACAAAGTATAAAATTCTAATATATGCAAAAAACTTCTGTACTACCCCTATATTTTATTTTTAGCAACGGCGGCCATGTTTTTCAACCGATCAAAAATCCAAGCGGTCATTTTGTTAAGGATACCCTAAAAAACAAAAATTACAATTTTCATTGAATTCTGTACGGTAGTTTTTGAGAAGAAGATTTTTGAATGTAATAACATCAAAAACAGCAAAAAAAAAAACAACAAAAAAGGGCAATAACTCCAACATGAGTCAACAGATTTTCACCAAAATTTGACTACAGATAGATCTCATCATGCTGAATATTTTTAGTTGGTCACAATTTGCATAAACCTAACGGTTTTTGAGATATATGCAGAAATCTGCTGTTTGACCCTATGTTCTATTTTTAGTAACGGCGGTCATGTTTTTAACTGATCAAAAATCCAAACGGTCACTTTGTGCAGGATACTCTAAGGAACAGTCATTAAAAGTTTCATGCATATCTATTCAGTAGTTTCAGGGGAGAAGATGTTTGAAGAAATTGTTGATGACGACAACGACGACGACGGACGCCAAGTGATGGCAATAGCTCACATGGCCTACGACCAGGTGAGCTTAAAAGGGCAGGGTGAGAAAGTTCACAGTAAAAAGAAAATCTATGAAAGAAATTATCAAAAATTATAATAAGGAGAATTACATGTAGATGTCGTCCTGAGACTTTTCACTTCAGTATGCTTAATGGCTTTTCGGATGTCTGGTGTAAAACAGAGAGAAAGTACTATGTAAAACGATGTACTTTATTTGAAGGTTGCTATGTGAATCTAAAAAAATAGTTTCAATCCAAATCTATATTATATGCTAGTGAAACTGCTTTACAAAATATATTGTGAAATAAAACATACTGAATCAAACTAATTATTGTCATGGATACCAACTACACAAACAATAAACAATTTGTCCTAAGAATTCGAAGAATAAGGAAAATTAAAGTATATTTAAATGATTGTCTTGAATATTCAAATTATTATCTTGAATTTTCAACTGTTTTCTATAAAATAAAAAAAAATATTGGCCGATATAGGTTTCCATTGTTCATTTGAACGCTCTAATTTTCCGTCGTTTTTCTATGTAGTATAAGTATGTTGTGCTATAGAAAAGTTTTGCTATGACCAAAATATTGTCTAAAGTAAGCGTATTTTACTAGAATAGTTGTAGTTGGTCTATACTTTTGCTGTTGTTTTTTGTTTTTTGTTTTTTTTTGTTTTTTTTTGTTTTTTTTTTTTTTTTTTGGGGGGGGTGGGTGGTTATTATAGCCGTTTTTTATTAGAATGGTTTAATAGTTCCATTAACCAGGTCGAATATCACACTGAACAATTTAACATATAGATCTATTAATTGATCGCTTGTCGATTTGATATATTCATTTATAATATGATCATCTCCACATGCCTTGTTATATTTTAGGTTTTTTATGCATTTTAAAGTTTCATCTGTAGTAATTTTCATATTGAGTTCATCATTAAAATTATCTGTCATGTATTGGTCTACATTCTGGAAAACTGTATTGGTTACACCGAATTTCAAGTTTTAAAGAAATCAAAAAGCTTTTCAAATTAAATATTTGTTTGTTTTGAATGCTCACGGTTATTCAAAATTTGCCAAAATTTTTTTGGGCTCTGTCCATTTAGTATATTCATTCGTTCTGTACTTTTTGGGCTCTAAACATTGTCATTTTATAATTCTTGTCAACACGCTTTTTCAGATTTCGAATATTGCCTTCGATTATAATGCCTTTACATTCGTCTTGCGTTCTTGCAATCAGTATTAATTAGATTTAATGACATGCTTTCTATCCGACTTATTTTGTTTTAACTGTTTGTTGCCAAAAGTGTTTCTTGCTGTATCAAAAAAAAAAAAAAAACAAAACAAAACAAAACAAAACAAAAAAACCTAAGCACCATTTTGTTATTCACCTTGCTTTAATCTACATACGGTTAGTTGTCCGTTTAATTGCTCGATTTCAATGTTATTTTGAAATGTTGCACATTGAACTACTCTTCAATTAACTAAATTTCACAAAGCCTTCTCCCAAGGCTGCTACAATTGTTGCCTTGCTTTAAAGTTCCCTTTTGTTTGCCTGATGGTTTTTTTCGGGTGCCTGGTCCAAACAGAGAGAAAATAAAAAGATATGGTGTACATCAACTTCCATATATTCATTGTTGAATTCCATAGAATGTTTATGTTCATTTATTAAAAACAATTTGGGGCAATAATTTGCAACCAGTTGCAATCTTCCTTTTGTAGTTCAGAACAAAAATTATATAAACCAACTAATATTTAATTATGTACAGTGCATGCAATCAAAGAGGTTTCAGATGACACCAACAAAGAAGACAGTGATGTACAAGTAAAAAATAAAACCGATATTTACTTCATTGGTGTGAGACATACCAGTCTCTCAACATCTTTGATTATAATGAACAATATTATATTTCTAAGAACACAACTTAATAAAAACATAACTACTCATGTGTTTGAAGCAGGAGTTGAATAAAAATAATTGAAAGGTAACAGTTTTTTTGTGGTTTGAAACATACCAGTTTCTCACCATTTTTTTGTTTTTGTATATTATATAAAATATATATAAAAAAATAAACAAATATATGCCTGAGCTATAACAACATTTACCATTCCAGGGGCGATGAAATTTAACAGTATAGACTTGACATCTAATTTTAGTACACATATTAGAAATGTTAATATTTGTGTGTGGAATTCTACACTTATATAAGTTCAGATCAGACAAACAAAACAAAAAAACTTAGATTTTGGTTATGTAAGTTTCAGTACTTGCTAAATTTAGCTTGTGGACATTTTGTTTAAAGAATCAATCCCTGACCCAATGCATGCCATAAGGTCTGCCATTAACAGCCAGTGTCAAGCATGTAACTGGATCATCAAAAGCATAAACAGCACTTTTAAGGTAAACAATGCTGCATGGTTGTCAAGTTATTTTTTTTATTTATCTATTTTTTTTAGGATGTCCTTTTTTCACTTTTGAATACATTTTATGTTTTGCTCTATGCATTGATTGACTGATTATTGTAAATTTAAAAAAATGCTGCTTTTTTTAAAGCACTTTTTCATTTTTGTTACTTTGTTCTGCATGCTACAAAATGTAGTTGATTTCTGTGAAATTCGTAAGTTTTGGTCTTCAATATAATAGGAATAGTTAGAGGTATATGAAGAAGATTTATTATGAATTATACAGAATGAAATATACTGCATTATTTGCCGAACCCCATCCTCCTAAGCCAGGGTTTTGAGTCTACCCTCGCTCCCTCAAACCCCTGACATCACTCATTCATATTTAGTGGGTATCGTCCAGCGCTACTTGAATTGAACCTGGATCCAAAATCCAATCAAATCACTCGAAATAGAAACTCTTCAATAACTTACAAAGTGGCTACATATAACGTCGTTTTTTCAGTAAAGACTCTAAACAGAATTCACAGTTATTATTTTTGCTCATATTGCATCATTTGTGACATCATACAACTTTCAGTTACTATATCAGATCTAACTAACCTGCAGAAGTTGCAAAATTGCTCATATTAAGAAAAGTATATCAGTACTGACAAAATTAATTTATAAAAAAGCCAGAAAGGTTCTTCGAAATAATGTTTCTTCGGGAGCGTTAAAAGGTTTCACCTTCCTCATATTACAATACATAAAACGAGACATAAGTATGACGAAGACAAGTTAAGACATTTACCAAGTAAAAGTGAAATGGTCAATCGTTAAAATAACATAGCAAGTACAACACATCCATGCAAGTACACCTTCAAAAAAGAAGCATTGATTACAATATGTACATGACTTGTCTTATGGTAAGCCATTGTGAAATTTGTTCCCCATTTATTGATATCAGTAGATATTTAGTAGTATATGTTAATGGATATTTATCAACTTGTGCATAATACAATTATTGATATCAATAAATGGAGATTTCTAGACAATGCAAACACATTCACGACAAAACGTATGTTAGTTCAAATTTGCTCTTCGTGCAATACCAGTCTGCGTCCATACTTGTCCTTCGGGCAATACCAGTATGTGTCCACACTTGTACAATATAATAGAAATAAAACTTCAAGCCCGTTATTTAACTTTCGATTTTACAAATTATGGCTGTGTGAACAAAGCACAGTTTATCCAAATAAATAAATAACTAAAAATAATAAAATAGAGTAAAAATAAATTTGGATACTGTAAAAAATTAAGTAAATCATTTATTTTGAAACCTTCAGTTCTATAGAGACAATATCATTCTGTTACCTGCCTGGATATAGAATGTGGCGTGCCAAGTAACACCAATACAAGAAAATGTTAAAATACTGAACGCATTGACAAAACAAAATAAACCAAGACAATAAGAACGTTATTATCAAGATACCGAATATATATCCTTCCATATGACATAGTTACACAAATAATGTGTTAAAATTTCAAACCACTGTGACGAGTAGTTGCTGAGAAAAGTGCGACGAAAATATCAACTAGCAAAATAAGATAAAACAAATAAATGGCAGAATAATATGTTAAGGCTTCAATTGTGACGAGTAGTTGCTGAGAAAAGTGCGACGAAAATATATTGTCAAGAATTTTTCCGAAAATGGATCCCACTACATGGCAAAACTTCGGGACGAATATGTTAAAATTTCAATGGTGACGAGTAGTTGCTGAGAAAGGTGCGACGAAAATAAAATGTCATGAATTTTTCCGAGAGTGGATCCCACTACATGGCAAAACTTCGGGATGAATATATTAAAATTTCAATGGTGACGAGTAGTTGCTGAGAAAGGTGCGACGAAAATATAATGTCATGAATTTTTCCGAGAGTGGATCCCACTACATGGCAAAACTTCGGGACGAATATGTTAAAATTTCAATGGTGACGAGTAGTTGCTGAGAAAAGTGCGACGAAAATATAATGTCAAGAATTTTTCCGAGAATGGATCCCAGTACATGGCAAAACCTCTGGAAGAATATGTTAAAATTTCAATGGTGACGAGTACTTGCTGAGAAAAGTGCAAAAAAAAAAATATAATGTCAAAAATAAACAAAGTCCTCGGTAAACAGGAAGTTGTAATCGATTTATTCGAAAATGAATACCACCAAATGGCATACATACGGGGAGAATGTCTTAAAATTTTAAGCCGCTGGGATGAGTAGTTGCTAAGAAAACTTTGACGGAAAAAAAGTGTTACGGAAACACCGACAGATGTAAAACTGTATATCCCCTCTCCTTCAGAACGGGGGTTTAAAAGTAATTTGTCCTATTTTAATATTATACATTTCATTTTTTTATAATTTGAAATGTTAACAGAGCAAACTAAGAGGGCCTTCATTGACTCAGAACATCATTACTTTGATTTCTTTAGTTATGAGCAATATAAGTACAATACAGCATGAATACTTACAATGAATTACGATAAAACAAGAACAATTAGTCAAGTACATCCATTGATTGAACGGATGAATTTTTAGAATTTTTTATTCAACTGCCGGAGAAGACTTTATAACCAGTCAAAAAAAAAAAACAAAAAAAAAAAAAAAACAAACAAACAAACAAACAAACAAACAAACAAACTCAAAGATGGTTAAATGCAAAAATTCAAGAAATAAGCCAAAATGTTATCAACAGAAATAAATTTTGAATTCAACAAGTGCAGATTAGACACAGAGATTATTATATGTATGCAAATGTGCGAGTATGTTTATGAATTTTGCGACATACGAAAATGGGGTGCTACTGATTTTTTTATATTTATTGTGTTTCTTGGTATAATACATCGTTTAACACACATTTTAGCGGGACATTAAAATAGACGAAATTTTATTTCTACATAATCAAAGTAAATGTAATTTACAAAATAAATAAATTTAAATATCAATTTAGCTGCTGTTTTTAACATAAAACAAAACGATAAAGGATATACATGTAGATAAAAATTTGGAAGCGTTGATCGTAAAACATTTCACTTCCTGTCCAAAATGTACCCTGACCATGCCAAAGGCCAACGCGTTTACACACCGATGAAATGTTCCTATTATTTCATTTCATCTACCCAAAGCGTTCATGATCACGCACACCCTTAAATCTTCCTAGCCACCCGGTGAGTGAGTATATCAAATTCATTTGATTTAAATTAAGGGTGGTTAGCAGATTCAAACTGCTTATGGGTTTCGTTTCCTTGTATCTATTTCCTAAATAAACGAAAACTTTAAAGTGCGTCTAGGTCAACACTTAGTGTAGGCCTTCAGCCATTTTACGAGATGAAAATTATTCTATAGGTCATCCTTAGAGCGGAGGAAAAGGACAGCAGTAACGTTTAAATTAGAATAGAAAACAAAGAATTTCCTATAGATATTACTTAGATTTAAGTTTTGCGTTCTCAACGTTCTTTCCGCATCGCAGTGTTTATATAATTTGAATTTAACCTTTCCCCTATCCCGATGTTTATATGACTTGAGTTGAACCTTTTTTTTATCCACCGGATATTTCAATTTTAGTTGAAATAAACTCTTTTTAGTTTAATTATATAATATTTAAAAATAACCTATGGTAGAGATGGTTCATGGTGTAGAAAAAACATAGAACAAAACCTTGTTTTTTTTGTGTCTACATATTCTATATTTTTATGTAACAATAGTGATCTATAGTTAAAGAAAACAATTCATTCATCTCCTACTAATTTCAACAAAATCAAAACTCTTGCAAATTGCCAATTTCATATAAAGTGCATAACAGAATTACTAAGACTGGTTATGTAGACTGCTTGTGTTTCTAAATTTGTAATAAAAAATATTCGGTTGGTTTTTGACATGCATGAATCGCCTCCTGTCTGATTTTTTTATAAAGTCTGCTACTTAAAAATAGTTTGAAACGACACTCGTATGTATTGAATTGTTAAGAAACTGTACATGTTAATGTTGACTAAATATCTCATAAGTTATTTTAATGATTAAAAAAAGCTCAACTTGTTGATACCTCTCATCAAATAAATTTGATTCATCTAAAAATCTACTGGCTTTTTGGTCATATACAAGTACGAATGCGAAAATAAAAAAATGGAGTGGTGAACTTTTCCAGAATTTTCCAACAAAATGGGGGTCCAACCTCGACAGCTGCCTTCAACTGAATCCGCCACCTACATTATACTTACCACTGTTCATGGTCATATTATAGTTATTTTTTTCCTTTTACTGTCGGTCAGCAGGAGGATCGATGGTTCGGTCCGTAGTGGCAGGTTTAGGTGGAGGGTTCGGTCCGGGGATTGAAAACCTTCTCTTGTAGGAACTTACTATACTTTGTGAATCTTGATCGGAACCGTTTTTCCTGTTTCATCAAGAGCATGATAATTTATTTTGTAATTAGAATGGAACAATAGCTGTACAATTGTACAATATTGGCCCCTGGAAAATCACAAGCACCAGTGAATCCTTATCCAATTTTTGAACGTACCAAGTTGACCTCTAACAACTTCCCAGACGCGACACAGAAGAAGATTCCCGTTTTCTGGACGTACCCAAGTCACCAGGTTTCAACACAAAAGTTTTTTTGCCTTATAAAACTCAGAAAAAAAATGTTTTGGCGAAAGAGAGACACTCGCCCGGTACACTGGTTCCTTTGTTCATCGAAAGTATTATTATTATACACCATTTGTATAGCGCATTATATAATATAAACAATTACCCTAAGCGCTTGACACGATACAAATAGTAACTACAATCACTGTACATAATGTAAATAACTTCAACCACTTTACATAATGTAAATAACCCCAACCACTGTACATAATGTAAATATGTTTAACTTTTATGTTATATATATTGAACACTTATTTTAATGAATTGCGAACTTGTCTTTTATTGTTAAATTTCCGACCCCCATTTTCATTTTCACGGCAAGTTCCGGGAGGTTCTACACTCCTTGCGGATTCTACTCCCGTACCGGAAGATGACGATGATGATAGACATGTGTATGATATGGTCAAAAAAGGTACGTTGTAGCGATCTTTGGGTCACTTATGATATTGACCAGTGAACCAATTATGAACCTGATTAAGCAGCTGGTAATGAATATTCATAAATATTGTGGGTGCTAAAGTATTTGACCTTGATAGTCTTGTAACGAGCCTCAGTGCCTGAATCGGAAACTGGGTAATGATCAAAGCTAACCGATCATTTTATGTAAAGTTTCCGTTCTCGTTCAAGCGTGAAACACACGTAGAACACAAGTGTATAAAACTTAAGGGATACATTTTTATCTCCTATGAAGCTAGAACTATGACGCTATTGTGGTGAACACGGCGAGGATCTGCAGCATTTTGTGGCGTAAAACTACATATTTATGTAAATGACATGCATATATGAAGTACAAAAATTACGAGTGCAAGAAGTCGCTAACAATAATAGCGACCTAAAAATGGAGCTTTTATCTGCACTACACCGTTATGCTGAAAGGGTACCTTCTATTATTTATGGTCACAGAAGACATTCTTATCCCATGCAATAGCAATAGGCTGCAAATGGTGTTTGCAAGACATCTTTAATCATGTAAACAAACTTACATGTGAATACTGGTTACTCTTTATCCTCTTCGTTGTATGTTTTACGAAAAAACACTCCAGTAATCATACAACTGTTGTTTTAAAAGACATACATTTATAGTTAATTAAAATCAAAATATCATTGTGCAGTTACAAAAAAAAATATTTCTGAGTTATACCGTTTAATATAAAAATAGGAAATGTATGATTGCCAATGAGATAGTCATCCACCAAATGTCGATCAACGAACGATTAAAATTTTACTGGTCACCAGACGGGGCTTCAATGGTCACCAAACGGTCTTCAATGATGGGAAATATCCATACTATTGAGCAAGCTGTAAAAATACCCAAAAATTATGATGTGAAAATATTCATTAAAGACGAAAATCGACCTAATTTATAGAAAAACGTAAAATGACATAAAAAAAACAGACAGGCTCATGGCTTGGGACAGGCACATAAGTTATGTTAAACATGCTTGTGAGCTAAACCCTCCCCTAACCTGAGACAGTATAAATATAAAATAAAAGGAACTATAAAAATCTTTCGAATTCGGGTCTAAGTCATGGGACAGATACAGGATACAAATGCTTTGACAGATAGGAAAAGAGACAACAATCTTTAACTACATCGAAAGAGAACTCGCTGTTTCTGTAAGCTAATTCCAAACCCAAATGCAACTGATAAGCACACCTAGTTTTCCCAGACAAAAGTATCAATAAAAACATATCCATCATGATTTAGTGAAAACATATCATAAAATGTCTAAGAAAAACAAGGTCTTCTTGCAAACGCCAAGATAAAAAGTATTGCCTGGAAATAAGAATAATAATAAGAAATAATAAGAATAATAAGAAAATGTAATAAAGTTAATCAATATTTTAACAAGAGAGTCAATATTAGAACCAATAATAGCACAATTCAAATACAATATATGTATGTTGTCGAAAATTATTGAAGATATGTGATTGAGGCGATGGAACGAGGGGGGGAATTGGGAGGCTCCCCCGAGCTATTTCCTCCGTCCCAAGCTGAATACACATATCTTCAATAATTTTCGATACTGTACCAATATTGTTTTCACATGTATCATGTTGTTAATCCCAACCAAATTTGTTAAAATGTGGCATGATAATTTGTATTAATATATTTGTCCCAAATTATGCTGGAACAAGAAATGAATCGTGTGATTAGCCAAGAAAATCATACTAGAAATATGTTGTGCGGTGAAATTTGTTAATCTGTCAAAGTTGGCGAAAGATTATATTCTTAAACTATCCCTCCCGATTTTTTGCCAGATACAGATAGATTCCTTATTGCGTTCCTTTCCTATTGTTGTATGACACAAGAAATTCGGTTGAGTGGAACATGTCGGGCGAGATGAAAAACCGACATAGTACGGGTCTAACTTTCGTTTCCCTTTTGTTCACAAATGCTCAAATGATCTATCTTTAGATTCAAGATTAAGTGAGACAGTGGGTTATACGATTACGATATGCGATATTTCTTTCACTTATGTGCTTTATTATAACCGTGTCAATTCGTACATTATCCACTGAATTGCAGGGAATGCTTTAACTTTGTAATTCATGTATACATGATGCTGCACATTTTGAATTCATTTGCATATTTGAATTTTGTCTCACAGAAGTAAATTTTGTGACAGAATTGAATTTTGTGATACAAAACTGATTTTGATTACAAAAGATCAAGTCCTATTCGGCGCCCCGTACTCATAACCAACTCAAAGTAGTTCTTTTCACCAGGTGGCGTTACAATTTTATAAGATATCACTAGAAATAAAGAGCAATATCTCTGTCTAGAATATTGGAGCGAAGCGAGGAGCTGGGAAAAAAATAAGTGGTCAAAAATTTAACCAGTAAAACCATTTTAGAATCGGATTCGTTCAGTTCTTATTTTCAATGGATACAGTTTTTTTGGTCCAGATAATAATTTGGATTTGGTTTGTTGAACTGAAAAAATGGGATACATACTTGAATTGTCCAGTATAAGATCATCATTAGTTTTAGCTACTTCATTCATCAAGTCTCCTAAATAATCTCCAAGGGTCGGTTTCCATTCTCCCCCTTTACTTTTGAATATTATGGAGTCGGTATCACAGTAAAAAGCAAGGAGTCCAAGCTATATATAAGCCTGAGCCGTGGTATAGGCAGCTCCTCGAAACTTCAATCGCATTTCTACCATTTCATCTGTGAAAAAGTTGATCCGAGTTACGTCGATCTGATCGCTTGTTAACATATCGACGTACTCAGGCGGTTTTGTCACGTACACGTATCTAAGTTGACACATGTTTGATTGCTGTTCGAATTTTTCCCAGAAGCTGTTCAATATGAGTATTGCCAAGTTTTTCATACTGGGATTTTTCTTTACAATCTTGTACTCGAGTAAAATTCCCTCTTTTTCGTGGTATTCGTTGACATATCTTTCTTTGTCTTCTTCTGTCTCAAACCATTATGGCCAGCCACTCGATTCCTGCTTGAGTTTTATAAATGTATTCACATAATCTGTAAATGGACCACTATTTTTTTGTTGAAGGCTCGTACATGTATTTCTCTGTTTTTTTTTCAAAATGCCAGACTTCATAGATCTTTTTAACCTCATATCCCAACTCCAGAGATTTCGTTACTTCGTTTGTTCCCAATGTACCAGTTAATGCTTTTTCGTCGTTGGTATGGTAACATTCGGTGTCATAGTTTTCGGCACAAGTCTTGCATAGCGGAAACATCATTTTGTTGTTGATTTTGACAGGAAGCACTTGTATGTAAAGTCCTCTGGGTGGCAGAATTTTACATTTGATCAGTCCTTCGTAGTTCTCCATTCCTTTAATCTTTACCGTAATTATTTTCGGGTGACCTAGCGGTACTTCTACATATTGTTTAAGAGTAATCAAGGGAACCAAGGTTATAGCGGTAATCGAAAGAATCTAATTCAGGAACATAGAAAACAGACATTCACAACAAAGAACACAAAGTAATTAAAATCATACATACAAAGTAACAAAAGCAAATAACTCGGACTCCTCTAAAAACTCCTCTAACAAGTTGCATCCCCATCTGCTAGCATATTTGTATCCCTGCTCTTTTATGTTTCTTTGTTTTTCAATTGTACGTTGGTGTAAATCGTTCATGGTCATATCGTTGACGGGATTCAAGTTATCTCTGCCGTGACACCTCGGGCATCTATGCCAGAAGCATTCCTGAAATTCATAATCCGTTCCATCTGCATAACCATCCACTTTATATGGTCTAATGTCTTGTTCTACTCCGTTCTTTGCATGTTGAATATGTATGCCTGTTGATTGTGACACATATCTGAGCCACTGCATGGCTTTAATCGAACGGTTATATCCCAGGCAATATCCGTGAGCTGGTTTCAGAAATTTAGATCTGAATACTAGGTTGTAGGACGAGGCAATAATGATACATTCTTCAAATCGATCATCCGTATCTTACATTTAGGCACTTCTATTGACATGTTCTTTCAACCATTTGGAATAATTGTTGGCTTCACTCCATTCTTGTATAAGTATTGTAGTAATGAGATTCATATCCTTTAAAGTTATAAAGACACAACACGGTAGCTCCTTCGTTGCTACCGGAAAATAGCCACGAACAAAATGCTTCTGTTGTTTTTTTTCTCCTTTAGATATGAGTTCGTTCGCTCCGCAGTTTTCACAGGATCTCTCTTGTTTGACGTCTTTCTCTAAGCAGATCTTACAACTTACAAACTTTATGAACGACACAAAGATTTGGTCGATGTTCATAAGGTCCACAGGTCGATTACTTATAACGTATACAATATCCATTGAGTCCAGGTCGGAATCCGTCTCTGCACTGCACTTAGTCGTCTTGTGTACACTCAAAGTCGAAAACAACGTAGATCTGTATCTTGTTGGGTCCTACGTTATCCACGGTTATCATATGACATTGATGGCCATGCTCCACGAAGTTCTTATAGGTTTTACAATACATTTCTCCACATAGATGGCCATGTCATAGGTATAAATAAGATGTCACGATGAACAACTAAGTTTTGAAAAACAATTTCGAGGCGTCAACACCTTATTCTAGCTTATATACCACATTGCGTTAGTATAAATAGTATAAGTCAGGAGTTTAACATCAGTCTTACACAACAGTACAAGCTGTGAACATCATCGGTACGTTCTATACTTAATCTACACGTATAAGGTAGTTACAGATTTCATGTACATGTACTAGTATTGATTTTATCGAATACATGCAAGAAACAGTATTTTCTTCATATTCCAGAAAATGCATACTTGTAAGAAGTGCAGCCAAACATTTGCCAAGAAAGGTCACTTATTGAAACACTCACGATTGCTCAAGAACCATAACATTATGAGTTATAACATCTGCAACAAAACATTCACGAAGTAACCTCACCAGACACAAACAACGGCAAAAGGATGAAAATATATTTCATTGTACCGTTTGTCGTATGGTCTTCAATAAAATATATAATCGTAGACGTAACGAGTATCATCAGCATTATGTTGGTGGATTAGGAGAACTGCACTCAAAGAAATCATACAAAAATGTATAATATCAACGTGAAAAGGACGGAGACATACTGCCAAATTGAATACGACGGCTACGGAATAGAAAGGGCAAATCAAAGGAGTAAAAGAAGGGAATATACACTCACTACTAGAGCTTTTAGGAAAGCTGTTCGACTTTTTTTACGGACAGTTACAGAGTTCGTAAACCCAACAGACCTGATTCAGGTGACCATTAGCAATCCATCATTGGATTTTCCCACCTGGTCCATGCTCCAAGTTTTAGTGAAGTCCGAGTTGCTCATTTGCTTTTGTTTCTTTGTATGTATGATTTTAGTGACTTCATGTTTTTTTTGTTGAGTGCCTGTTTTCCACGTTTGGTCTTTTTCCCTGGATTACATTCTTTTTGATTACCGCTATAGCCTTGGTTCTCTTGATTTCTCTCCCATAACCCTACCATTTGGTAACCAACTTACCGGAGAACTCCTGCTACAGGAGATTGATCGTTTCTTTATACTGGACGAGACGTTTATATTTGAGATAACACATGTCGTAATGCAAGATAGGGGAGTAGGTCGGCGATATGGTTTTGTCGACGTAGACAAATTCACGGAAGAAAAGGTACTACATGCTCGTGCTGGGGTTCCTCTACAGAAGTGTGGAATGGAAGAACTCAAACAATTCCAGAAATACTTGAATGAAGAATTTAAAGAATGTATCTCTATAGCCTCGGGTTGCAACATAGTATTCAGATCTAAATTTCTAAAACCAGAGACCATTAGACTCATACCAGCCCACGGTATAAACATTCGATTAAAGCTATGCAGTGGTTCAGAAACGTGTCAGAATCAGCAGGCATACATTTTCAACATGCACAGAACGGAGGAGAACAAGACATTGAACCATATAAAGTGGATGGTTATACAGATGGAACGGTTTACGAATTTAATGGATGGTTCTGGCATTGATGCCCGAGATGTTACGCCAGAGATACATTGAATCCCGTCAACGATATGACCATGAACGATTTTCATCAACGTAAAAAAACATTTGAGCAGTGATACAAATGTGTTTGCAGATGGGAATGCGACTTTGACCAGGAAATAAAAAAAAATCCCTTTATTTAACAATATGTAGAATCCATAGAATGTAAAAGCCCCTTCGAACCAAGAGATGCCTTTGCCGGTGGACGAAGCATTTACATTACATCGTGAAGTATTGGAAGAAAATCGGAACGACTACTATGACCTCCTTATATCCCTTCATCAGCAAGACTGGTAAAGTACCGCTAGGCCACCCGAAAATAGTTACGGAAAATTTTAAAGGAATCGAGAACTACAAAGGACTCTTAAAATGTCAAATTCTGCCGCCAGGAGGACTTTACATACCAGTGCTTCCTGTCAAAATCGACAAACTGATGTTTCCGCTATGCAGGACGTATGCCTAAAAATATCAAACTGAGTGTTACCTTACTGACTACGAAAAAGCTGGTACATGGGTAACAGATGAAGTAAAGAAATCTATGGAAATGGGATATGAAGTTAAAAAGATCTATGAAGTCTGGCATTTTGAAGAAACAGAGAGAAACGATCCCAAAACCAATTGTGGTGGGTTATTTTTGTATTATGTGAATACATTTCTAAAAATCAAGCAGGAATCGAGTGGCTGGCCAGAATGGTGGGAGACAGAAGAAGACAAAGAAAGATATGTCAAGGATTCCCACGAAAAAGAGGGAATTTTACTCGAGTACAAGATTGTAAAGAAAAATCCCGGTATGAAAAACTTGGCAATACTCATATTGAACAGCTTCTGTGGAAAATTCGGACATCGATCGAACATGTGTCAACTTAAATACGTGACAGAACCGGGTGAGTACTTCGATATGCTAACCAGTGATCAGATGAAATGATAGAAATGCGATGGAAGTTTAAAAGAGAATTTGTTGAAACATCAAGTCGAACAAATGTAGTCATTGCTGCCTTTACAAGGCTCGACTGAAATTGTACAGTTTCTTGGAACAGCTTGCTCTTTATTGTGATACCGATTCAATAATATTCAAAAGTAAAGAAGGAGAATGGAAACCGACCCTTGGAGGTTATTTAGGAGACTTGATGAATGAAGTAGCTGGAAACAAGATCAAAGAATTTGTGACGGGCAGCCCAAAAAACTATGCCTTCAAATTAGCCAAACAACAAGATGATCGAACAACGACCTGCTGTAAAGTGCGTGGAATCACTTTTAATTTCAAAAATGCACTTCAAATCAACTATGAATTACTGAAAGATATGACAGTGAACGGATATGAAGGTGCCACAGTAGAAGATGACAAAATAATAAATAGGAAGGAGCAAATGACACTATTGACAGCGGAAAGATAACCGAATCGTCTTTGATAAACGCGTTATCACGGAGGACACGTACCAAAGCTATCCGTATGGATATTGAATTGTAAAGACATTGTGGGATCTCCGACCCATATAATGTTCTTATGACAGAGAAATAAAATTATGAATATTATAAAGTGTTGTTTTTTCAAGAAAGGGTGACTCGACATGGAAAACCCCGTTTGAATAAACACTAACGAAAACAAACAATAATCTTTCAAATACATCTAGCCACACGACAGTGGAAATCAATGATACTGAAGTACGCGATAAAACAACACCTGTACCCCTTATAAAATCATTCATCGAGTCAACTAAATAATTATTTTGGAATTTGAATATTACACAACGTGATTACATCATTCGGCCAAGTGCATTATGACACTAATCAACGATACCATTCAAAACAAGTGATATCTGATGTCAAACAAATAACTTAACCAGCCACATTATGAAACAGTCCCGGTTGTCCATCTGACGATAACATTCAAAATCAAAAGTAACACTTAAAATGACATTCAACAGCTATATCGGGGTAAAAAGTAAACAATATTAGACAATTCAAACATGTGCTGTTATTATCAGGTCAAACTACTTCATGTATGACAGACAATCAATAATAGACCTGCAATCATCACATTGCACAACTAGGGTCCACTATTTTGAAAATGGCTCATCACAGATCTTCTGCTCGAGTGCACGTTTACTATAGAGTAACCTATAGAAAAGGTCATTAAAGTGATCTATATGTGCAGTTATGACTACTTGTGTTCTACGTGTGTTTCTTGCTTGTATGCGAACGGGAAGTTTACATGGAATGATCGAATAGCATTGAACATTACCCAGAGTCCGATTCAGGCACAGGGGCTAGTTATAAGACTATATATGTCATATACATCAACAGGGCACCAATATCTATGAATATTCATTACCAGTTGTTAATTTAGTTCCTTGTCTGGTTCCCTGTTCAATATCATAAGCGACTCAAAGATCGCTACAACGTACCTCTATTTAAAAAAATATCATACACATGTCTACATAATTTTAGAGCATATCCTATTCGTGGCATTTCGGATGTTGACAGTAAGCCAAAATCAGTGACAGAGATTATTTGACGATTAGTAACTTTGAAGATTCAGTTTTTGATTACTTTTTGTTATTATGTTGCTCAAAATGATTATATGGTGAAATGTATGTTTTTTCATTCCAATCTGTCTGCACTTAGGATATAACATTGAAAATCCGTCAGCTTCTATTGTATTTTAGTGTCATTTACAGAGTTATCTCTATTAATTTTGAATTTCACAATTCATTCTATGGAGTTTTTTATCTCCTAAAACAAAGAACAAAGGTGATTTGAAAAGCCACATGTTAAGTTCTGTTTATAATAACATCTTAAACAAAATGCCAAAAATAAAAAGTATGTTAGCTTTCCAGCAATTAATCACATTTGGCATGATTATTAGCTAGAGTTCTACTTAATAACAAGAAATGTAAACATAGACATTGTAATGAAACTTTTAAGGGGGTCTAAGTGTTGGCATTTGAACCTTAACGGGTATGCCAGTGGAACTTTTTTTATCGAAATCACAGCCCCCTTTTGTAAATATTTGGATCCATCTTAGCATGAAATGTGCAGACGGCTCCATTGAGAGGTTTTAAGCATCCCTTTTTATATTTTTACTCTCTAGGATTAATGACTATAATCTCATAGGGTTTTCCTCCCTAGCTAAACATCAAATGGCTTATTATACTTTTTATCTTGGCATGTGCACGAAAACCTTAGACATTTTATGATATGTTTTCACAAGAACTTGTTGGGACTGTTTTTATTGATACTTTAGTGCGAGAAAGCTAGGTTTGCTTATCAGTTGTATTTGATTTTTGAACTACCTTACAGAAACAAGGAGTTCTCTTTCGCGGTAGGTATAATAAAATTTTGTCATTTGTCCTATTTGTTAAGGTGTTTGTATTCTTAAGTTTTAATTCCGAATTCGAGAGATTTTTGCAGTTCGTGTTTATTGTTGTAATTTCACACCTCTGTATAAGGTTAGAGGAGGGGTTGAGCGCACACAAAAATGTTTAACATACCTTATGTGCATGTGACGTCCCATGCCAGAAATCTATAGTCCAGGTCGACTTTCGTCTTCTATGAATAATTTCGCATCGTTTATTTTGGGTACCTTTTACAGCTTGATTTATGAAATGAATTTTCATTGAAGATCGTTATTTTTACCAGTAGAGGTTTAATTGTTTGTTGCTTGGCATTTAATATTGACAATCAACTTTTGTATTATATAACTAGAAGACACTTAGTGGTGACTAATAATCACAAAAAATACAAAAGAATAATTAAATCTTAGCAATAAATGTTTTTGTACAAAGGCATTTTGATAATGGTTATATTAAAAGTGCATGTCTTATAAAACAACAGCTTGGCTTTGATTGAAGCAATTTATCTACTTCCAGTAAAAAACAAGCTGTTGTTTCATAAGACATGCATTTAATTATAATATTTTTTCGTATTTTTTGTGGTTATCATCACTTAGCAACTTTTAAGTATCTAATATAAAAGCACAAAATTGGTAGGATTATATTTTTCCTCTCTGGGATTGATGACTATGTTTTTCCTAATTTCGGGGATTTGATACATCGCATCTATCCCAAAGAACTTGATATAAAGGATCTTGACCTACACTTAGAAATCGATGGTGAAAGAAAACTATTGGCCAAACTTTACGACGAACGTGATGACTTTTCATTCAAAATTGTCAATTTTCCTTTCATCTTTGGCAACATCCCTTCAGCACCTCCGTATGGAGTGTTCATATCACACTTCATGTGTTATGCCAGAGCTTGCCGAAACAAAAAAGACTTTTTGTATCGCGCTGGAACTCTAACAAATAGGCTTCTGGAACATGGTCATTTTGCTACAATGGGTGCCAAAAAAAAAAAAAAAAACCAAAAAAAAAAAAAAACAGCACGCTTACCCTACCGGTGCACCTGGTCCATGCTCCTTGTTTTAGTGTAGTCCGAGTTGCTCATTTGCTTTTGTTACATATTTTGTATGATTTTAGTTACTTTATGTTCTTTGTCGTGTATGTCTGTTTTTCCATGTCTGGTCTTTGTCCCTGGATTACATTCTTTTGATTACCGCTATAACCTTGGTTCCCTTGATTACTCTTTTAATATCATGATGTTTTCCTTCCTAGCTAAACATAAAAATGGCTTATTATGCATCTACGCGGGTAGGTTAAGGAGTTTTCTTGTACATCTGGTTGTCGTCTGATCACGCTCAGAATACGTGACGTTTTAAGTTGGGAGAATTTTTTCCGGAAGTAACCAAAATCTTTGTAAATAACACATAAGAATATTTTAAGTGTTAAATGAAGTCTTTTTCTTTTAATATATGAAATTAACGATTGAATAAATTCGCATCTTAATAAAGAAACACAACATAACAAAACTGGCAGCATTTTTTGTATCGATTTTGACGTCACAGAGGAGCTTGAAACGTCAGAGCACCTGTTTTAAACAAATTAGACGTCATGCTTGCATTTACCGAGAGACATTACACTTTAATCATGGATGAATTCTGAAGTCATACATGTTACCAGTAAAACAATTCTCCAAGTTTGGGTAAGTTGTACTTTAATTTCTCTTTGTTTTGGTAAAAGACGGTTGTAACTATGCGCGGGAGCGGCTTGGCCGGGGTTCATTCATCACTGACCTACTAACATACATCAACAACTGTCATGAGTTTCAAAAATCTTCATTTGCCAACCCGATCGCAAATTTGTAAATTGATACTAGTAAATGTCTGTTTATATAATCTTCTTTAAATAGTTTTAATCAACTTGTAAAGTACTTCTTTTAGTTTTAAACAGACTATCTAACCAGGGATGCAAATATTGTTTCCCTTTCAATAACTTACAATGGATTGAATGACATGTGAAATTGATTATTTAATTCATTTTCATCCGTGTGGCCCTACGTTTACTGACCAGTAATTTCATTGCATGACAGATTTGCTAATTTGAATTTTACTGTCTTTACATTGATATTTCCCAACTTCAAGCTTCAAACCCATACTAGACAGCAGGACAACCTTATATAATATATCATTTTAGTTACAATATGAAATCTCAAGTTAGAATATTACCAAACTTCAACAGTTTTCAGCTGAGGTCTCACTAACCACTTCTAATGTTTCCATTACTTTACATGTTAAAAAAGTAATTTTCAAAGTCTCACTGTGAATTCCCAGGACAAAAGACATCTTGAAGTTGCATACCGTTGCGAAGCTTGGAAAGTAAGGCATCCAAAATCATTATGCTAATGGTACGATGATAGTAGAAATTCTTCACAAAATTTACTTGAATAAATGATACTGAAAATCCACATTTTTACCTTTTCTGCTAATTGACAGCATGGAGGCAAATTACTCACACATGTAAACAATATTCATACACTTTTGTAATTAATTACATATATGATTTTAAAGTACACATTCTTAGCTATATTTTGACTACTTTTAATCATAATACACACAAATAATGCACTTATAATGCATATGTCTAGATTCAGTGTGTTTTTGGTACTACATAGGGGGTGGCCATTTGACCCGGAAGTGGTTAGTGAGACCTGAGATTGACAAGAAATTTGACTTTTTATTTGTAAATAAATATTCCCAGGAACGTAGATGCAGGATTCAATATTTGATTTCAAGAACTGTATGTAAAGTTAACAGAAGGAAGCATTTACTTGCCATAATTCATGTGTACATTATACATGTACATTGAAATTGGATTTATTAGTTAAATACAAGTAGTTATATGCGTTCAGTGGAAAGTGGATTGGAAAACAAAATGTGTCAACTTGTGTTTTAACTGCATTCCAATGCCTGGATGGAGGTGTTAATGGAATCATATCCTATAAGACAGGCACAGTGAACAATGTGATTAACATAACTTTCTATAATTGTGCTACACGTAACACTTCATAATGTTGTGTATACATAATTATTTTGAAAATAAAATGTTAAAAAGAACATTATTCATATCATAAATATTTTGCAGGGAATTTTGTTTACAGTACATGTTCAAAATGTGTTAAGTCATAAAATCAGATCATACCTTTCCTTTTGCGATCTTAATCTGAACAAAAGTTAAAAACTAAAAATTTGAAGAAGCATGATCCTGTAAAGCATACATATGTTAACTATGAACATTAAGACAGACCTTGAAGTATATTCATGGCCATTTATGTCTGTGTGTGTGTGTGTTGGGGGGGGAGCTATGTCAAAATCACAACCAAATTGCACTAATGAAAAATGTTTTCATTTGTCAAAATATAAGAAACTCAAAGCGTAGTCTGCTATCGCAACTAAATCGGTTCTTCACACGAATCCGTCACATGTCAATGTGTCTGAGGTCGCCGTTGCGCACGTTTCAATGCGCCACTATGCGCAAAATGATATGGTTTAGAAAATGCAAAAGTGCAGTGGCATGCGCTATGTCGATTTACTTGATTTATACTTCACTTTAAAGGGCATATTTTATTTTACCTGAAAACTGACTGCTGCGGGAAGTTATCTATCTGTAGCGTTTTGTTTTAATATTCGTTGAAATACAAGAAAACGCAAAAATATTTCATCACAAGCAAGTTAACATCCATAAAGATTTTTAACACTCCCCGCAGCACTTTTTGCAAAATATACATATTCATTGACTTACTATTAAAATTTGGATGTACAATTTTGTAATCTTCCCACTGCACTTTTGATGATTTATGTGGTCCGACGAAGGCTTGATTAACCGATCACGTGACTCATTTTGATTGCACATTTTGAATTTTGTTGATCGTTTTGTGTTTTGAAGGTTTTATTTTATGAACTTGTATACTAAAATATGAACATCGGCGAAATTTCACGTATTAAGATGAGTTTAAAAGTAGCTCGTTTTCGTAGATTAAAATATGAAGATTTATGACTTTTCTCCTTAACACTCCCACGTAACAACTTGGATATTGAAGTGGACATATACTTCATTCGGGTAAATGTATAAAAAAGTGAACAACAGGCAATAATCAGAGGTTAAAGGTCAACTTCCTTCAGACTTAACTTTTTATGAGCAACTGGATGGGTGTTTCCAGAATAGCAGAGCCCTACCGATGCACCTGCTCCATGCTCAAAGTTTTTAGTGGAGTCTGAATAGCTCATTTGCTTTTGTTACTTTGTATGTATGATTTTAGTTATTTATGTTCTTTGTTGTGTATGTCTGTATGGTCTATGTCCCTGGATTACATTCTTTTGATTACCGCTATAACCTTGGTTCCCTTGATTACTCTTTGACGTAATTGTTAATTCCAAACAAATAAGTAATTTATAGTTCAGAGTAAAAGTTTTTGACGCAAATAACTAAATTGATAAAAAGAAAATTAGGAGGGTTGAAGAGTCAGAAAAAAATTCGGATTATTAGAACTGAGGACAATTCTAACTGTCCTCAGTTCAAATAGCCGTTTTGAATAGAAGTCAAGAACTCAAATATGTCTAAAAGAAAGAGGATTTAACAATCACAGCGTTTAAAGCATCTACATCTACCTTTCGAAAACTTTTATGACTTATTTTTTGTTTTTCCTGATTAGGAATAGAATTACAGTACTAATCATATTATGACAGTCACTAATTCCAGTAGAAAAAATGAGTGATTTCCTACACAATTGATTGTTGTTATTCAATATAACATCTAACAGGTTCATTGACTAGACTTGTCAAATCGAAAAGTTATATTTAGTCCAAAAGTACCTTTCCTTTGTTGGGGCATAAAATAGATCATAATTTATGGCACTAATTAATAGATAGTTATCATACCGCTTTAAACATTTGTCTTAAAAGTGTCTGAGTTGATTCATCCCGTTGCCTCGTTATATTTATATTATTTGCAATTATTACATTTTTTACCCGGAGACGGAGGGTAAAATGAAAGAGACATAAACTTTACTTTTTAAGGTCAGTGCAGTGAATTTATTTGTTTTACAAATCGACGAAAAAAAATAGTGTATAAATCATCGAATAGACAATGGATTCAATGTTGATGGATTCAATTTTTGAGAAACATGACTGAATTTTGTATTATACTAGATCATACAATGATTTATTGTATGTATATTGTACATGCAGTTGGAAATGACTGGATTCAAAATGTTTGAACAGTGATGGATCAACATATTATTGACAAATGGAAGGTCCCCGGGTCCAATCCAACTAATAAAAAAACCATGAACTTCTCTTGGATCTACAACTGTTGTAGTCTGTCCAGCAAATACAATTTATGAATAAAAAAAGAAACAAGAATTATTAGGAAATAGATACATGGAAACGAAAACTTTAATGTGGGTCTAGGTTAACACTAGGTGTAGCACTTTAGCCATTCTACGAGATAAAATCAAATTATTCTGTAGATCATCCAAAGATAGAGGAAAAGGACAAGTTCTGGAAAGAAAGCAATAACATTTATATTAAAAAAAAAATAAGAAAAATAACATAAAAAAAATAAAAATAAAAAAAAAAGAAAGATCAATTAGAATTTCATAATGATGTCAGTATTACTTCGATTTACATTTTTGCGTTCTCCGCGTTCTTTTTCTAGTGTTTATATATTTTGAATTTAACTTTTTTTCTCCACCCGGTGTTTCAATTTAAGTTGGAATAAACTCTTTTTAATTAAAGTATAAAATATTCAGACATTACCTATGATAGAGGTGGTTCATGGCGTAGGCAAAACATCGAGCAAAACCATGATTTCTTGTGTCTACATATTCTATACTTGTATGTAACGATAGTGATCTATAGTTAGAGAAAACAATGCATGTATCTCCTACAAAATTCAACAAAATCAAGAACGACAACTCTTGCAAAGTGCCAATTGCATACATAGTGCACAACAAAATTACTAAGACTGGTTATGCAGTCTGCTTATGTTTCTGAATTTGTAATAATATATTCGATGGGTTTTTGACATGCCCGAATCACCTCCTGTCTCATTTTGATAAAGACTGCTACTTAAAAATAGTTTGAAACGACACCCGTATGTATTGAATTGTGAAGCCAATATACATGTTAATGTTGACTACATATCTGATAAGGTACTCTTATATTTGAAAAAAGTTAACAATTACAAATACATGTATCACCAAATAGCATATTTAAGTATTAGGTGTATTAACTCGATAACTTTTTGTGTTTTCTTTTCTAGCGTTTAATAATTGTTTTGACGTGTTTGTTTTGTTCTTCAACAATACGCTGAAAATTTACTGTAACAATAACATTGAAATTAGGATTACGTACGTGTATGACATTGGGTCTACGTACGTGTACCGCCTACTTGATCAATACCACTTTCGGCGTCCATTGGACTGAGAGAAACATTCATGACGATTGTGGTGGGGCTGAGAGTGGTATACTATGAGTTTTAGGCTTATCATTATTCAGGAGGTTCGAGGAAGTGCACCCCAATGAGCATGGACATAACGTCACATTTGGTGGTCATGAACCAGAAGTGACCCTTGGGTGTGACCGAAAGTTGACCTTGGGTATGAGCGGAAGTGGACCTTTGGTGACCGGAAGTTGACTAACATGTAGAAGCGGACCATGACCAATAAAGGGAACATGGGGAACCGTGCTATAGGAAAAGGGTGTCTAAAAGGTCAGGGCGGGAGGAAACGACCTCCATAGGTATCCTCATTAAGCGTCCTAATTTGTGTCATTATATAGTATGGTGTTCTGTAAACAGGTAAGTATAAAAAATGTATTTTTACTAGAGCTATCTTTCATTGTTTGTATTGCTTTTTTTCATTCTACATTTTATCTGTAATAGTTAATTAATTTTTGTAAATTATCAGTTGGTAATTTCACTGTTATTGTGTAAATATGTCAAATTGATTGGGTACTTTGAATCGATGTTTTCATCAGATGTCCTTCTATCGTTTTTTTTCACGTATTGATTTAATTGCCTTTGTAATGTGCTTTATGAATACATTTATGGCGCAAATCGGATGTTAAATTTTTTATCATTGTTTAAATTGTTTTTTGTGTAGTTCAATTATTTTTGTGTAATTTAATTACTTGTGTGTGATTTAATTTTCTTTTTGTAACGTTCAATTGTGTAATTCATTTGAATAGATGTCTCACCGATTAGACAGATGTGTAAAACTTCCCATTTTACTGGTTATTTCAATAGCCCATGTATTGGTTTTTAACCGCTTTTTATTGTGTTTTATGAATACATTACATTTGTAAGGACGTGTTGTGCAATGTTTACCTCTTGGACATTATTTTTTTTTTTTATAATTGTTTTAATTATTATTTTTATAATTGTTTTAATTATTATTTGTTTAATCATGTTTAATATGTTTTATAAAATAAAGTTTCAGTAATTAATGTTGTATAATATCATTACTTATGTCAATATTATACTGACAATTGTAGTATTTACACGTTGTACAATTGATGTTTACATTCGGAACGTTAAGAGCCTTTGAATGGTGTAATGTCTTTCTTTGTTTTATTATAATTAGATTTTTTTATTGTCGACCACTTAATCATCTATTCAATGTTTCAGACGCACTCAACTTTTTCACTGATTTTATCCGTTTTTTTCTTGTTTTTTGTTTTTTGTTTTATTTTTGTTTTTGTTTTGTTTTGTTTTGTTTTTGTTTGTTTTTGTTGTTTGTTTTTTGTTGTTTTTTGTTTATTTGTTTGTTTTTTTTTTGGGGGGGGGAGGTCTAGTGGGTAAACCGATTTCTTTTTTTTCAATATTTACTGTCAATGTTTTTATGTCGCGTATACTTGATTTGACCCGTTTACCCGTCTATTGGGTAAACCATTGATTTACGGATTTTTTTTTATCTCCACACTTTCATTCGTAACTTGTTTCCTATGCTCCTTTGTTTGTTTTAATATTGTTTGATCGTTTGTTTTTATAAGGATTTTGCACTTTTTAATGCTATAGTATTCGCCATGTTTTCAAGTTACTTACACTCAAACTTGATTCGACCCGTGTTATGAGGCTCTGAAAATAAATATATTTGTTATGCTGTCGCTAACAATTATGACACGTGTTATCGGTTATTTTTTGACTGGGTTTTCATCGACTAGGGATCATCTGATTGTGTTGCCAAGTTTTTAATTTTTTTTATTGCAGTTTACCTCCTCAAAAACATGAAATGCTGTACTAACTATTGAGTGGAAATTTTAAAGAATCCTTTCCACCAACTGTTTCAGCATTTATGTCAACTTTGACATCATGTTGGCAGAAAACAGTGGAAATATAGTACAAACACGCAAAACTTGACAGCTGCCTTCTAACCTCGTGATATGAAGCATGAATTCTATGAAAGTGTAATGTCTCAATTAGAAATTTTTACCTACGATCTGGTGCAATTGCAAAGCGGTGCCAATGCAAAGTTTGAATATAATAGAGCCTTTGTATGCAATGACACAATGTATGCGGACAAAGCTAAACTCAAAATGAATTCAAATAAATGTTCCTTTTTCTATGTTGCTGTAAGATTTATCATCAAAAGACATGTAATAAACCCCGTCAACGAAGAAGGCAAAGTCTCTAATGATTTCATCAATGACTTTTTGTTCAATGTAGGAAATATTTATTGAAGAACAGCATTCTTAATTTCACCTCATAGAAAAGTATTTTGGTTTCGCTAGTATGATGTTTTTTTTGTGAAGTTGACGCACACATCCGTAATTTTATATTTTTTTTCAGCTTTGAAACTAACAGCTCTGGGTGCTTAAGACTGTGTGAAAAACTTCTTATACAAACTTTGACACACCCTGACAACAACAATAAATGTATATATATGTATATATTTTTACAAAGAATGGAGTTGAAGTCTAAAAGAAGCGTATTTAAATGATTTGTCTGTTTGCAGAACTGATTTGTATTTTTTCAGCATGAGACATTTTTTTCAGATTGAATAACTCTTCAGTTATTTATGTGACGTGTATGCATTTCGTAAATGATACACGAACCTTTCTTTGTCGAATCTGTGTCACGCTAAAGGTACACTGTACTTTGAAATGCTAAGGAATACGATTGAGTTTCCGATCTATTTGAAGGTTTTGTTTTACATAAAATGCAAGACGATCAATTGTGTTATGTTTTAGATATAGTCAATTTGCGTGTCGTAAATCATTAACAGAAGTGGTGAATATTTTAGAAGTTGATGCGGTTAGTTTCTGCTATGTGACAATTTGGCATATAATACAACGATGCCAATTTTTAGGCTTTCGTACACGTTTCAAAGGCGGGAGTACTAGTATGTATTCAACGGGACTAAAGCTCAATTATGATACGCAAATATCAGTGGCTGATCCAGAAAAAAATTGAGGTGGTCCGAAACGAACATCGATTGGCTTGATGATTTTCAACCTTGCTCAAAAAAGGAAAGCTTTGATTCTAATATAAATTAACAGGAGACAGGATTTATCGTCTGTATTTTATCGTGTTTGGTAATGAGTAATCAAGGGAACCAAGGTTATAGCGGTAATCAAAAGAATGGGGGGACAAAGACCAGACATGGAAAACAGACATACACAACAGAGAACATAAAGTAACTAAAATCGTACATACAAAGTAACAAAAGTAAATGAGCAACTCGGACTCCACTAAAAACTGGGAGCATGGACCAGGTGCACCGGTAGGGTAAGCGTTCTCTGCTTTCCTAGAAACACCCGCCGAGTTGCTCATAAAAAGTCAAGTCCGCGGTAGACAAACGAGGGAAGGAAAACTATGACCCGTTGAATAAATCAGTTCTCATGGTGCTGATGGATACACCATAACGATCCACGAGTTCATGATAAAGACCATAAAACTTCTGTAGTGATGACTTCAATCTTGTAGCAACATAACCCTGCTCCAGAAGCGTATTTTTTAGCGTTCTAGCGCGATACAACAATTCTGCGTAGTTTCGGCAAGCTCTGGCATAACGTACGAGTTGTGATATGAACATTCCATACGCAGGAGCCGAAGGGATGTAATATCATAATAAAAAAACGGCATCGTCAGTATATTCCATCACACTATGCAAGACAATTTATATTAGAGCCTTTGTGTGTATGTATTTTTTTGTTGTTTTATTTTCTTTTCTTTTCCATTTTCCAGACATTTTTGTTCAGCTAGTCGTGTGCATTGACAAAGTGTACATATAGTTAATAGTGTTTTAATGACAATTAAGACACCGAACTCGTATGATCAAAATAGAGTAACTACAAAAGCAATTTCAGGAAGGTAAAAATATGAAGCCTTGGCCAGCGTGTCTTTCTGACAAGAAACCGAGATTTTCTTTCGGACCCCATATTTAGCAACAGGAAATCCAAACATATTTTTTGGGTCGGAATGATATGGTTATTTTGAAGTAAAGTTTTATAGTCTACAATAAAACAATCTTCGGTAGAAGTTGGTATTCTTACAATTTTAATTTTTGAAA
This sequence comes from Perna viridis, assembly GCA_037379345.1. NCBI lineage: Eukaryota > Metazoa > Mollusca > Bivalvia > Mytilida > Mytilidae > Perna > Perna viridis. Next base: position 24,127,594 of record CM074518.1, on the reverse strand, counting down.
TAAAATGAGAACTCTTTTCACAGCGCTAAGAGAAACAGGCGATAATTTCTACGTATGACTATTTCTGCGAACGTTCCAAATGCTCATTGGTTGAATTGTTGGCCTGTAACCTAAAGATATAACAAACTGTAATATTTTACTAATTGCCAAGCACCTAGAAATTTGAACTATATCACCAGTACTGTATAACAAGTTGTATATATCTACAACTTTGTTTACTAAAACAAAACAAAAAAAATATATATATCTTGCATATGCAGCAGTCGACTTCAGTCTAGAATAGGGACTTAGCGGCGATAAGATTTGATGGATATTTTATACCAACAAGTTCGTTTGGTGGTTCGTATTGTTAGCTGTTCTTATAGCATTTTAAATTCCCTTACCTTACCGGAAACACACTTTTGGGTTTTATACAAGTAATTGACTTGTTCGTTGTCGTATAATATAAGTTTGGGTCTGTTTTCTATAACAGAGGTTACATTCTGGTTCTGGTATAAAGAAAATAACGATGTATGCTTACATTTAACCTGTGTTTAATTATATGAAATACATTATGTATTATATAATTCGGGTTCCTGGGTATTTAAAATTGAGCTGCTAGTTTTTCCAGCATATGAAAAATTTTGTACGAACAAAAATAAATAAGATAAAGCTTTTAAAATATTTACCAAAAGCATGGGAGAATAAATTTTCATTGCACCTTGTCTAACGCCTGATCGACAGATGCACGGATATATTTCAGACCCTCCCCCACCCATACAAAACTTACAATTTTGATAAACCAAACATATTCTAAACGCCAGTGTGAATATTACCATTTCTATACTTGACATCTTAAACCAAAGTGCATCCCTTGACAGGGTGTCAATTAAGTCTTTTCAAATTTGTCTACAGTTTTTTTCATAATTTTTTTTTTATATAAACTTCAAAATCTCATCTATTCTTTTGATTGCCACTCATGTTCTGATTCCTATCGCTATCAGATACCCATTTCCCAAGAAAAATGCCATCTGCCATGTTGATACAAAGAAAAAATAAAGAACAATAAAAGATACTAACAATGTATTTGTTCATAAATATACAACAATTTAAAGCACTTATCAACAATTTATGTCAACAATACAAAATGTTTTAATGATGCAAAACGTTACAAAGCATAATCATAAAAAAAATATTTCTTACAGTAGATGCATGCACAATGAAAAGACTTTCATCTTTATAATACAAAATTAAGTATTTCAATTTCACAATTATAAAAGAAATGCCTAGAAATCAAACAGTGGCAAGAAATAGTTGTCATGCATAAATCTCATTCTGTAGTAATCTACAGTCTTCATACATGTAGCATATTAAAGAACGAGTTTGGACAATTTTATAAGTGAACCAGATTTAAATAAAACAAACAAACAAAACAAAACAAATCCCACTCAAATTATTTGCTCAATGGACATGTTATGTTGAATGATGCCATAATACATAAAACTACTATGCATCTTCGATGACTAGAAAACTTTGACCAATGCACCGGAAATGAAACCATGATTGGGTTTTACTGTGAAAGTACTATTGTCCGTGGGGTTCCAATTTTTGTGGTTTACGTGGTTAGGTGAACTTGTGTTTCTCCACTTATACAGGAAAATTGGTATTCCACGAATTAAAGTACTTTCACAGTAGTATTTGGCATAGAGCTTTAAAGGCCACTATCTAAGCAAATTACAGTATATACAAAGGTCAAAATTGATTCAGAATCCTGACTACATGACACTTCTTCAGACAGTATCAACTATCCTTTAATGTTGCATCACTTAGGACTGGTTAGAAATAAATGTTTCCTTGCCACCATCAATACAGGCAAATGCTCAAATTTCAAGCCTCTAGCAAGACTTTTTTTTTATTTTAATTTTTAAGACTGAAAAAATATGATTACTTACTACCAACAATTAAATATTGTGATTGTTCTTTACCTCTTGTATTTTATTTTACAGTCATCAGTTATAAACTTTGTTTGAGTTTTCAAGAGATTTTAGTGCCCTTTGACTGAAAATAATAGCATTTTTACTGGTTAATTTAAAGTACAGCTCACACATTGCATGACTGCTAGACCATTAAACTAGAAAGTACATCAAATGAAATTCACTACTTCCACTCAGTGGGCAGATCTGTAGGAAAAATTCTTTTAATTGTTGCATGCACAATCCATAGTAATCCACATCTTACCATAATTGAACAAATGCATCTTTCAATATTTTATTCAGATTTGTGACTTATTACCTCTCTAAATTAGTTTCCCTAAAATCATGCATCTTCCCTTTCCTACTGACTCTGATTTCTTGTCTTAGCTTGCAGTGCATAACTCCAATACTAGATATTTTGAAATTTAAGTCTTAATTCATTTGGCACATACAGAGACACCTGTTTAAGACCTAGGGTAAGGGACATAACTTTTGAAATCAGTGATATGTTTGTATCATATTCAATTTCACCATAACCTTTCAAGCTTTCATTTGAAACAGAATGAAATAAATCCCAGTTACTTTGATGCTTACATGAGGATGATGTAAAATACTGAAAACAAATGTTCTAATGGTTTGTAAAGTTGTGTCCCTTACCCTAGTTCTACCTCCTTAAATGGAACCTTGAATAATAAAAACACTGTCTAAATAAGACACTTATTAGGGTCCTTCCATATATCAATATAAATGTATTTTTAACCTAAGTAAACTGAAAACCTGTCCAAACAAACAATTTTAAGTCCAAATGGTGATTTGTTTGAACCAATATCACAGTATATGTGCACTGTCTACAAATTATACAATTGTTTGAGGTTTCATTTCAAACAAGTAGATAAAGAAGCATATATATAAGACAGTAATATAGAGTAAAAAAAAGAATCAGAACTTCAAAATGGGAATGAAACAAGAAACATTTTAAAAACAAAAAATATATATGGTCGAAATAATGGTAAATGTTGGTATAAAAACTAATTTGCTGTTTTACAGCCTTTCAATGACATGTGATATATTAATGTTCTTTGATAGTAGACTAATCAAATTAATGTTGTATCTTTCGTGGATTTCAGCCACAAACTTAACATTCTTAATGAAAAAGAAATTTCATAAAAAATGACCTTTTATTGCATATAATGACAAGGATATACATGTACATGCAATTGATACAATCAAAAACTCAAAATATGAGGTTTTTTAGTATTAATTAATTAGCGAAGAATAAAAAAACCCATGCAAAATGTTTTTTTTTTTTTTTATATATAATGAGCTTTTCAACATGCAATCATAATTATAAATGACTGCAGTAACTTATCATATCAGAGTCCAAGTTTTAAATACTCAATAAACCAAAATAGTCTTTCAAAGAAATAAATGCTACTAATTACTTAAGTACTTTTAGTAAAAATTCAACAACATTAAAGACATGAAAAGATCATTGATATTATTCAATAATAAATGATGACCTTGCTCTGTTCTTAAAATGGTAATTGGGATGAAATAATCATAACAAGTAGGACAAAAAAAAGATGACTGCAGATTTTGAAAATCTGATAAACACAATGACACAAGATCACAATACAAATAAAAATCCAGTCACTTGGACCAATTTAAAGTAGATCACCAAAATTGAAATCATCCAGTATACTAGGTTGACCTTGACCTATGACTTGACCCTGTTGTGACAACTGAGGCATGGCATTGGGCATCATAGACTGGTTACCACCCATCATGGTCTGCTGAGCCTGTGGGTTAGGACCTCTCATTTGTTGCTGCATCATCTGCATGGGAGGCTGACGAATCTGTTGTCCTTGTTGGGCTTGTTGCTACAATAACATGAACAATTCTTGTAGGTAACTAAAACTCCAGAAAATAACCCTTCTCCTCAATGCTGATGCCTTATTACCCACTGTTATTGCAATATCAACAAAAAACAAAAAAATAAAGCAGTACCCCCCTCCCCATCATTTTCTTTTCCCATGAACTTCAAGGCAGTTAAATATGGTAAAAATAATTGCATTCCTCCCTTTGTTTTCATGACAAATGACCAAATAAACATTGAATGGCCTAAGAAGTTCAAGAAAAAGTTACCGAAAAGTGAATACTTAACCTTATCCTGGGGGATAGCAGCAGGTACTGAAGGTATGGCTGGCATTGTACCTATAATGTTTTAGGGTATGGCATGCTGTACCCAAAGTCTTGAAAAAAAAAACCAGGTGTTTCATTCAGTTACAAACTATAACAAATTCAAACATAAGAGTTTTAACTCCAAAAATATCATAAGTACAAGTTATTAATCAATTTACCCAATTAAGGAGGTAGACCTAGGGTAAGGGACACAACTCTTTAAAATCATTCAAATGTTTGTATTCAGCATTTTACATCAATCCTATGTAATCATCTTATTAACTTGGATTCATTTTATTCTGCTTCAAACAAAAGCTTGAGAGGCTTTGGTGAAATTGAATATAATACAAACATATCACTGATTTTATGAGTTATGTCCTTTACTCTAGGTCTACCTCCTTAATTTACCTGTTGATTAAGTAGAAGTTGTTGAAGTTGATGGTTGTTAACTTGTTGATTTACTTGTGGCTGCTGCTGTTGTTGTTGTTGTTGTTGCTGCTGTTGTTGTAACTGTAATCTCTGTTGCTGCTGTTGATGATGTAGTCTTTGTTGGGCTACAATTTAAAATTATATTCATAATTTTTGATGAAAGAATATTTCAAGTTTTTCATTCTGAAGCTTAGAGATAGTTTTGCTAAAAATGGGTGCAGTAATATAGACTTGTTTGCATCCTATTAATTTGATTCCTTCAATAACAGAAGGGAATATCATCAAAATATTTAAATCACATGTACGATCATGATAGTAACTTAAATATAGTAAGCCTAGATATTAGACGAGTGGTTCTCACCTTTTTAAACAATATTTATTACTGGTCAAAGTTACAGAAGTGTTTACCAAATATCACAAATTCTAATTTTGCACTCCTATTCTTTAAAATGTGTTATGGAACTTTCTGTTAAGAATTTAATTCTGTGTTGCCTCATTTGAAATGCAAATATTTACAAATTATGGAGAACAGGTAAACCTTAACACATCTGATATATAAAGAATAATACCAAGAATTTTTTTATGTAAACTTATGTAACTTGCATGCTCTTATTTGTTGACCAGAGATACTTTTTCAAACTATAAAGAGAGATTTACATTAAGACGCAAATTGGTGCCTCTTTTGGAGAAAAAAATAACTAGAGTTAATGGATGCCAATGACAATAATGACAGCACGGATGATGACAGGGTGATACCATTTAATACAACTGACATTTTTTTTTGCAGTCGCATATAATGAAATTTACCACCATCTTGCAACAGTAACACATTGAAATGGGCGAAGGTAAAGATATATGTCCAGATTCCTACAAGCAGGGATAATAACAACAGCATTTAGACTTAAGCGCCACTGATACAACATTTGGTATATGAGGATGATAGTGACTGTGTAGAAAATGAACAGGATACAATCAAATGTTTTAAGCAATACATGAATTTTAAAATGTCATACAAAAAAATCTTACATGAAGCATAAATGATATGTTTCAGTAGGTGTCAACTTTAGACAGACCAGACATGCATAATAGTTCCAATATAAAGACATTTAAAAATGACTGCTTTAGACAGATGTCATTGTATTGAAAGAGATGAGTGAAACTGAATGAGATTGCTCAATGAAATGGAAATATATATATATATATATATATATATATATATATATATATATATATATATATATATATATATATATATATATATTCTCCGCCATTTTTTTTCATGATACAACATATAAAGTTCCTCTTTATAGTGCTAGGTATACCCCCATCAGTAAAGGAAGTTGATATGTGAACCAGTTAAGGAAGTTGATATCTGAAAGCAAACAAGGTCACTTACAACATATGCCCCATTTATTTAAGGCACATACCAAATTTGAAATCAGTCAGTCCAGAATGCGCCACAATTTTTGTGAAAATTTTTTCTATTATTCTATATAGTGAAAAAAATGGAGAAGTCCAATGAAACAGTGCTAACAACATATGCCCCTATATATATGTATAGCCACATACCAAATGTAAAATCAATCCATCAATTGGGTTGAGATTAATGCAACAAAGTTAGGATGGATGGAATGAATTATGACAGACAAGGAGATTCTAATATCATGAAAGTACCATCTCCTCAATGAGTGGGGGTTTAATTCAGTGTAAGTGTTTGTAAAAATCAGGCCAAATGGAAAAAAAAAACAAAATCAAGCATTTCAAAACCCCATCCATCAGACTATGTATAATCACTCTAGGATATTTTCTCCATTTGAAGATCATTATTTGATCTCTAGGTCACTGGCTTTGCAAAGAAATTTTTCAAAAGAATCTTATTAAAATGAGGTTTTTGACAAGTTATTTGCCCCTGAGATGTTCATTTTCAGTGCATTTCAGTGAAACTGTAACTAAATGGTCCAGCATGATATGGAAAATCTTGTGTGTTTTCCTTGATTCTGATGGTGCAAAAAGTCAAATTACAATATCAAAAAGATGAGGTTTTTTTCATACCATGACTGTCTGATTCTCACAGGGACTGGTACTTAACTATCTAAATTATTTTACAATATTTCAATATTTGTGACGTTATATAATACTCTGCAAAAATTATTTAAAAAGTACTAGAAATACTATGAGTAAGGTTCACTTAAGGATACATATGCTTTCTACCCCAGAAACCATATGGTAAAAATATAAACAATGTTGTCAAAAAAGAAATTGATCTCACTTCAGTCTGACATCAAATATGGTGATATGGCATACCTATATAAAGCTTATGTCAAAATACAAAAATAGGAAACCTGCAAAAATTCCCTAATTTTCTTCTAAAAAGGCAGCCTGAAGTATTACTTGGATATAAGGCCAAAAAACCAAAAAAAAAAACCAAAAAACAAAAAAAAACATGTGTCTGTACCATGTGTACTATCAAAGTTAATTAGACATTTTTATTCTGCTTTTTTGCTTGTACTATTGCCTAGGTTTCACTTGGATTTGGAAGTTAATTTGGGAATATTACTTCAATCTAAAATATATGAAAAAGTTGTAAGCAACAGTATGAGTAAAATAAAACATTTGATACAGTTGAGGTGTAGACACATCCCTGATGAAGCATTGTACAACATGTGGACGTAGTTATATACTAGAAAATCTGTGAGATAAAGTCACCAAAGAATACTCTCTGCTATCCTCCCATATCATCAAAATCGAAACAATGTTGTCAAAAACAAAATTGATCAGGTCAGTCAGAAATCAGTTTCCATAACATTGCATATTTATACAGAGTCCTGTTAAAATATCAGGTGGCTTTACTGAGGTATTGCAAAAAAAAAAAAACTACATGTATAACAAAAAAGATTTAAACAGACAAACAGACAGACACCAGGATCACTATATACTCCCCAAAAATGGCCAATAGAATGACAGGAAGGATTGGTAACTCCATCTTAAGACTGTATCAATACATGAATTTTCTGCATTCTAAGATGATTTATTCTTTTGATTTGATACCATAAATAAAAACATTTTGTTTTCTAGATTTTGTCCCATGAAAATATCCCTAATTTCAGATTGAAGAGAAGGATAAATGTAGAAATGATTTACAGGTACTGTTGATCTGGATTTTTACTGAAGTTGTCAACAAATCAACAATTAAGAGCACTGCTAGTGATTTTACTTCAAAAGTAACCCCTTCTGTTGGAGTTGGGCAGAAAATAAACCAATTAGAAACCAACAAAGCTGAGGTATGATTTTTGGGACTATTGCATAATTTTGAGATAATTTTGCTTGAGGAAATAGCCTGTATGTATATTTACAGGTAAATTCAAGGCAACAAAATCACTGACTGCTGAAGCAAAAAATTTGTCCCCCCTATTTCTTCATGTTGACATACTCTTTACCAACAATCATGACAAGAACTAAGGAAACTTCTCATACCAAAAAATAATTAATACAGGTCAAAGTTATTTCTGAGTAAATGTTTGATGTGTTGAAAGCAGAATACCAAAATATATCCAATAAAAAGATGAGCATATGAAAATGAACTATATACACACTACTTCAATGTAAAGTTTCAACCTTTATCAGCATTTAGCTATTCCCTCAACCTATTTTAAGACCTTGATCCCAAGAAATACTTACATGAAATAACTTAAAGGTCAGAAAAGAGCTGATCCATGCACTACCCATATGAAAAAAAATATTATGGGATGCTCGCCATGCATGATGGGAATGCCGTCACCATAGCAACATAGTACATGTACCTACCACTAAACAAAGTTGGAGGTGGACCAAAGTAAATCTCATCTAAAAGGATAGAGTAGCAATGAAAATGAAAGTATTTAATGGCTTGTATTTTAAATTTGGTATTTGTTTTTTTTTTTTTTTTTAAGTTTCTAAATAGTTCAAGGGTCTTTAAAACTGTGAAATTAATGTCAAGACAGGTAGTAATGAAAAATGAATTTTGTTGAAAGAAAATAATGAGTAAAAAAATAAGACTCAAATTCTTTTCTTCATTAAAAGAAATTGATGAATTACATGCATAAAATGATTTTGGCAAATAAGGCAACAAAAATATTGCCAATAAAAGTGAATTCAGCATAAACTATAAAGAGAAAAACTATAAAATGTGAAAAGATATCAACAAAATGTAGAACCAAATCCAACTACTCTGTTTTTGTTGAAGTCCTAAATCTTTCATAAGCATGTACAAGTAACAGCAATTATTGCCACACAAACAAAAATAAAATTAAGTATATTGATGCTATCAAATAACAGAATACAATCTACCCCTAAAACAAACCGCTATCATAATAAGTAATGGTAAATATTTCTATAAATTTATGTATTATTTTCTAATGAATAAAACCTCTTTTAACACTACAAAAAACTACATGTATAAAATTGTCCTCTCTTGCCTGCAATGTCAAAAACAACATATCGTTACAATACAATGAACATGTAAATCATGATAATACCACACATAGGGATCACATCAAAAGTTCAATGTAGGACTTAAATCTCTTTCCAAAAGTCGTGAAATCAATTTTATATCTGTTTTATTGTAAAAGTTCTTCCTTGTGCAATATGTTCCCCTCCTTATTTATTAGAAACAACTAATTGAAATTAAACAAATATTAATGTTAAAAACAAAGTTTAAAAAAATTTGTAAAATTGTGCAAGTCTTTCAATTTGGTGTAAAATATTTTGTAAAATTAGATCAAAACATTCTATTCTGATCTACCTTATTGGAAAAAAGGCATCATTCCAAGATGGCCATCAATTAATTTAAAGAAAGAAAAAAATCTCTGTTATGATTCTTGAACCATAAAAACTGATTATAGAGCCTGTAGTATTTTTTATGGAAGACATATCTAATCTAACTGGAAATGCATTCAGTACTGTTCAAACTTCGTAAAATCATATTCCACATTTTTTTCACACTCAACCAAAAAAAAAAAAAAACTATCAAGACATTCCTTTAAGGACGCTTACCCTAACGGTGCACCTGGTCCATGCTCCCAGTTTTTAGTGGAGTCCGAGTTGCTAATTTGCTTTTGTTACTTTGTATGTATGTATGTTTGTATGTATGATTTTAGTTACTTTATGTTCTTTGTTGTGTATGTCTGTTTCCCATGTCTGGTCTTTGTCCCTGGATTGCATTCTTTTGGTTACCACTATAACCCTGGTTCTCTTGCTTACTCTTTAGTATTAGTATAAAGAAAAAATGGCTATGAAGTCAAGAAAGAAAGTAAAAAATCAGGTCTTATAAAGTTGAAAACTGAGTCTACTCTGTTCACAATCCTACTGTTGATAATACATAAGGATTCTTTTTACTTTTTAACAAAAGCTAGATATAGAAAAAAAAACCAAGCATTTAGAACAGAAGAAACTGTTCAAGTTGCTAAAAAGGAAAAAAAACTAACTTAATAAAATATTTTTTCATAATTGTACATTTAACTTTGAATGTAATCCCTAAATCTCATAACATATTGGTTGATTATGGTAAAAATTCAAAACTTCTAAACCTGGTGAAAACTTACCATATAGGTGTTGTAGACCTGATGGAAACTTACCTAGTAGTTGTTGCAAAGTCAGTGAAAACATACCGTGTAGTTGTTGCAGAGCCGGTGAAAACTTACCAAGTAGTTGTTGCAAAGTCGGTGAAAACTTACTGTGTAGTTGTTGCAGAGCCGATGAAAACTTACCGTGTAGTTGTTGCAATGTCGGTGAAAACTTACCAAGTAGTTGTTGCAGAGCCGGTGAAAACTTATATGTAGTTGTTGCTGAGCTGGTAGTTATTGCAGAGCCGGTGAAAACTTACATGTAGTTGTTGCTTAGCTGGTAGTTGTGGCAGAATCGGTTAAAACTTACCATGTAGTTGTTGCACAGCCGATGAAAACTTACTACTTAACTGTTGCAGACCCGGTGAAAACTTACCAAGTAGCCGTTGCGGAGCTGGTGAAAAGTTACCAAGTAGTTGTTGCAGAGCCAGTGAAAACTTACCAAGTAGTTGCTGCTGTTTCTGTTGTTCTTGTTGAAGTTTAGCTTGTTGAATTTTCTGTTGCTGAAAAAAAAATAATGGTATCTAAATGAGCTTCTTAAAAGTAGTATAAAGTCCCCCATTTCCCCATAGAATTTCAAATGCATTTTTTCATCGTTATATTATTACAAAAGCTAATAACACTGATTAATTCAATAAATTTGAAATAATTATATTCTAATCAATCATTCTACTATTTCCATTCAAAATCCCTATACCACCATCCGTCTTGCAATAGTAGTACAGGAAAATACCATGTACTACTGGTAAGTTATAGGGAAGCTTCACTCTAATTATAAATTCAATATCTTTGCCAAAGCAGGATAGGATCATCTCGGACACCCAATGTTAAGCTTTTAAAATACTTGTCTAGGAAGACTTTGTTGAGTCAGAGAACTGTGTACCAACTAATGTTTAAAATTTCCAAATCTAGATGAAGATTAACTGGGTTTTGATTATTATTAAAAACTAGTAAAACTGTGAGCAAAGCTCACTTAGTGAGAGCCAACCCACATTTCCCTACCCAGAAATCATAATGGAAACCTCTTGTCATTCAGATGGAAAAACAAATTAGGAGGTGAAAAATGGGATCATGTGATAAAGAGTTTACCAAAATATTCTAATCAGCAGTTTAGAGGAGTTTTGGATTAGAAATGTCAACCCCACCCCCTCCCTACCTGCGGTAAACATGTCAAATTCCATGTTTTGTATCAGGAAACCACTTAGGTCATTCAAATGTAGAAACAAAATAAGATATTGTCAAAGTTTCATCACATTCCATTCAGTAATTTCAGGGGAGTTGCAGATTAGAACAGAGGGCGGACAAACAGACAACTTGATCACTACATACCTCCGACTTTGTAAGTGAATTATAATGAACTGTAATGTTAAATTTAAATAGGAGAAGGAAGAGTTTAATTTGAAGTAGAAAAAAAATCCAGTTTAAAGCTAAGGGATTCAAGTATCATTATTAAACTGTAGTCTATTGGCTGATATAAAGTGTGATGTTACCATGGTCTGTTGTTGTAAGGCTGTCATGTTATTTCCTGCATTAGGCATCTGAAAATAAACATAATAACAGATTTAGCAGCCCATTGCCACAAATATTTATTATTTGTTTTCTTATTTGGTTGGGGGAAACAATTCGTTCACTATTATAATGCTTCACTAATTGATAGTGTTTTTGCACTTAAAAGGAGGTTCATTATAACTCCCTGTCATAGATTCACAGATAAAATGTATTTCAAGCTTTTTAAGTACAAATACATGTAGCTCCATACCTCAATGGCAAAGCCAAAAATCATAATATATATGCAAGCAATCATTACCATAGTATTAGAAGACTGAGTCACCATTCCAGATGATACCATATTGGTGTTTCCAACTGGCTGCTGCATCTATAATATACATAATATATGGTAATACTGTCAATTCAGGAGTCATTAGAATGTTTTATCATTTTTAAAATTTCAATTGGTTGGCTTTTGCAATGCTATGCAAGCACTTCCATTTTTAAGTATTAATTTTTCATAATTTATTAAAATGTTTTAGGGATTTCATTAGAATATTATAGTTTATGGTTGAAATTAAAAAATAATTGTTGGGAATTTTAATTTTTTTGGTTTGACCTAACATACAAGAATGAAATTAGCATTATACAATATACATGTAATTCACTAGAACTTTGGTTTACTGCCATCAAGTTCTGTGGGACATGGTGGGTAATCTCTGCTTTATACAACATATATGATAAAATGGAAAAATTAAATGTCAAAGCATTTTTTTTCATTAAACTCATGCATTTGCAAGAACACTGTCAGCAACTGGATTTATCTCACAACAACTCAGACAACTATGCAAGCCCTGAAACATTTTAAATAAGAAGTATTTGAACCCTGCATGGTATAGTATCAAGAATATAATATAAAACTTTCTTGTATGTGTAATATCATAGTAAAATGACTTGGACAGTCATAATATTTTTGTGTATTTCATATTAGTAAAAAATCTGTCATTTCAATTGGATAAAACCTTTACACATGATATTAATTAACCTGCAGTATAAAGTTTTACTAGTCAATATATTAACGTGATAATGCCTGAGGGCATCATTACATCATGGTAATGCCAGGTTACAAATTTAGAGTTACATCCCCTTATTAAACACATTCGTGATCAAGCAGTTGTCAATGTAAATATGCAGAAACATGATATGCACGGCTTTCTGAAAAAAATCGAGGATACTGTTCCTCAACGAAATAAACATAATAGTTGTTGATAAACTGGTCAATATCGTGATATTTAGACTGCCCATAGGACAGTGGTATTGACTGCGACAGTGATAATGACCGCACTTACGGCAAGGTCATTTTCACGGTCTTAGTCAATACCGCTGTCCTGTGGGCAGTCTAAATATTACGATATTGACCAGTTTATTGACAACTATTATATAATTATTTCTGTCCTGTGAAGTGATACTTAGGTTACTAACTAACAGAATCTAAGCCATGTAATAACAGAAACATGACAATGGAAACTACAAGAATCATAAGAAACTTAGGACATACATGCCTAAAGCACTGTAAATTTAAGTACCATTCTGTGTAAGAATCAGGCAATGGGTGGTACATCATATTTCTCAATTTGGTCTTTTTTGCCACAAATACTAGTATATTCAATACATCTAGAAAACAACTGAACAGCTATTTATATTTATCTTGAATTATTGGTGACGTAGATATTTTTTGACTGCTTATTTAAGGAAAAAGTTCAGGAAAATTTTCCTTCCACTTTTCCATAGTGCATTTCAACTAAATTTGACCTATCAATGTCTTAAAAAGGCAAAGTTAACAAACACTTTGATGGTTATTTCTGAAGGTTATCGGGTATAAATACTTGGTTAATGCAATAAAATCTCTGTATTTTTTCCTACATGTGCCACACCTTATACACATTTTGCCTGATTCTAACATTGAGTACATTAAAATTATCAACAAAAGCAAAATGTATAAACTGATAAACATATTAACATTAGTCATGTAACACCAATGTTTTTCTCACTTTCTTTGCATTGAGAAAATCAATCTTGCACAGATATGGATAGATGATCAGTATATGTAATCAATTAAAATATTTAAACCACTACAAAAATGACCCACCAAACTATGTTGACTGGTTGCTTGTCTTACCATTTGAGGATTGCTCATATTCTGTCCAACATTCATAGTATTACCAGGCTGTTGTGTAAACTGTGATGGACTGCCAGCCCCCTGGGCCTGTTGTGCTTGCTGTAAAATACAATAAAGCTTGAAAACAAATATCTGTTTTAATCAGACATCTTCACAAATCAAGAAATCAATTTTAATTAATGTTGAATCTGTTCATATAAAAAAAACGGTGTTTAATGATTCCATTTTTCCCTTCACAAGAGCAAGTGCAATTTTGGTAAGGGAATGATGTTCAAAATCTCTATACCACCATCTGTCTTTCGCAATAGATAAGGAAATCTCACATGGCTAAAATACAGATATCCTTGTCTCTTAAGTGAGAACAAAATTTCAACATAAAAAAAGTAAAAAAGTTAAAGTCCTCTGTAAACAGAAAGTTGTGGCTGAATTTTTCCCAAAATGTATCCCACCATATGACACACCTATAGGGAGAACATATTAAAATTTCGAGCCGCTGTCATGAGTAGTTACTGAAAAAACCGTGACAGAAAAAAATGTTATGGAAACAGACAAACAGACAAGGATAAAACAGAATACTCTCTCTCCTGTGGAGCTGGGTTATGAATAGTGGTTTTATACAGGTTAAATGTGCCTTTAACCTCACCTTAATTTTGTGGGTATAGATGACATTCCTGATGCCATCAACAAAGGCCTTCTGATCATTCGGTATCAAACCTATAAAAGCTTTCCTCTTGTTACTGAATAAAAGTAGTAAAACTCGGACATCACACTGGGTCCCTGGTGGAAAATGTACACAACCAGCCTGTAAAAAAAAGTTATTGATTGATTGTAATTTAATGTTCTATGGTAGAATTTTTGGCATTTCAGGATGAGAAGGTTTAATCAATTTAACAGTTCATGTGGTTGATTTCACAAAAAGTTGTATGTTTGAAATTAATCGATAGCTTTGATGTCACAACTGAAGATCAATGTTACACTTCCATCTTTCTGTGCAAATGACAGACTTTATATGTTCAAGCATACAGAACCAACAGTGCACAAGAAGATGTGTCATCCAATTTACATACATATCATTTATTTAAAAATATAAGTAATTAAATCTGAAATAAGTGAAAGAGCATTAAACATTTATTTATCAGTACATGTCTATGCAATAATAGTCAAATATTTTAAAATTCAGCAAAAAATTTGTTAGTGTATGGTTACAGAGCATGTTATCATACATAGAAAAAAAATAAGTCCTTTATTTAATGAGACCATATTTTATGTGACCATTAAACCAAGTGGAAATTGACAATATCAGAAGTAAATATACAGAAAAATCGTATTTGCAAAATCTCAATTTGAAAAATAAAAGAGTATTTTTTCTTTATAGTTGAAAAAAAGTTCAATCTGAAGTACACATCACTGAAAAAATATCAAATTAAAAACTTCACTTTCATTTTGTTTGCAAGGGACATAAAAGTAGTAACACTAAAATTCATTCAAATCATACTTAAATCAAATCAAATTTACTTACAAAACCTGATCCCATTGTTCTGTGCAAGTTTTTCAGAGATTCAACATTATGATTTCCGAAATGGAATGCCACCTGGCGAGAACTTTTGAACAAGGGCTGTAACTGTGGTGAACTCAGTAATGACTGGGGAATCAGTTGCATTATCAGTTCTTTGGGCCAGTTTGTTGTGTTGCTGAAATAGAAAATGGATAAGCAAGAATGATATATCCCTTTCCCAAAATTGATATTATGCACCATCTTACCTTATAATTTCTATGAAAATTTCATGAAATTTCTTACATTGGTGTAAGTTGAGTAATAGATAGGAGAATGGTACATTGTACTGGAAGCAGGACATGTAGGAATGGCAGGACTGATACCCATGAGGCATATCACTAAATACCATCCACTTTCCAAGAAAGGAGAATTATAACAAGATGAAC
Source organism: Perna viridis (assembly GCA_037379345.1). Classification (NCBI taxonomy): domain Eukaryota; kingdom Metazoa; phylum Mollusca; class Bivalvia; order Mytilida; family Mytilidae; genus Perna; species Perna viridis. The sequence goes on along the minus strand of CM074518.1, from coordinate 24,111,824 downwards.
AAGTAAACAGCTGTGATTAAAAATATGATATACCAATCTCTCTTTCTATCATGAAACTCTATAACAAAATCAAAGCGCTGTAAGCACTGAAGGTTTATGATTCTTGTAAAAATGGTTGCATGAACAAAATTTCAAAGGTTACATAATGTAAAATAAAACTGTAATTATACATTAGTATTTTCCACATTACATGTAAAAAAAAAATGTTTTTTTTTCTTATATGTGTAATCTGAATATCAATCTTTACTACTGATTTCTGAAGTATAAAATATAATCAATAGTCAAACACTATCCAAACACATTTACAAATTTTGTTCAATTTCACAATTTTTAAACCTGTCCAAAGATTATTTGCATTTATATTCCAAAATTGTATTAACTGAGTATTTATCCTACACTGTAATTATACTTAAATAAAACCAATTTCAGCTGAAGAAGATAATTTCCCTTATAAATGTGAGAATTTCCAAAACTAGACAATTTTAATTAATTTGAATTTTTCTGCCAATTTTACTTGGTTAAAATCACTGCTCTTCACTTCTGGTTTATTAAATGAAATAATAAAAATTTTGACTGCTCTGACAACACATTTAATGTTTCTTGACACATTACAACTAAATTCTCTAAATGTAAATTTATTACCTAACATCTTTCAAGGCCAAAAAGGAGTCCTTCAAATCTTCAGTTGATTTGAAGACAATGGTAGAACTTAATTTTATTTGTAAAATTAATATAATATCATTGAGTTGAATAATTGCCAGAAACATATTCATTGGTTGTAAAAGGGGTATTGAATGATACAAAAGGAATTTACATTTGGACTATATTTTTGTGTAGTGCACAGAAAGAGTAGGGAAGTTCCTGACATAAACTAGTGACGTAAGGTATTTTGATCCTAAAGGATAAAAATCTCCAAAATCAGAAATGTTTAAAACATATGAGTTTAGAAGTCCTCAAAAATCCAGATGAAATTGTATCTCATGACATGCTGAACAAATCTCTATTGTAGACAGGTTTGTTTGTTTGTTTGTTTGTTGGGGTTTAACGTCCGAGCAGCAATATTTCAGCTATATTCAGACGATATTTTAGACAGGAATATGATGAAGACAGGAACATGATGAAGAAGAAACCTTGTATCGGGAGATATAGTATCAGTAACAATACTGAAGCCACAAGTATTAAAATTGTATTTTGTTCATAAGAATTTGAGACATCTGTTACTTAAATGTGAACAAACAGACAACAGACAGACAAATGAACAGGGTGAGAGCAGTATTTCCTCTGCTCTGTACAGTCCCTGTACCCATTCCTGAATCTTTTTGACAGATCAATGACTGTTGATTTGAATGATTGCTGACAGATCAATAACAAATGACTAGTGATCGATTTATTGGCGGTTTTGTTATGTAAAATGACCAATGATTGGTTCCTGCAAATTTAAGAATTTTCATTGGCACAAATTTTATAGTTCAATGTCATTTTAAATAAACTTTGAATTTAAAATATTGAACACACATTTCGATTTTCATTTTAAAAAGAGATTGTGAAAGAAAAGTAATTAAATTGATGACAAAAATTATAACATTTAGTTAATTTGTATAAAATGGAAAAATGAAACAAACCACTCCATATAATATAACCGATCAATAGTCATATGATGTATAATGGAAGTTGAATGGATTGAAGACTGATTAGAAACTGATTGGTGATCGATAACAGATCACAATTAAAGTTGCATGGATTGGTTCAGGTACAGTGACTTACAATTCAGGATCAGTAGCATTAATAGACAGCTGACACTGTAACTGACGAGACATCTTTGGCTGTGCTGCTCCAGGCGCTTTAATCTTTTCTTGGTATTCAAGCATACCTAAATGAGAAATGAAACTTTCAAGAACTACTCTGTGGTAGCATAAATATAATACAGGAAAGAAAACAGAAGCAGAAAGTTGTAAAATTGGCAAAACCAGAAGTAAACCTGCATCAAAATTAAAAATCTTAATGATACCAGCACAAAACTTACCAATCCCCAGAAAAATCCAATTCTTGTGGTAGTATTGGTTGGAAATATGACTAAATGACTAAAGTATCTATTGTAATATTTGCTAAATATGGAATTATTTACTAATTTAAGCCTGACAGATTGGTCAAACCTTTTAACTCTTTAGTTCAGAATATACTCTTAAACTGCTAGAAACCAACAAAAAGTATTACGAGACTAAATGATTTACCTAACCAAAAAACCTATTTCTTTATTCACAAAAGATTTACCAGACCATATAATATGGAATTATTTAGTAATTTAAGCCTGACTGATTGATCAATCTTAACCTTACCTGACCATATTATTTTCCTATCTCTGTTCTGCTGCTGTACTGGATTGGGGATATTAGGTAGTGGACCAACTGTATCAATGCCTTGTAACCCTGTCATCTGGGGACCATTCAGCTGAGACTGTGATGTCATTGTCATGTTAGACTGAGTCGATGAAATGTTTTGTTGTATTGTGCTTGTTGGCATTCTGATGGCTGAAAAAAAAATGTGTGAATCAATACAAGACTTGTGAAACCTGAAACGCTCCCGAAAAATATATAAAGTTCAAAAACCTAATTCTAAATTCTCAGAGCAGCTCATTTGAATCAAATCTTTAATTAAGGTTTCAGGTATTCCATTATAATCAAGATATTCTCACACCAGAAATATTGCAGAAATTTTTCTGTACCATGGTAAAGAGAAAACCCATCCATACCTATGAAAGGGTTTCAGAAAATTACGATCAATATCTTTTTAAGAACAGTGCATTAGATCATATTATCCAAACACGTTTAATGATATTCAGTTAATACTACCCATACTTCATCCTGGGTAATATTCTTCTCAAGGTAATCTAGTTCACCACCCTCAGGCAGTATGTGTATAACAATATTTAATGCACACTACAGTTTCTAAATTTACAGAAAAATAATTGGTATATATGTACCTGGATTACCTCTGTTGAACTCATTCTATAAATAGAAAAAAAGTAATTGTAAACTTAAATAGCTTCAATTAAAGTACTTTGAAAAACGAATAATGGACAATTTAACTAATTTTTTTATTCATGTGCTATAAGATGCAAATTTTTATCTTGACATTCAGTATATAGGTATAGAATAATATAGGAATCACACTGATTGATTGTGATTAAACATCCTGGAAGATTTCTTATGCATATCAGGATAAGAATGGTAGATCAATAAAAAGACCAGCTATGTACTATAGTATTATTGCGTAAGGTTTTCCATATTGGCTTAGTTATTGGTCCAAGGCTAGCCATATTGGACTGAGGAGTAGCCAAAGTCCAATATTTCTAGCTGAGGACCAATAGTACTCAGCCAATATGGAAAATCTTACATAATTATACCTTTACTGATTAATTAGACCAACATGGATTTTAATCAGTCCAATATGACATATTGGATGTGTAAAGGTTGTATTGGATGGCCAAATCCCATACTGGACGGCTGGATCCTGTATTGGTACAATTTTGTATTGTATTGGAAGTTTTGGTCATATTTGGGCCAATATCAAACGTTAGTCAATAATAGTCTGAATCAGGTTACTATACTAGTAAAATTACTACAAATCTATTTGTTTGTTTTTGGTGTAGAACTTACTATTACTGAAATGCATTCAATATATATGTATCTACCAAACAACCTCTAGACACACCATATTACTGAACCAGGATGGTGTTAACATATATAATTTTTAATTGGTTGCAGCCCTGTAATTATTTCCTGTAGTTTTTTCCCTACACAACCACTCAAAAATGACCACCACATTTGATACCATCATAACAATATCATTCATTGTTTCAAGCATACATGTATGAACAAATATATATTTCTGCTATAAAAGGTTTTTCAAAATCTTCCAAATTATACCACCTGTCCGTCTGATTCATACTGATATATAAACCTGTACAAAAGAATTATTACCACCTAACATTACAACAAGTAACAAAGTTAACTTCTGGGAATAGAAATAAAATGACAACCACCTGATGAACTTCTGTAGATACATAACTTGTAAAACAATAAAAAAAATTAAACATTTTATCAAACTTCACCTAAGATAGAAAAAAATAAATCTTCTTATTAATTCTGCTTTAAACAACCAAAAATATGTAAACATGGAATAGTCATTCAATCAATAGACGACCAATTCTATTCAATGTTATAAAATATAATACATGTACTAGCTGTAATTCATATGTCGAGATCCTAATTTTATATACATGTATCTTATTTTATCTTGATCTTTAATTTCACTTACAAATAATATGAAACCATATTTTTTCTTAACATGTTATAAATAAAATTCCTAGACACTGTTTTTCAGCTTTGACAAGTATTTACTTAAGGTCTGGGGTGTATGATAAATAGTTAAGAAGCTGTTCAACTAAGAGTCATGCATGGAGGATTCATGTGTAAAAAAATCATCAAATATTTTAATATATACTATTATGAATGCTTCAGAGTAGTGAAACACACACTAACTGTTTCTTATTGTCAATCTTACAGTAAGTAGCAAAACTAAATGAGACTGAAAGCACTATCATTTTCTCTCAAAGAGAGATAACTCTTATTTAACAAATATCCTAACTCTTAATTCCATAAATAAAATGCCCTAAACCATTTCATATTGAAACTAATTGATGTTTGACCTTTTTTGTATGGATCAATATTAATTTTGCATGACTCTTAACTGGACAGCTACTTAATGACTGAAAACTCCTATATTAAGGTGTTACAACCTTTCACAACTAATGACATGTCTATTAAAATCCAAGAAACCACAAAATAGTAACTTTGTCACCATTAATATGCACCAAACACAAATATTTAGATTTACCATTCAAATTCAAACTGAGGCAAAATTGGAAAAGCATAAGGAAAAGCAAGCAGATTGTTTATTTCATGCTATTAAAAAAAAGGATAATTCATTTATGTGTATCCTATGCATGGAGTGGTTTTCATAAAGAATTAACTGCTCTGAATTAATCTAGGAATTCATCAAATTGAAAAAAAAATGTGAAACATCTTTACATTGTAGAATATTTCTATAAACTTAATAATTAATGTGTTTCATTTGTTTATTTCCCTTGATCAGCACTTGCTAATGAAGGTGAGGTCATTGAACTTTAAAGGATACCTCCTCTCCACAACCAAGTAATAATATGGTTGAAATATTAACAAGGTAAGCAAACATGAAATTTATATTGCTTCAGGTTGAAACCAAATCAAACCACATGACATTTCTATTTAAAGCTTCCGTCAAAATATCAAGTGATTAGTATCTGCAGAGAAAACTGTATGCAGCCAGACAAATGGATGGATGGTAGAAACCATGATCAGTATAAACCTCCAAAAGAGGTATAACAAATAGTTCTAACCATTGCATGGCTTACAATTATGTTCACATTTGATGCACATACATTTTTAATGTTTTTTTTATTAATCATCCACCAATAAGTAACAAATAGTTCATATCAAGTTCTTCATACATGTGTACCAGCTTTATGTATTATTTAGCAATATTTTGAAACAAAATATGATTTCCTTTTATCATACATTTAAATTTAATACCAATAAATATGATAAAAGAGATAAATGTCATTTTATTTCCATAGTGACTTCTTCACTGTTAATGAACATTTTATCCAACAGGCTCACCTAAAATGAACTATCAAAATCTAAATTCCATTTATTCAATATACACTATAATGTCATCATATGCTCCAATTCATTCATACTGGAACAATGGTAAGTTTACAAAATAAAATTCAAGTGAAAGCAATAAATGATTTGAAAATCAATTTCCTTCTCCTTAAGTTATAACACAACACATTAAAGATACACTGTCTATTTGGTTAATACAACATGTTTACAATGTCACAGTTGACTGAATGGCATAGGAATGAACTTGTTGGAAAAAATTCCAAATTTCAAGTACATATTACATGAATTAAGCATTACATTTTGTTTTTGCTTGTTTATTCTAATTAAAATCAATGCTAGCCAGCCACCTGTCTCTTCAACCTTTATTATCAAGCTATATTTTAATTAAAAAGCATAACCTCATAGCAACTTCATAATGAAATTTTACAAATACCTGGGAACGCTGTGCCAGACCAGGATGTGACACATGCATACTGGTTGGCATGGAAACAGATGTAGACATGGGATGGATCTGGGTCTGTTGAATGTTTCATACAAATAGTACAAAAATGAATTACATGTAATGAAATATTAAGTGACTCAATCATTCCACCACCATGCATAGGTTTACAACAATGGTTGAAATAAGCATATTTAAGTTCACCTTTAATATAAATATAATTAAAGGTTAGAAATGAACCGATTATGAATAATATGCCAAATTTGAGATGAGTGGCACTATACAATTCTTGATAAAGATTCAAATAGCTTCCAGCATAGATTCTGACTTAAAATGTGTATGTCATTCCTCTTTAAGTTCTAACACCTGTTTGACCTTTTGGTGAAACACCAAATTTAGTCATGATCTGATTGCCCACCTTTTGAAGCTTGGCAGTCCGGTGGAAAAAAATCATACAAGTATTCAATAGTAAAGAAAAAGGACACTTTCTTAAAGTAAGCAGAATTCTAACTGGAGCTATGTAAAATCTCTGCAGCAAACACAGAATTCTATTGAAAAATTGTGCTTTTAAATCAGTTATTTAAGACAAAACATGAAAAATTTAACTTTATAGTTCTTAATTTAAATGGATACAATAACTCCATCAACTTCATCATGTTAATATTCAACTGAAAATGCATAGATTAAACATGGATACCCTAAAAATATTTGGAGTGAATGTGTGAATATGCTTATTTTAACAGAACTATTCTACAAATGACTGTAACATACAAAACTACAAATAATATGAATCTGGTACTGAATTTTAATACAAAAATGTAGCAATATCTACAAAGAACAGCTAATTGATTGGGGAATGAATGGGAATAACATGAACTAGAGTGGGAAAAGAAGAAAAAAACACAGATACCATTGATAAATATTCATTCTTTCCCATGAAAGTTTTCCTGAAGTAAAGATTAATCACACTACATACAAACCTCTTAAAAAGATCAATACATACAGTTGCCGATTCTAAACAAAAACTAAAGACTTTAGATAGCTTAAATTAAACAGGTTTACACATGAACAGAATAATATTTTTCATGAATTAGTGTCCATACCTGTTGCACAATAGAATCCATTCCATACTGGTTCCCAAAGGATTGTGGATTTTGCTGTTGCGCCTGCTGACCTTGGCCCTGTCCAAACATTTGTGGAGGTTGTTGTTGTTGAGGGTGTGCTAGCTGTTGATTCTGTTGTTGTTGCTGCTGTTGGTGTCCTAGTTGTTGACTCTGCTGTTGTTGTTGTTGATGTCCCATCTGTTGGCCCTGTTGCTGTTGATGTGTTACTTGTTGGCCCTGAACAGCTGATTGTAATTGATTTGGTTGGTGTTGACCAAATGTTGGTATCTGCTGCTGTTGGGGATTGTACTGTGATGAAATGGGTGTCTGGCTGATTGACGGATTGTTGGAGATCTGGGTTGACTGGATGCTGGTCATATTAGATGCCATGTTAGGATCTACAAATTTTTTATTTGAATGAAGTTATGAAGCACACTATCTTTAACAGATACAACTTCTGCATGTTACACCAAATAATTTGATTTTCTTTCACCCATGGAAGTGAAGTACTTCTGGTGAGGTTATTTACAATGTATCTGTCAGTCTTGATCTCTTGTAAATATTTGGTTGTAATGGTGCAGATGAGAGATTACTCATTAAAACATGTACATGTATACTACATTCCAAATTTACAATATCATTTTTTTTTACTTGGAAAGGAAAACTTTAACTTCTTGTTAACATTGGAAATTAATGCAAACTTTACTTCGTAACTTCTTTCCTGGCAAATTTGTTTTCATATGATGCATTCCATAGGGAGGATGGACTGGTCAGGAGTTAATTGATGACAGATTGCTTTTAAGATGTAGCAGTCAATGCCTCTTCACTAAGTTGTTGATTTTCATGTATAAGAAATTATTTCAGTATATACATTACTTGATGAAGATGCAGGGACTTTGAATTGGTCCTGTGGTTGATTCAGATCAGCAGGACTGAAGACCATGGTGCTTGGAGAGTAAGATCTACTAGCAGGGGGATTAGGGATAGCAAATGATGGTGAAGGTGATGGCTCTGGTCCTACAAATGAAATTCGGTTATAACTAGAAAGAAAGCTAATCTGGCTCACAGTTGCCATTTGAAAAATAACTTAAGGTTGCAAACATTCATAACTACTAGTATTTGTGATGCCATAATAGACTCAGTTTGGAGATAACACTTAAGTCAAAGAATACAAAATGTATTTTCAAACTTACTCTGTTGTACTTTTAAAGGTATCAGCACAATGATCTGGTGTTAACAGATACAACACAAAAAGTAGTGACAAAAAAGTACTATTCTAAGTGACCTACAAAACCATGAATTTGAAGGACATAGCAAAATTTTCTGTACATTCAACCACAAAAGTACAATAAAACCTGTCTTAACTGAGTCCTGGAAAAACCAGAAACCTGTGTAAACCAGATTTTGTATGAAGTCCATTCATATCAGTTTCAATACATTTGAAAACCTGTGTAAACCAAACATCTGCCTAAACAACTCCAAACATTTACACATGCTTTAGTCTAAAAACGGAGCCATAATCATGTTAATGGAACATTAAGTGATACATTACATAAGGTGAAAAAAAAGGAAAGACAAAATGTTCAAATGACCTAAATCAAAAGCAACATTTTAAGAGTTTCAACTTAACCTGTATTTTATTGTACTAAACAACTATGCAAAGTTTTTTTTGAAAAATCATTGATCTTTTCTGAAGTTATCATCTAGAAACAGTCGGGGGACAGACACGTGGACAGTTAGGATGGACACAAAACCTTTATGGAGGGCATCACATTATACATTATACCTTGCAACTTTGAGTGGTGGGGTATAAAAAGGGGTTTTGGTTTAGACAGGCTTTCCTATAAATAAATCTACTGTAAATGACTCTACACCTTGACATACTCCCAAATAGGTAAAGTGGGGAAATGTGTCTACACAGCAGCTCAGCCGTTAATAGGACATACTCTGAATTTTTTGGTCAAGTATCCCCAAGGGTTCCACTTCCTCCAACTACCAACAGAATCCTTGTAAGGGATGATCGAGTGAGATCCGTAAGGATATTCAAGACCATAGATACCCCTATCATCACCATAATATACTTTGGACTTATTACTGTTACTATAATCTATTCATTTCTCCATCAAATACTGTCATACACATTAAGAAATAATTAAACTAATGAATTTTTTATCCAATTTTCAGCCTGTAATTAAATCATTTCAAAAGTGTCAGACAGTTTAACAATTTTTGTTACTTTTCTACATATTTAATGAGTGAATTACATTCTCTACAGATCAAGTCTTCACTAAACAATATTTCTAATAACACTAAAGCTTACATGTTGAATATCTAAATTTTACCACCTCAGCCAAAGAAGTAATTCAAACTAACATTTAACAACTATATAAATGTATAACATGGTTTAATTATCTCTAATCAAGAAATGCAATACATATCATAATTTTTCAGTGGACTTACTTTGATCTTTCTCAAGCTTGGAAGATTCAACTGATGGACTGATCGAACGCTCTAAAAAAAGAAAAAAATAAGAAATCTAGTCACTTTTTAGAAAAATTCCACTGCTTTTCAGTAGAAATTTTCAAACACCAAAATAGTAAATGTAGTAAACAAATATGCCCAGTAAGACATTTATTTACAATAAAAATAAATTGAGAGTTATGCTATTTAATATAGTTAATACAATTTAATACCATTCAGTGCATGTGTACAAAGTTTCATGATGTGAAACCCATAAAAATGCTCCCATACATCTTAATCTGAAGAATGACAAACCAACTTTGACCTAGTTGTTCAAAACTTTATCAGTTGGGTAAAAGGTCAACCACTCCATAACATGCAAACATATCGACTTATCCAGTGTATAGTTCTTTGGAACAACCAGACTATGATAGGTTGTCATACAAGCATGAAAAGCATGTTTCATAGGTGAAAAATACAATTTCTGTCCTTAGGGAAATAATTTAACTTAAACTGACAAAGAGACATTTAGGAGTTTATAAAGTATTAGTGAAGATTGGGTATGTTGGTAATTAGTACAACATGAAGTTGAATGTATTTTGCTGAGCTACACTTGTGTTAGTACAGTACCTGAACTGATCAACGCAACTAAAATTGCAATTGGTCATCGATCACTGATCAGTTTCCATTCAGTCATCGATCCGTCAAACTGATCCATTAAACTGATGATCGCATCACATGACCACAGAGCGGTCAATGCATTTTACGGATTCCATTGTTTTGTTTGTAATTTTTACATATGTTCACATAATTCAATAAATTTAAACATCATTTTATCATTTTTCATTCTGCACTTCGTTTACTTTTAACAAATAAACAATATGTGAATTTAATATCTTAAATGAAAATGAAATTCAATAAGGTTGTATATGGAATTCGTTCCAATGGAAGTTCTTATATTTATATGAACCGATCATCTGTCATTTTACATAACAAAACTGCGATCAGATCGGTCACCGGTCATCAGTTATTGACCCATCAACAATCAATAAGTCAGCAGTCATCCATCTGTCAAATAGTTGCGCTGATTGGTTCAGGGACTGTACACACCCACTTGTTCCATATTGTGAAGCATGGCAAGTTTACATGAGACATCAACTAAAACTGTTTACAACATAAGCCCCATTAATATACTAAGCAGTGTATCAAGTACTTGAAATCAATCCATCAAATTGGGAATGGAAATAATTACAACCCATTTTAGACAAACTGATTGATGGTTGGACAAGGTGATTTTAATATACCAAATACTCATTCAATATAGTTAAAATTTGACTTAATCTCGAATATAGCAGATGGGAAACCCCTAACTACTGCCTGTTTTAGTAGAGGTTGTGACAATATTTATTACCTTCCAACTGGTACCCATGTAACAAGATATGATGACGTGGATCCACGGTAAAGTTGTTGTTGGATGCTGGCAATTCCTGATTGGTGGACTATAAAAAACAATTATGCATTAACCACTGACACATGTATCAAATTGCAGAGAAAGAAAAATATAGGTAAATGGTCTATTTTGGGTAGCAATTTATGAACAGGAAAGCTCACATTTTATACTTGTCTTTAATATCATAATTTCTCAAAGCAAGATTGACATATTAAATATATACCACTAAGAAAATGTGATTAAAAAAAACAAAATAAATCCTGAACATGCTTCCAAGTTTTGAGGCTGCCAATTAATGTGGAATGGATATTCTGACATTTACAAAAATATACAATGAAATTTGACATTATAACAAGTACTGTATTATGTTCATTTACAAACTACTGGAATTTTTATGTTGAACAAGTTTCAGTTTAGATAAAGATAATAAAACTAATAAAATATGAAAAAGTTGTCAAACAGGAAGTTGCCCCTTAAGTCTGGAGTCAAATCCCACAATACAGCACACCTTCATGTATGTATAAAGCTTTTGCAAAACTATGAAGTGGCTGTGGTTAGTAGTTGCTGAGAAAACTGCAAAGAAAAGGGTGAACAGACAAGCAGATGAACAGACATACTTCCCACTTTCAAAGCAGAGGATATAATAAAGTTGAACTGATAGGATATAATGAAGTAGAACTAATACTACCTCCTCATATAGTTTCTGTAAAGCAGAAATCTTCCTTGGTGAAATTATACTCAGGTTTATTCTTCTCTGAAAAAAATGAACTCATTCACTGAAGTCAAAATTTTTCTACATATATATAAAAAACGGCAAGCTTGTGCCTGCCAAAACAAAGAATATATCATAATATCAACAAGTTTTACAATGGTATATATTAGGGTCTTGAACACAAATACTATGGTTAAATACTGTAAGGGTTCTTTTATTGTGGGCATTCATTTCAGGTTTGCCCTGTGTTTTTTCAATAGTTTTTGAATATGAAAGTTTTTTTTAATTTTTTTTTTTAAGAATTTGAATCTGGTTTGGCCTAAACCCCACAAACTGTGAAAATTAAAACCCTGTTTAAGTCATTCGTTCACATTAATTAAATGTCAAGGTAATATAGGCTGATCCAAGAAGAAATGCATCTTGGAAATGAATTTTATGAATATCTATGTTGGATGTTTTCTCAATTTTGTCAATTTCTAGATTAAACTTTCAGTTGAAATACTCATTTACCAATTTTCCTATCTGTTCCCAATATTTAATTATACTAGCTCAAATTAAAAATACTAGTACATTATTTCTAAAAATAGGTCACCTAACATTACCTGTGCCATCATAGAAGCCAGCTGATCACATGACAGACCTAAGTACCGCGGACTTTCTTGACTAGGCATCTGGTATGGTGGAGAATTACATACCAAGATACAATGCTTTGTAACTGGAGTGCTGAAAATTATAAAACAATTCAGATTACAAAAAATAGAAAATCAATTTTGATAGTATGTTAATGTTGATACACATACATGTACATACATATCAATAAGAAATGTAAATGTACATTGTAGTTCAAACTTAATTTTTCTACCAATGAAGTCTTACACCATAATCTCAGCATAAGAAGTTGACAGTGAGAAATGAAGGTGAAAAAGGGACATGTTGTTTGAATGGTAAGCATGCATTTTATGGTTTTAAGCACCTTGTTCATTAAAATAAAGTAGCTTTAATATAGGTTCTTTGGCCATCAAACAAAAACAAAAATTTCACATGAAAAGGAATTAGGAGGAGCTGACAGATGGACATACAAAAATGTACCATTAGGATCACTTACATACATGTACCATAGACCTGTAATTAAATTTAACTAAAAATCCTGTGGTGCAGTTAAATACAAAGGAAACCTTTTAGTTTAGTCATTTATATAAGTCTATTTATTTAGGGGTAATTAATGCCATACCCAACAGATTTTCTCAGTTGAGCCAGATCATCAAACACATGTAAAGCTGTACTTAGACCTTCTGCTATGTGACTACAGGTTTCACCACCTCCGCCAATAAATCTACAAAAAGAAAATAAAAGAATGAAGTGCATTCAAAAATTCAATTTACTGATATTCAACTTTCTGCAAATTAAAAAAAAAGGCAAAATAAATGTGTTGGATTCTAGTCACAAGTCCCCTGCTTGTTTTTGACATGGATACTTGACAATTTAAAAAAAGAGAGAAAAAAATGAAAGTAATCTTTATTTCACTTTTGGTAATTCCAGATTTTACTTCATAACTGTTCCAAATGAACTTGGCATACATGGTACATTTGTACATGTATATACGAAAGTATACAATGTGTCTGTGTACACTAGCCCGCTGCAACAATATTTGAATAATACTGGTGCACCTGGTTCATAAACCAAGTTTTTTGTTGAGTCTGTGTTTCTCATTTCTTTTTAGTTTTTGTCTGATTCTTTCAGATTATTCATGGTTTTTGTTGAATCATCTATATTTCAGTACATGTACGTCATCTGTGTCCTTTGACTTTCGTATTTCTGATAGAGCTCCAAGTGTTGGCATTATATATTCTACTTATAATACACAATGTGTTTGTACATGTCAATGTTATACTGCACACAGATTTAAATACATAAATCTCTAATCAGTAGCATTGCAACAAAATACTTAAAATTTAGCAGAGTTATTTGCTACAGTCACTATGGTTACAGGAGGAAAAAATAAAACCAGACAATTGATGTTGTATATTAAAAAGTTTAAGGAAGCAGAATTTGAGTACATATTGATATAAAGGGTGGCTTTAATCATGTGAATTAATTCATGAAAATGACAACAACAATATGTGAAGTACACACAAAAAAAAAAAAAAAAAAAAATTTCCAACTTACTGACCCTGTTGTAGAGGTGATCGGAACCACACATTTTTTTTTTTAGCAAAACCAATTATCTCCCAATATTTCATGTATCAGGGAGACATTTCGGCAAACAATGATATCAAATAATGTAAAATAATTCATAATTCTTAACTTACGGTATTTGGTCAAGCCAAGTCAAGAATTCGTGAATATTTGTTGTGACATCTGAACACCTCGCAGCTGGATCTGGCATAATATCCGCCGCATAAAACGTTACCATGTTATATAACGTGCAGCTATACTGTAAATTTAATAGATGTAAAAATGTTAAGAAAACATTCAACATATACATTTATGTACATACATGTACATGTACAAGTATGTTGTTAGAAACATCTCAACACTACATGTACATTTTACTTGAACTTAAGGTTTTGCTTATAGCATTAATTACTTTTTCACAAGGTACAGTGTACATGCATTTTATTTTCTGACATAAAAGTTTAAAGGTGATGATTGTATTTATTTTTAAAAAAATCTAGGAGTATATATAAATGTAGACGAGGCCAATCTAATTAAAAGCTGATCTTGCATCACTTCCAGTTTTCTGTTATGTCATGATATAACAGAAAATCTGGAGCATTGCAAGATCAGATTTTAATTATATTGAAAACCAGCATGCCCACTCGTTTTTGTTTCTGATGGTTCATACACCCCCTGACCTTTAAATTGGGGGGTGGGGTATATAGGGTCTTGTTAGCCTGAGAGCGATGCAAGATCGGCTTTTAATTAGATTGCAAACCAGCATGCCCACTAGTTTTTGTTTCTTAGTGTTCATGCACCACCTCCATTTGAATTCAGGGGTATATAGGGTCTTTTTAGCCAGGGCACAAATGTTCAATTTTTTCATTACATGTATTGGGATGTAATGTAATGCTATAGTGGAATTCTGCAATCAGACACAGAGATCAAAAGCAGATAATGATATTACCCAATACTTAGACTAATACTTCACTTTCACTTTTGTTGAATGTAACTAAATATCAATGCATATAATTATGGAATGTTGATGCATTATGACAATGAACAGGACGGACCACCAGAAATTCTAAGATTAAAATAAAAATAGAATATTGTAAATGTACATGCAGATGTATGTGCATGAACATTTTGACTTTGTGAAATTGTACCTAAGTGTATATGATTTTTATTGTATATAAAAAAAACATACATTTTTGTACTGCAGTAAAGTGTATGTGAATGGGCATGCTGATATATGTACATGTATGTTCATGTAAGAATTATGTAGAAGGAGGAAAAAAAAGTGACAAGTCAAATAATTATCAACTTTCTTTACAACCCAAAATAAAGACAATCATTCAAGGTTGACAGAATAATGAGATTATACAAAGCAGTCTAATTGAAAAATGTCCCTGTCGTATTATTCAATACATACATCATTTCCATAATCTGTAGGGTCAGGTGGCCCACCATTAAATACCCTGAAAAAATACAATTAAATAAACTGATGAATTACATAAACTTCAATTGGGAAATCATTTTAAACATGATTAAATGCTCTGAAAAATAATATTATAAATGAACTTCAATAACAGTACAAAATGTACATATAATCAGTCAATGTACATAAACACTAAGAACAATGCTTTAATAAAAGCGATTGTTTCTAGGAAAGCAGAGAACACTTACCCTACCTGAGTGTGCCTGGTCCATGCTCACAGTTTTTAGTGGAGTCTGAGTTACTCATTTACTTTTGTTACTTTGTATGTATTATTTTGGTTATTTCATGTTCTTTGTTGTGTGTGTCTGTTTTCAATGTCTGGTCTTTGTCACTGGATTACATTCTTTTGATATGTGCTAGAATCTTGGTTCCTTTAATTACTCTTACTTCTTTATGATAACACATTAACCAAAAAAGAAAAAAAAAACAACAAGCCTTCATATAAGTCTTTCAGACAGAAATTTAAAGCAGAGGGACACAATTAAGGAAAACAGGATACAATAGAATCAAGAAATTACCGGGAAGCAGAGAATTGGCTAAAATGAAAAGTAAACATAATCATTGCTTTCCTAAAGCATTTTCGCTTAGGTACAATAATGAATATGATATAATGATTATGTTTTAATCAAAGTACAAAATGTATGCATGAAGAGTACATTGTACATTTCCACAAAAAAATCAATAATATGCTTTAAACAAAGAGAGTTGTAACAATAATATTTTTTTTATGCAAGTTGTACATGCATTTTTTTGTACAGTACATGTAAAACACATTCATTGCATCTTCCAAATTAAAAAAAAACTCATTTATTTCAACTTTTCCCCTATTCCAAAAAAGATTATTTGGAGTAAAATGACTGATATATTTATGCAGGAAATTGTTGTTGATTAAAAGTAGCAAAGTGATTTCTCTGTTTTAGCCTAACAATACACTTATTTCTACAAGTACAATATTCGAATCAATTATGATCTTTTTGAAAGTCTAAAAAAGTTTAAGACAAAATTTTTGATATATGAATGTGCTTATTTTGGCACCAGCTTTTGTTCAGTAGGGATGTATAAGATGGATTTCCAAATTTCTTTTGAATGAAATCACATCTTTATTCAAAAACATTTGTTATAACAACTGCCCACACTTTCATTTGTAATAACTGTTATGCTTATAATAAGAAACATGTCAGCAGATTTGCTTTATTCTGCATCAAAAAACCTCCTGGGTTCTCTAGTACTCAAATATTCGGATAAGAAATAAACATGATTTGAGATCAGTGGAACAGGTACATGTACAATGCAAGGTATTGTTTTTATTTCATTTCACCTTGTTTAAGATCATAAGTAGTTGATACTGGGTATTGCATTAAGTTAATATGACAAATTAATAAAAACAATAACATTTAACAATAACAAGCAAAGACAGAAAAAAGTTTCATTCAAATTTGAATAAAAATGACACAATACATCTAACAGTACCATCATTTATGTACATCAATACACACTTAACATGCTTATAAGTAAAATTCAAACAATACATTCATAACGCACTGATGGGGAAATACCAGGAAGAAATTCAAAACCCTGAGGGATTACCTTAACTTTACACATCTCATATTCAAACGAGAAAAAAAAATCAACGTCTTTTAAACTTCGTTTCTTACTCTAGCGTTGGTCTAATGTAGTTTTCTTTTAGAACATCGATATATCCACCAAGATTAGCAGTCCCTTCAACAACAAACACAACATCTGAAGGATTTTTAAAGCTGTCCGAAATAACCATATTTATAGTTCAAACTGACATATGGAAACTGAAAACGGAAGTTGACCGAGGAACAGATCAGTGCTCGATTTCGCTAAGCGGAGTAATTTCAGTAAATAGTCCAATATTTAAAAAAAAGTTGTTTTGGTAGTATATCAATGAAGTATTTCATTAACATATAACTACTTCATTTTTTCCTAAAACAAAAGCAATGAGATAAAATAAAGTATCAATATCAAAGGATTTCTTTTAATTCTCGCAAAAAAATGTAACAGTAAAACAAAGACGATATATAAATTCCGGAATTTACCTATGGGTCAAAATATAGCACAGACGACAAAACGTCGAGAAAAGAACAAATAACAGGTGTTGATCTTGTCGAGACAGTGTTAATTTTAAATGTAAAAACAACTTGAAGTTACAGTCGCATCTTTTTTCTTCCTTTCATCATTGTTACATCTGAAATAGTTTCTGAAAATTTTGCTTGAATTACTTGCTAACTGTATATTCATGTCCGAAGGCGAAGGTACATACAATGATACATGTGTAACAGCGGCACCGTGATAATAGCATTTTATTTGACTTAATTGAAGAAAGTCAGCTGTGTAACAAGAAAAGGTAGCTGTTGCAATTGGAAATTATGTGCTTAGGTAGTATTCATGACTGAAAAGGGTCAAAGAGTAATCCAGGGAACCAAGGTACTAGCGGAAATCAAAACTAATCCAGGCACAACGACCAAGCATAGAAAACGAACATACTCAACAAAGAACATTAAGTAACTAATATAATATATACAAAGTAACAAAAGCAAATGAGTAACTTGGACTCCACTAAACACTGGGAGCATGGACCAGGTGCACTGGTAGCTTGGGAAAGCGTCCTCTGCTTTCTAGAAACATCTGCCGAGTTGCTCATTAAAAGTCAAGTCTGGGGTAGATGACAGAGGAAAGGAAAACGTTGCCGAGGTTTTTTTTTTTAGAAATCTGATGTGTTTGGGAGGTGACTATGTAATATAAACTTAAGCATCCCAAGACAGCATATATATAACTGCTTGGACTACAAGAAATGATATATAGTATTCTGGTTAGGGATGAAACTTGATAATCTCAAGGTTGACATCATAGGTTCTACTTTATAAGTGTGTCAAGGTGTCCAGGCATTTACCTCAACTGTAGGTTTCACATATTTTCTGGCTTCAGATTTCAGGCGTTCCTACCCCACAAGTCTAAGGACTATGCAAAAGTAATTTGCAGATCATCATTAATCTTTTCTTTGATTAAAAAACTAGCACCCACATGTGTATTCACAAACATTTAATAGTGAGCACTGCAAAGCAGTATGAACTCCATGGTCATTACATGTACTATCTGAATTTTCTTATTGTTCTCCAATATACCATATATTCCGGTGTATAAGCCACTATTTTTTTTCAGGTGACTTCTACCTGCGTTTTATACACAGGTGCGCTTTATATGTGTATTTTTTTTTTTCAGACCAGATCAGCTGATCTGATTTTGACCGGACCTGCGGCTTATATTCCGGTGCGCCTTATTCACCGGAAAATACGGTACCAACAATAAAATTCATGTCCTGGAATTTAGTTACAAAAAGTGACTGACGTTATGGAAAAATTCAGTGTTTCCTTAAATCAATCAAATTAAAATATATAGGTTAAGATTACATTTAAGTCTATATAAATACATCTTTTTGATAGTTTTCAAGGTATCTGTATAAATTAATCTGACCCGCTAAAACTAAAAAGGATGTTGCTAGAAATGCCTTTAAGGGTTAAAAATGGTGAAGTATGGCAAAATGCTACTAAGTCATCAACCATTGTGAAAACGAAAAAAAAGTGGTTGGATGTGATCTTTAGTGAAAAATAAAAAAAAATTTGAAAAAAGAACACTTAGTTTTACTCATTCATTTTTCAAATAATAGTAATAAAAAAAATGATTTTGCTTGCTGCTGAAATGTAAATAAAAATATTGCAGTTGCAAAAAAACAGTTCTCATCCCTGTCTATCATGCTTCTATTTATTTTCCTGTTGCTTGTCTGGACATTTTCAGGAACTTCATTCCACATCACATACTGTCCCGTGTAAATTCGAATCTTGTGTGATATTGCCTATAGTATAAGTATCTTGTATTCATTATATAATTATTAAATCAGCATTTATAGAATTTGGAATTTGTGAAATTATAGGTCTGTCCAAGTACAGGCACTACTAGAGACTTAAGAATTTTTATAGTAAATACTCCAAGACTGATTTTACAATGTAAACATTTTTTTGTTGTAGGTACTATTTTTTCCTGATTTTTTGTTCAAAAAATGGCAGCTATCTCTAGAAGATTCCAAGCTTTGACAAACCCCATAAACAAGTTTCTATCCAACTCTAATCCAAAAGTGCTGTCTGCAAGTAGGCACCAATACAATCAAGTATCCAGACAAAGGTACAGCCTTGAAGCTTCTCAGAGAGTTCCACCAGTAATCAGTTTTAACGGAGAAACAATTGTTAGAAGCCCTTATGAGGATTTAAAACTACCTGAGACTTCCTTTTGTGAATATGTGTTTGGTGAATTGGATAATTTTCAAGATTTGTCTGTTATGGTATGAACAGTTTTGTTACAAATTTTACTTAAAATGTCTATTCATTTTTTATGTATTTTTAATACACCTGTCTAAGACGGGACAGATTATGGTATACCTTTGTCTGGCTGTCTGTCCCTCATTAACACTTCAGACAATAACACAAAAAAAAAAAAAACACTTTCACCAACTTTTATGAAACGTTGGTGAATTGATCATATCTACTGTCATTTAAATTCATTAAAAGCATAAGTACAACAGGCATATCATGCACTTAAAATGCAGCTCTTTATCGAAACTTGTATCATTTACAGTACTTGAAAATAACTACAATGTACTGGAAACATATCAAATTTCACAGTTTTTTTGAATTTTTCTCCATTTTCACAGTGATGATAAAGGTGTGAAAAATAGTACATTTACCTGCCAATTTGACTTTTAACACTTTATAATGCTTATCATTTGATGAAACTGTTAAAATTGATACCAACCAATATGGTCACTTGACAGAATCCGCAAAAAATTGTGAAAAATTGATGTGTAATACAGTATTAGTGATGGTCATCAGATAATTATATTTACATCACCATTGTAAAGTTATGTTTTGGTTATAAGATCAAAGATTGTAAGAAAGAGGTATTTCATTTTTTTATCACTGCCAAAACATCCAGAAGTGATTGAATGATAAAAAAAATAAGATAGTTTAATGATGTCATATAATAGAATTCTAGTTACTGTATAATTGTATTGTTTCTTTAATCAATTGATAATTTTCTGATATGAAAAAATGATTACTCATATTACTCATGTAACTCATATTAGCTCCCAAGTGCCAAAATTGAAACAAGTGAACAAAGAGAGATAACTCAATCTACTAATTCAAAGCTGTTGACTTAATATACACTTGTTCTATGTTTTCTAAATAATTTAACCCTACTCTGAAGGAGAGGGGGTTATACTGTTTTAACATTGTCTATGTTTTCGTAGGTCAGTGTTTTTTTTTTTGGACAATCTTTTCCATATCAGATTTCTCAGTAACTACTCATCAACAGCATGTTAAAATTTGAACACACACTTTCTGTAGGTATGCCATATGATGTGATTCTTTTTTTGGAAAAATTTTACAACAACTTTCTGTTCACAGAGAACTTTCTTTATTTTCATTATATTGTGATTGAAAGCAGGGTTATCACTTAAGTGAGTCATCGCTCACAAAAAATCTAATTGGGATCTTGCTTCCAGTAGATTTTGATAAAACCTAGCTGTGTTAACCAAACATGTATTGTAAGTTCCCTTGTACTCGTTTCACCATATTTTTTACCCTGTCATGCCTGTATAAATGTGAAAAAAATCAAGCAAATCATTCAGTCAGAACATATTAGAATATCTTTGTCTTATCTATATTAGGTTGATGGACCCACGGACAGGCATTTCACAGCTGGGCAACTGAAGCATTACAGTATTAAAGTTGCCAGTGCATTAACTAAATTGGGATTCAGGAAAGGTGATAGAATCATTCTCTTTACAAGTAACTGTCCAGAATATGCTATAATGTTTATGGCTTGCAGTGCTTTAGGAGTTATTGTTAGTACAGCAAATCCAGTGTATACTGATTGTAAGTATGTAATGCATTATTTGATGGGTCTATATATAATAAACATGATACTATCATGTATATAATGGTGTTATATTTCAAGGTTATATTTGGTTTTTTTGCTAACACTACTGTACAATGTTTGCTGGGGTATATTTCAAATGTTTATTTGCTTTGTTAATTAAGTGCCAGTTCCTGTAAGAATCAGGCAGTGGGTGAAACATGGTATGAAAAAAAAACATCATTTTGATAGTGTAATTTGACTATAGTGTAAATTGCATTGTATACTTTGTGATTAATTTTCAGCTGAGTTAGCAAGACAGATCATTCATTCAGAATCAACAGCAATTGTAACTATGCCAACAATGATGCCTACAGTAGTCAAGGCAGTTAACTCTTCGAAGGAAGTCTCAGAACAGATAAAAGTAGGGATTTACACTTCTATCAGCACAAATCTTAATTTCTCCCATGCTAAGCCGGTAATTAAAAATGCATGTGACTTTTATCCACTGGGCGGTGATTTCTTTTTGCCCCGTGCAGGTCCGGGTGTTAAAAGAATAGGCCTGCAGCAGCGCTAAGCTTGTCGTAAAAAGCGACTAAATAGTACTCAGAACCCTAGCCAGGGGCTAGGGCACTCTGCCCACAGAGCAACTGGGATGTGTGCCCCAGGTGGTGGAATGGGGTACCCCTGGCATGTTACATGCTGGGGTTGTCAGGCTATAATACGGAAAACCTGACTGCAGACCATAGTGGTGCACCGTCTTGGGAAAGATGCCACGTTCCTCGCACGTTAAAGAACCCTACTGTGGTATTCTCTCGGAGTAGGAACCATAGGGCTCCGCCACAGGAGGCTAAATTGCCGGACCCTACCCATCTCTCCCTGTTTCCAGTGGCAATCAAGGTTTGTCGATCCCAATGTCCTTGTGTCCCATCCCTTTTTCATTTCATCATCATTTCATGTTTATTTTATCATCAGTTTCATGTTTATCGTCTGAATATAGCTGAAATATTGCTGCTCAGATGTTAAACCCAACAAACAAACATACGAATTAAATTTCTTTCAGAGTTTTTCCGCTATTTCTCATTACCGAGTTTTCTACGTATTTCATGGGAGAAACAGATTCTCCTCCAATGCTCTTGAGGATTATAAGATTTCTCCGCTCTCGATAATTAAATTTTTCATTTAACTCACTTGCTGAAGCTTGTTGGTTGAAATCTAAAAATTTAACTGCTAGTTTCTCGACTGGAGAACCCTGCTGTGGTATACGATAGGAGTAGAAACCTTTTGTGCTCCGCCACAGGAGGCTAAATTGCCCGACCCTACCCATCTCTCTAATTTTCTAGTGGTAATAAAAAAATTGTTGGCCATGCTTTCCTTGTGTCCCATCCCTTTTTTCATTTCATCATCATTTCATGTTCATTTTATCATCCATTTCATGTTCATTGCCTGAATATAGCTGAAATATTGCTGCTCGGGCATTAAACCCAATAATCATAATCAATCGACTGGAGAAATCTTGTATATTCCTCGAGACTGAAGGAGAATCTATATTTCTCCTCACTATGTGGTGGAGGTGGAGTTGAGTGGATTCATAGAGACTCAACCTATCACCTTTTACAGTATATCTATTTATAGACATTGAATAACTCTAGGAATTAAACAACATTTCATTATGTAAATAAAACATAATTGTAAACGTTAAATTGACATAATGTTACCAGACATTTATTTTTGGTTAAAACTTGATGACTTTCAAAATAGAGTCACCATTGTGCTTCACTCTGTATAGTAGATATTGAAATTCATTCTGATGGAAGTTTATAAATAAAATTATTGGGAATCATTAGTTCAAGCATACTTTGTTCAGTTCAGTAAGTATATTTGTTAAGATTTGATCAAGTTTCTTGTCAAACAAAAATGGTCTGTTAAGATCAATGTCCAATATGGTCATATTCAAGTGGACAATATACCTTTCTAATTTTGTTGTTGGTTCCTTTAAAGAAGATTTTTAAGAATTACTTTATTTACCATTTGAGTTAACCCTATAACCGTGTTGCTAATTGCACAAATGAAGTGTAGCATTTGTTTCCTGATGTTAAAAAAAAATGTTGTTTACATCATGCATATTTCTTCACAATTGTTTACATCAGGGTAACAGAACAATGATTTAAAAACAAAACAACTAATTTTAAACAAACATTAAATAATTTTGACTATAAAAAAACACATTTAAATCCCGATGTATGTGATTTACTGACATATGTCTCTTCTAAGGCCAAAGGGTCAGTTAAGTGAACAGCTTGGCATGGCCAAATGTTTCCATCTCTAGATATGGATGAACAATATCATATTCAGACTAAAAAATAATTGAATAATGCCAATTTGAATTTTTTTATATGTACCAGTACATTTACATTTCATGGGGAAAAAAGAATTCATTACATCTGTTTGAGCAGTAATTCTCAGTATGATTATTATTATCATTTCCATGATGTACAGAAGCTGGTTTTGAATTTAGTTGTGTATGTATTACAAATATAGATATAAAAAAGAAAACATTTGAATTTTTCTTATTTGTAATAGTAATAAACGTGACTGAGTCAAGAATTTATTGTTGAAGTATTTTTTCATCATAAGGCAAACTATTTGACAAATGGTTTTCTATTCATGATTTCTGCATAAGTGTTATATTTATATTATAGAGGACAAAGTCTTTATAACTTTTATCTATACAAATTAAACCTTCTACCTCAGAACACTGAGAACCTGAGTAAGTCTAACAGGAAGTTACCAGTAACTTGTACATGTAATAACGTAAGAATCTTTACTAGTTTCGTATCTTTAACAAAAACATTATGTTTATCAGGTTAAAAATAAATCCTAGTTAATGTAAAATGGTAAAAGATATGATTATTAAGTACCAGTTCAAATAAAATTCAGACAATATTCATATTACAGTGATTCATGATGAAGAAAAGCCAACCAAATGAACAATGCTTTTTCAATCTGCATATGCTGAATTTTTATGTAACATTTGTCCTTTCCATATTCAGATCTGTACTTTTGATATAATCATACATTTATCTCCCACTATAATCAACCAAATTAAACAAAATCAAGAACGAAAACTCTTACAAAAAGCTAATTTCTTGTACAATCTTTATAAATTTTATCTCTAAAGTACAATACCCAAATGAAAAACTGTGACTTGTTATGTGGTCCGTAACTGATTCTGAATAAGAAATAAAATTAAATTCCTTGGGTGTTTGACATGCATGATTCACCTCCTGTCTGATATTTAGAAAGACTGCTACTTGAAAAAAATATTCAATACACTCAACTTCGTTCTTCTATAGGTAACAACTGCCTCATATTACTGTATATTCACAACAATATACATGTACTACTTTTCCTTTTAGCTCTTAATATCTATAGGACAAGTAGATGGAGCACTGCCATTTTCTATGTTAATGGACGATGATGGGAAGGCTTTCCCAGAGAATGTGGATATCAACTCAAAAGAAGATATTTTGGTTTTACCATATTCTAGTGGAACAACAGGGCTCCCAAAGGGTGTCATGTTATCTCACTACAATGTAATTGCAAATGTTGAGCAGTTGATTAGGTAATTGGACATGCTCCACTTTTCTGTGTATAATTCTACTCATATTAAAACTATATAACCCAGTAACATGAATGTAAGTCTTGTCACCTGACTTTGTGGTTTTATGAGAACAGGTCCCAGTCTATCATTCATATGCATTGAAATTTATCATTTACAGAGCTTCAGGTCAAGTATTAAAAGCAAAACATCTTTCTGTGTAAAAATAATTACAAAAATGACAAAATTTGATATTTACATTATCAAAGTGTTTGAAAAATGCAATCAATACTGGTAATAGAAGATTTTGCATTGTAATGCAGTTTTTCAAACAATAAAATGCAGATCAGTCTTCAGATTTCAATACGTTCTTTGTAGAATGTTTTATTAAGAAAAATGTAACTAGAATGAGACTTACAAACCCTACTGGGATAACATAACAACATACAGTATATCAGGTGTATGATTTATAACACATTGTCTTATCGATAGGTCCTTTGTATCATGTATATGCCAATTACAAATATAAAATTAATTCTATAAGGTGTTAAATACAACTGTTTATGGTTTGTGTACAGAAACATTCTTTAAACGTCAATTTATCTATAATTGATGTTTTAATATCATGTTTATAAATTAAGGTATTATAAGCTGTTTGACCTTTTTTTTTTGGAATATCTGAAAATTATTTAAAAGTTATTTATCAGGCTACTGTAAGTAAACTTACAACCTGTTAAGAGGGTTTGTCTTTCAATTTTAACCAAGAATTGGGTTATCTAGATTCAAATTATAACCATTAAGGCTGAACAATTAGTGTGGAGCCCCTTCCTTATTATTTGTATTAAGATGGTAGGACTAAAACCTTTAGATAAGGTTTATTTTATTTCTTTCACAACCCGGCGGGTGTTTCTTGAAAAGCAGAGGATGCTTACCCTTCCAGTGCACCTGGGCCATGCTCCCAGTTTTTAATGGAGTCTGAGTTGCTCATTTGCTTTTGTTACTTTGTATGTATGATTTTAGTTACTTTGTGTTCTTTGTTGTGCATGTCTGTTTTCCATGTCTGGTCTTTGTTCCTGGATTACATTCTTTTGATCACTGCTATAACCTTGGTTCCCTTGATTACTTTTTCATATATATCACCGGATTTGCATAACGAGAATATTTCACATCTGTTTTAAAGAGTCATTTGGGAACATGAATTAAGTTTTATAACATTCAATGAATATATAAAGATTAATATTGTTTATACAGTAATCAGTAATATAGAGCACAGGTAAGAAATGCACACTGTTGTTGTATTCTTTGACATATGGTTTTGCTTTCAGAAAAAAATATTTAAAGTTATTTAAAGTTTTCTTGGCTTATGCTTGGCTATATCTTAGTTACATTAGATTCATAAGAGGACTATATTATTATATTACAATGTAGCTGTCTTTGGTGACAATGCGCTGTGATGTCAATACTTATGACAAATGTTACACACTTGTGTGATTTTTCTGTGATATTCTCTGCTGGCTCTAAGGGTAATGTGTTCACCTCAAGTTTGTGAGGATCCCTGGCCAAGTCACACTATGAATTGGTAGTCCCTGCTTTTCTGCCATCCACAGGGTATGTAAGTAGATAGAGTAACAACTGATGAGCTTGGAGTCAGAATAATGTGTCCAATTGTTATGCCTACCCTTGAAGTAGCAGAATAAAGATCCGTCTTAGTTTTTTGATTAGTACAAAGTACAGGCTGTTGTATTGGTCGAGGGTCCTGAAATGCATGAAATATTAAACTCTGATCAATTAATTCTGTTGGCTATCGTTAGTTTTACATGTTTTTACTGCATGTACTTTATAAATGGCATAGAAGATATACTTCTAACACCTTTCAATCTTTTATCATTCTATTTTGATGAAGACTTCTGCTTGTAACTTTTAACCTTCCATCTACATTTGAACATTTTTCAATCAAGTTTATATGTACATATTTTTGTTAGTATATGTTTAAGACCTTTTTTTTTTATAAGATTTGCTGAAAATTCTGGTTGCTAGGGTAAAGGCCATCATTTCATTGCACATAACCCCAAAGAAATCTATAAACAAATTAAATACTGTTAATTGTGACAACTACGGAACTTATAGGTTTAAATTCTTGTCCCATTTATGTAATTTCATGTTCATTTTTTTAAAACCCCACTTGAAAAGTTGAATCGTGCTATCCATCTATTTGTCTCTTTGTTTGTCTGTTCCTGCTGAATGGAATTTGATGAAACTTTCACACCTTCTTTATCACATGATGATATTGTTAACCTCCTATTTTGATTTTCCATCTGAATGACCTTTGGGTTCTGTGAAGGACAGCAGAGGGTATCAAGTAAGTGAGTTTTGCTCACAGTTATTCTAGTTTCATTTTGACTAACAATGACTTACCATTGGTTGGTTTGTACAATAAGGTAATTTTATATGATAGACTTTTGTTTAGTGAAAGTGACACATGATCTTTTTGTTGGAACTTAACTCTGTCCTAAACTATTATACTATACTCATAATTTTAAAGAATTGTTTGTTTACCTATTCCCTGTTCCTTTGGAGGCAGCTTTAGTTATTACATTTTGTGCACGAGATATTTTGCTGAAGCTAAAGCTTAATTGAGGCAGCTTTTTGCAGTGGTAAATAATGTAAATATCCAGAATATGAAAAAGAAAAAAGTAGGACTCCATACTTTGGTCTTTGTGTCAAATAGTAATTATAGTAATAGTAAAATTTTAAAATCATTAATTAAAGTGATACTTATTGAATGGCAGTCATTAAACAGGAATTGTAAACTGCTTATATATATATAACGGCACTTATATCCACCAGACATTACTAAAATACAACAATAGAATACAGCATACTGTCTTTTAATACCAGGAAAAAAATACTTCTCTTTAGGCAAACAGTACTGAAAAATGTCTGATTTTCTTATTTTTTTATAGATATGATTGCATAGGTTAGAATTACTAACATTTTGCATTTACAACAAACTGGTGTTTTTTTACAGAGGTCCTATGGCCCACCTGACTGCTGGTAAAGACTGTTTAATGGGTGTTTTACCTTTCTACCATATATATGGTATGGTTGTGGTACAATTTGGGTCTATATGCCTTGGAACAAAGCTTGTCACAGTTCCAAAATTTGATCCTGAACCATTCCTTGGTGCAATACAACAATATCAGGTAGATTAATTTAGAGGGGAACCAGTTTGAAGGAAACCCTTTGGAATGGTAAAAAAGTATTAGTTCACTTTGCATAAATTATTGCAACTCATATTTTCATTATATCTTAGAAAAGTCTTAAAAAAATTAAACCAAAATTTTAAGAAAAAATAATTTTTGTTAAATGAGGGAAATGTACTATTAAAATACATATATATAGAGAAAGGATACTTGATGATTAAAGATACTACCAGGTAGATAGTGATTTAGAAAACAAAACAATAGACCCTTTTGTACTAACTGTGGGATATTTGATGAGCATACGTTGAGCATGCACAATATACACTTCCTTGAGGAATATTCTTTTGTTCTACCCAAGCCCTACCTCACGGAAGTGTACATTGGGCATGCCCATGAACTTACCACAATAAAGGTCTATTCTGTACATTAATATTGTATCAGCTTTTTTTTCATTTTAAAGGAAAGTAAATGCTTTATATTTGGCTTCACTTCTTATTCTTCTTCACTTTGTTCTCTTACACATAACACCAGCTTCATATTTGCGTAAATCTTTTGCTTATTTATATTTTAGATATCATACATGCATTTGGTGCCACCATTAGCCCTTTTCATGGCAAAGAGTCCACTTGTAGATAACTTTAATGTCAGCAGTGTGAAGAACATGGTGTTTGGTGCAGCACCCCTGGGTTCTGGGCTCACTCAGGAATTAATGGACAGAATGAATGCAAATGTTATACAAGGTGAGATAATTGAAGTTGATCAACTCAATAAAAACTTCTGGTGTCATATGATATGTTAACCCTCCCAAATAATTTTGGCTGGGGTATAAATGTCTTTATGATATTTGTATCCCCTTATGACAATGTTCTAACCCTCCTAAGGGAAATGAATTAAATAGGGTGGAAAGATTTTTATTATATAGACATAGTGTTTTATCAAATGTTACCAGTGTAATAGATTTTGATAATTCACACTGAAATGAATGCGATAATTTCACTTTCGGACTTTCTCCCACCAAAACGTCACAACTTTCATATCAACCCGCCGTATCCAAATTTTGAATTTTATATTGAAATTAGCAACGAATAGTTTATTTGGGGAGATGGAAATATTGTAGCAACATGCCTGTTAACATCTGAGATTGGGTATGTGGAGATCTCCTAACTTATTCACCGTATTGGGGATTTTGTGTTATGAATGTGTTTTGCTATAAAACAAAGATATTTAATTATACATGTTTTTTATATTAGTAATTTGTTTGTACAAATAGAAAAAGAAATATACTGAATATGGATCTATACCTAGCTTAGATAATGCTTATATTTTACTCTTAATTTTGTAGAGTATTAGCAGATAGTTGTAACCTGGTTTGCCCCCATTTCCTATGATAAAAAAAGTTAAAGAAGGATGAGATCACATAAAGTAACTAACCAAACCATATTTTTATTTTCTTGGTTTTACCAAAATACAGGGTCAGAGGTCCTATAGTCCATATGTTGGTCCATATATATACAGTACCTGAACCGATCCGTGCAACTATAATTGTAATAGGTCATCAATCACCGATCAGTTTCTGATCTGTCATTGATCACCGATCAGTTTCTGATCTGTCATTGATCACCAGTCAGTTTCTGATCTGTCATTGATCACCAGTCAGATTCTGATCTGTCCTTGATCTCCAATCAGTTTCTGATCTGTCATTGATCACCAATCAGTTTCTGATCAGTCGTCGATCTGTCAAACCAATCACTTAAACCAGAGATTGCATAACTTGACCACTGAAAAGTAAATGTATTTTCAGATTCTGTTGTTTCATTGGTAAACTTGTACACCTATTCACTAAATGCAATGTATTGAGACATCATCTATTCCTTTTATTTTGCATTTTTTTTTGTTTTGTTTTTTTTGTTTTAATTGTTTTTTTTTTAATATTTTGTGTCTGTCCCTCATGCTGCCTGTCACACTGAATGACACCTATTTTGTGTAATCTGCAACATAGATACCGTTCTACACCTCCCCTTTGTATGTTTTGACTAAAAACATGTCAGATAAATTATACTTTAAATTGACTTGTTTTCCCACACATTCTGTACTTTCCATTGTAGTTTATGGTCTAACAGAATCCAGTCCAATAACTAACCATGACCATCAACCCCCTAAACTGGGCACTATTGGGCAATTAGTGGCAAACACTAGGGGCAAGGTTTGTAATGATTAAATCTGGGCACTATTGGGCAACTTTTTTGCTAAGATTAGGGACAAGGTTTTTAATTTCAGTATGAATGTTAGGTTGTATATTGGGCAGTTGTTCACTAACACTGAATGCCAAGGTTTGTAACCTGAAATATATAGTTGCTTTTTCTATGGAAATATAAATTGTTATTTCTATAACTGGCAATATTTGTGACTCCAAAAACTTGTTTACAATCAAGCTTAGGCTTGTAGTTTGAAAAAGAGCTTTTCCTTTGAAATAATTGAAATAACCAATATCTTGAATATTGCATGGCTAAACCCTTCACTCCTGAGCATTTTACTGGCTTAGTCAAATGCATACTTTCCTGTTTAGATTTCGTTCATTACCTATGAATCTGTGCATACTGATAGGAGGTTAAATGTTACTAACATTTTGGATAAGATTAATATTATCCTATATACAAGTATATAATCTGTAGCTAGAACCTTGGGTAACTTCTTGTTCTACATATTAAATCAATATGGCCACGAATTCTTCTTTGGTCATAAGTTGTATTTATTAGAACTGGTATGGAATTTTGAATAACCATGACTTGCTTCATCATGGTGATCTTCAACCATGTCAATGTATTTCATTCTTTAGAGTTCAGGTACTGTGGTTTGATGATTCTGTGCTTGTTGTTTTCTTGCAAACTGGTAATACAGAAAAAAGGCAACTTCATGATTAATACACCATATTGAGTGAATGAATGTGGGACTGTAAAACTTGTTAAGGGAAATCTCATCATGCCCTTTGTTTTTATAGGACTACAAAAAAAAATGTGGTTGTACCAATATGACCCTGTCAGCGTTGTTGTCATCCTTGTTGGCTTCCATGAACTGCAGTTTATTTGTAAAAACTTAAGTAGAACTTGTACAATTATTTTGAAATTTTTACACATTGTTCTTAGGATTATAACAGGGGGCATTATAAATTTTGGAGGTTTTTGGCCCACTCTTTTGGAATTAAGGGGCTGAAAGTAGGAAAATTGGTTATAGATATTCTTACAATTGATAGAAAAAGCTTATTGTTGATCCAATTTTTATAATTTAGATGTCAATCTTTTCCTTTTGAAATTATGTTTTTAACTTTTTTTCAGAGTAGTCTTATCTTTTAACTGTTTTGGAGTTGAAGGGGTACAAAAATGAGCCACACCAAAAAGAACTTTTTTTAATTTTTAGTCCAATTATGAAAATTTTTGCTTTATTTTCAAATGTTGTGCTATAAAATGAAAACTGGAAACATGGAGCATCTGGTCCATGCTCCCAGTTTTAAGTGGAGACCCAGTTGCTCATTTGCTTTTGTTACTTTGTATGTATGATTTTAGTTACTTTATGTTCTTTGTTGTATATGTGTTTCCATGTCTGGTCTTTGTCCCTGGATTACATTCTTTTGATTACCGCTATAACCTTGGTTCCTTTGATTACTCTTCTATATTGAGTCAAAACCAGTATTTGTTTTCATAATATATTAAGTCCTTTTGCTTAAGTGTGTCAAAATCTAATATTGTGTCCACATTTACCCAAGTGTTCAGGGTTCAACCACTGCAGTAGTATCATGCTACAATCTGTGAAGCTCTTTGATTAAAACATGTTCATCCCTTTAAGAATATATGTTACCTTTTTATACTATGACTGTAGATATTTCAATTTTTGCATTGATTTACTACATGTTATGAAAGTTCTGAATATAGATACAATTGTTAAAAAATACTTACAACTGTTTGCTTGATATTGTAATTTGATGACCTCTCTGATCACAATTGAAGCTGTCTAGACCAGTGTCTGGGTGATGATCCAGAGAAAAAAAAATATTTACATTTACATTGCATACAGGTACTTTCAATCTCAACATACTTGTTATGAGTAGTATTTTCTTAACTATTCATTTAAGATAAATTACTACAAATATATACATTTTGCCAATAGCTCTGAGTAAACATAGAAAGTTGTTTGTTTCCTGAAACAGTGTGTTGCACTTCAATTTGAATGACATCTTTAAATTGTCTGAAGTCCTTTTTTACTGAAGTTGCCCTGTTGGTAGTTGGCTAGAAAGTTAAACACATGGGAAATATTTCCCATGAACTACATGAACATGTAGTCATGTGACCAATATAATACCTGTATTACAACTCTTTCATATGGATTTGTTATTACAATAATATCTTTCTTTACTATCGAATCGTAAGAAATTATACTTATTACTTAAGTATTAGAATCTTAAGATTTGATGTTTTCTTTATTAAGAAAAAAAAGGTCAGATTATTTTGCTTCTTGTTTTTGTTACTAACCTTTGGGCTATAAATTCCATGTCTTTCAAGATAGGCCTTTGACATTTGACAGGTAGGTTGGGTAACAATGACAGATTAGTCTTTACATTTTTTTTGCCATATTACACATGTTACACAGCCACCATCAGAGATGCATTTCATCTGATATTTTGATTTAATGTTTGTGACACCATTTAGGGGTTAATATAAAAATTGATTTTATACTCACATATCCAGTCATTATGTTATTATTTCGGTTAATCAGTTTAAGAACTTCCCAAGTTCAGATATGGTGTGTATTGCCTTTCCCATTTAGGAGTAAAGCCCTTTCTTATTTTGAAAATTTTACTTAAAGGGATATCTGGTAAACTTTCTCTGATTGTATTTTCGTGATTGATCTATTTTGTGTTATTATCTCCTGACATACTTGTCTTCTCAGAGTTCAAAACTTAAGTAGCTTATATCTTCAATATATGAATTAATATTCTTGGAGTAATTCCTATTCTGCCAGCTAAATTGTAGAAGACTTAATGATAGAAATAACTATAACTTTTTTTGAATTATTGTTTATAAATTTAATTATATACCAGATTAAATATTTGAAGTTCTGATTTCACGTTATTAGGGGTACCTTGTAGATATTAAATGATAAGGTATGGGTGAAAAACTTCAACATTCAAAGAACTAAATGAATGCCTTTCAATACTTAGCTTAAAAAAACTGTATAAGAATTCTTAAAAAAAGTAGCTAAATGAAAGAGTTATTGACAATGCCATTTCACCAGGGAAGAGTGGGTTTCCAAATGTAAAATATATATTTAAAAGCATTATCCTCATTGATTTTATACCCTTGACCCTGTTTGAAAAAATCAATAATCATTAAAATGAAATACACACTCAAGAACTCACTGTTTTCACCAATTCCCCCTTTATACTTTCAGCCTATGGCTTGACAGAAACGAGCCCAGTTACCCATTATGATAAGATTCCACCTAAACTTGGAACAATAGGCCATCCAATACCCTGCACCCAAGTCAAGGTGGGTACTGCTAAATGATCTTGGTTGCTTCCTTAAACAACTTACACCTTTTGATGGTTGAGTTATGTATACAATTTAAATTATGCATCTACATGTATCTGTATGTCATTCTGTCCATACTTCATAGGATATTTTACACACTTGGGGGTTTTTAAAACTTATTCAGTACAATATTTGTATTTTTGGTAGAAAGCTTCATTTCTTTTTTACATTGTCTTCCAAATTTGATTTAGAGTTATGGGAATTACAAAAAAAAAAAAAGGCTGTTGTGCAAAATGGCTTTATATTTTAACATTTACTGAATATCTTAAACTTGATGGTAGCAACTCATTGTTTGCAAATCATTAACTGTATGTTACATACTATTAGTACAACCAACATTGACCAATACTTTACATGAGTCAGATATCCTTAAATGAAAAAAAATTATAATGTGCCTATATTTGAATATAAGTAGATATTTGTTAATATGAACCACCATTTAATATCTTATTTCCATTATTAATGCAAGTTGCAACATGTTACACTGAAAGCAAAAGAAGCAGAAGTACAAATACTAGTATATGGACATGATGGAATGTGACCTTTTTTTGTTTATTTTTGTTTATTTTAAATCTAATTTAATAGGAATTATCCAAGTTTGCTTCATACCAGGTGTAATAGTTTCTATACTGAGAACTGAACTTTGAAATAATTGCGTCTAATAACACTTTAAATTTCAAGTGTGAATAAACAGGAGAACTACTGGTATGTTTATTGTCAAAAGTGGTACATGTGCTGACTTTATAGTACTCAGATATTTTTCAGGCATGCTTATTAGAGCTTTAGTCGGCATTCTTTGTTTTCTTATTCATAACTGAGGTTTATTTTGTATTGGTCTTAGTCGTCTAAAGTGGAAAGATTTCATTGTTGTTGGTACTGCTAATTTACAAACTAGCTTGCTTGTGTTTACTTAGATTGAGCATTTATACTGGCAGTGCACTTTTAGACTCAGTGTGTGCATGTATTTGAACCTGTAGTGTGCATTTAGGCTGGGAATAGGTTATTGCACTGATATTGGGCTTTTACATTGAGAGTGGGGTTTTACACTGAAAATGGGTATTGACACTGAGAACAGGTGTTAGCATTGAGAGTGGGCTTTTACATTGAGAATGAGTATTTACACTGAAAATGAGTATTTGCACTGAGGGTGGGCTTTTAAATTGAGAATGGGTATTTGTACTGAGAGTGAGCTTAATCTACACTGAGAGTGGGCATATGCAGAGAGAGTTGGCTTTCACACTGAAAGTGAGTTTAGTTTACACTGAGGGTGAGCATTGATTTGACTGTTATTCTCTCTTCACAACAGAAAGGATATAACAACAATGCTACTACTACTCTTTCTTCCTTGTGAACATTCTAAATTTAACATCCTACAATGGTTAATACCTAGTGATGGGAAAATGTTGAGCTATCTTTGTTTTTTTTGTCCATAATGCCCATTTTTTTTACACGGTGAGGAAAATATTTGCTTCACTTTGTCCTTTTTTTTATTTGATTCTTACTTCCTTATTTGGGCATGATCTTAAATGCACTACTTATGGCTTGCAGATTCACTGCTTCCTTTGTTTTTATTTCACTCTGTTTTACACCACACTTCTATGATAATTTTTCAATGCATTTGAAAAATGGTGATGATAGTAAAATTGTCTTTTCTTTATAATCTCACCCTCCTATAACATATATTACATATGCATGTATTTTTATGTTAATTAGCTTGGTTTAGTTCATAAATCATAGGTCTGAAGTACATGTAGTTTAAGTTTAGAATATTAGATGTTCGTTTGTTCTGTGTTTATGATTATCTTAAATGGCTTCATTTTTTGAAAAAAATGTCTTCTATTGGTGCATGTTTTAAAAAAGTAGTAACCATTGTGATTGAAAGTGTTAAATTGACATTTATGTGTTGTATACAATAGTTGGTTATTGTTTAAATCTTCTTTTTTTTAACAGTCTGGTGTTTTTAATGATCTGTTCCTATGTCCACAAGCCATATATAATTCTTATCAGTTGCTGTAAATTTAGAAATTTAAATGGGAAGTTCATAAGAGCAGAATAATACTGGATTTAACCACAAGAATATAAACTGTATTTAAGCATAAATTTTATTTAGATGTAGCAAAAAAAGAAAATAATGAATAAATCAAGGTGTATCTATTTGTATCATGAGAACCAATTTGTTCACTGTGTCATAATTTTCCTTTTTCCATCATCTGCCCCTTGTGTGATATTTTATGAGCAACTCGGCAAGTGTTACTAGAAAACTAGAGAACATTTACCCTACCGTTTCATCTGGTCCATGCTCCCAGTTTATAGTGCAGTCCAAGTTGCTCATTTACTTTTGTTTCTTTGTATGTGTTATTTTGGTAATTTCTTGTTCTTTGTTGTTTGTGTCTATTTTAGTGTTTTTCCTTTTTTTTCCATTTGAATCTTGTTTCCCATGATTACTTCTAGTATTCTCTAATCTAAACATGTTTAATTACATGAAAATTCATGTATTAGCTTTTCAAATGAGTTTAAAGAAGTTGATTTGAATTTAAATGTCCTATAAGTGAAAGTTTAAGGTCCTAAAATGAATTTGTATAATTGATGGAGTATAAAAGGCCTAAGTTACCCTTGCATCAAAAGTTTACTTCTTAAAAGAAGTTCTGTCCTGACCATTGACCCCTCTATCTTGAGTCTTGATTATGAAACGAAATTTACATTGTATAAAAGTATACTAGGTACAAAACTATTTGATTTGTTTTAAGTTGGTGTCCAGTTTATAACAGAGTTTGCATTAGACCTTTGTATTACGCCGTAATACTTTGCACACAATATCCTTTTTTAGTAGAACTTAACTGCTCAGCTAACTGCACATTCTATAACATATAACAAGCAATGCAAATGTTAGAAACTTTTTTATATATAGATAATCTTTCATTAATATGTATTTCTCCATTCTTGGAATGAGGAAGACTGTTTGGTTTGAAGATAACTTCATGTGCTAATGGGCTTTTTTCAAATTGATTTTATTTGTGTTTGGGATTGTAGTCAAAACGTTTCAAATCAACATTTTCAGAATTGCTTTTGTTTTATATATATAAAATTTCATACTTGAAAAAAAATCTTTGCTATACACATAAATTTATCTTGTAGTGTAAGGATTTCATAATGTCATGCTTTTAACTTATATTACGGATAATATAAACAAAAGATTATAATTCCATGTAAGGTACCAACCATTTTATTACTGAAAGGATTGAGAGGATGGTTCTTGGATTCATTTATAATCTTTGTAAAAATAATTGATTCTGAACACTTAAAAAAATGTGGGTATTTATAAAAAATGTTCTATTTTACTGGTGTGTAAATTTAATTTTACTTGATTTTGTAAAGGCCAGATCGATATTAAGCATGAACATCATACCCTTCCTTTCCCTACTTTATAAAATGGTTGGTTCCCCGTCAAAAGTTTTTCTCATACAGAATGATTTCTTTATTACTAACAAAAGTGTATTTGAAGTAAGTTTTTCTAATTTAGCCTTATACAAAATGTAGATCAGAAGTGACTTCCTCAAATGTGTCCCTCTTTTTCATAAATCTCTGGAGATGCCATTGTCTATCAAATTATAGATAAGTATTATAGTAATTTAATATGCTACATGTAATAGATCATACCATAATTTTACAATTCAGAAATTTTTTTTTCTATATGTACTCTTCATTTTAGGTGATTGATTTAGAAACTGGAAAATCACTAGGCATTGGAGAAACGGGAGAAGTTGTTTTGACTGGTCCCCAGGTTATGTTGGGGTACCTGAAGAATCAAGAAGCAACTGACAATATGGTTAGAGATGGCTGGCTTCACACAGGTAAGATGATTTTGTATATAGCTGTTTTCTTTATTTTACTACCAGTGAGTTTTGTCTTTATTAATTTTCTAGTTTGTGTGGGTTTTGAACAAAAAATTATGAAACTTACAAAAATTTACTGCTAAATGATATATGTACATACATGGTGTATTGACAGTTTTAATGTTAAAGGCATCATAAGTAGATATGAAAAATTATTGCCAGATGCTTGCAAAGGGAGATAATCCAACTTAAATGCTTTACATGTTAAAACCTTGTAAATGTAAGTTTTCCTAAACTGCTTAGTGGATTTTGATGACATTTTATTGAAAATTTAAGTAATATGCTCTTTTATGAAGCTGAATGCTTGAGACGTCTGAAAATGGTAAAATGAAAATTAAGTTTCTGATATACTATTGACCACAAAAAAGCTGCATGATGGAGGGTTTCTGTTATGTTTTTTCCCAACTTTTCTGATGAGCTAACTCAAATGTAGAAGGCTCTCATGACAGGATTTTTTACAAGGATATTCTACTGTGTCAGATGACGAACTATTTGTACCAAGGTCTGAATTAAATATTTCTTTCACCTGTCTCATATTTCAACATATGTAGATGTGCATAACAAAGGATAATTATTGTCTGAGGTATTAATGAAGTCCAGTAAGATTCAGAGTGATTTTTTTTTGTGAGCTTTGTCACAGTTTTTCTAATTACAACAAAGAAAATCTTAAGCATGACATTTTCTTTGAATCAGGAGACATTGGCCATTTTGATGAAGAAGGTTATTTTAAGATAACAGATAGATTAAAAGAGCTCATCAAATACAAGGGCTTTCAGGTATGTTATTGTTTTGTCAACCAAAATGAAATCATGTTACCATCATCCAATAAATGAAAAAAATCAATT
This sequence comes from Perna viridis, assembly GCA_037379345.1. Classification (NCBI taxonomy): domain Eukaryota; kingdom Metazoa; phylum Mollusca; class Bivalvia; order Mytilida; family Mytilidae; genus Perna; species Perna viridis. The sequence goes on along the minus strand of CM074518.1, from coordinate 24,073,224 downwards.
GAAATAAATGTACATTATCATGGTAATTTTGGTTTGGAAGTATGATCTATTAGTGGAAGTATGATCTATTAGTGGAAGTATGATCTATTAGTGGAAGTATGACCTATTAGGTGGAAGTATGATCTATTAGTGGAAGTATGATCTATTAGTTTCAAATACAAGGGTTTTCTGGTATGTTATCATAATGTCTTGTCAACAAAATGAAATCATGTTACAACCATCCATTCATATAAACCGAATATAGCCCCTTATGATATTTGACATTTCTTGGGTGGAATGAAATTGTTAAGAAATACATTTTAAATAGATTTTTTGTTTAATCTTTGAGAAGCAGTAATGGTAAATCGACCTGTGCATCTGTCCTTTATTTTTCAATCTGTATGTACAAATTCTCACAAGCATTTTGATGGATTTTATTGAAAGTTTACGCAGTTCTTGTGTTCATTCCAGAGATATACTTTTGGCCAAAAACTGTGATAAGATATGACTGCAGTCATTTTATAATAAGTGTGCACATATTGTTGTACATGTACATGTTGTATTTATAATCTTTTCTATATAGCAAAAGGTTGAATTGCATTAAACTTGTAGTTTATATGTAACATGTGAAGCCAGATATAATTCAATATTTTTTGTATTTGTATTTGTATACATGTTAAACTGATACTATGATATTAGGGCTGTGCATATTGTATTTAGGTTGCCCCTGCAGAATTAGAAGCCCTGATATGTACCCACCCAGCAGTGGCAGATGTTGCTGTTATTGGAGTAGAGGCTGACCATGGGGGGGAGGAGGTTCCTAAGGCATTTGTTGTACCAAAACCTAATGTGCGGGTTAACGAGGAGGATATTACAAAGTTTGTAGAGGGTAAGTGAGAGAGGAAGAGGTACTGAAGGCTTGCATGGCACCTAAGTCTGATAAATAGGATAAGAAGGTATTACATAGTTGGTAAAGGGTACCTGTAAGTGTTGACAAAAACTTTGTTTAAGAGATATTTTAATCCATTCCATTGTCTGATTTATAAATGAAATCCTAAGATTGTATTTATAGAAGGACATTATTCAACCAGAAATCTAGAAGTCACAATTCAATTCCTATTGACACTTGATAGGATGTGATTTTACACTAAAACAGTATTTATTAGGGCCCCACCACAATAAGTGGCAGTTGCCCTGTATAGTGACTGTTCGTCTGTCAATGCATCTATCTGTTACAAATCCTGTCCTGGCTTTTTCGTCTTTCAATGTAGGCTTTTGATATTTTGCATGTGTGTAGATCACCTGCAGACAATATTTTGCCTACCATGGATATTGGCATATGACCTTGAAATTTGACCTCAAGGTCAAATTCCATTCTTTCACTGACAAACTCGTTTCTGGGCTGTAACGTTTTTGTCTTTCAATGTGTGGTTTTGATATTTGGCATGTGGGTAGATCACCTGCAGGCGATGCGTTAAGTACTATGGATATTGATATTGGCTTATGACCTTGAACTTTGACCTTAATGTTAAATTCCTGTTTTTCACTGACAAACTTGTGTCGTGGGCCGTAACCTTTTTGTCTTTTGATGTGGGCTTTCTTTTGACATTTGGCATGTGGATAGGTCACGTAAAGATGATGTGTTGTGTACCATGGATAGTGACCTTTAACTTTGACCCCATGTTCAGTCTTGTTTTTTTTTTTTCAGTAACAAACTGGTGTCCCTGCTGTAACTTTTTTGTCTTCTGATGTGGGCTTTTGATATTTGACATGTGGGTTGATCTCCTGAATCAAATTTATATATATGGCTTAATTGCTATGGTGGGGCCCACAGAGATGGATTCCTTCTCCATGATTTCTAGTGGAATATTATGATAGTTTTGTGCTTCATTTTGGATCAACATTAATATAGAAGATGAGCAGAAGATTTTCCAGTCTTCATTTTAAATTTAGTGAAAAGATCCTATACATGTATTTCTTTATCGATAACTATATTTTTTCTTTATTTCTTTTTTTAGCAAATGTAGCTCCTTACAAGAGACTTCGAGGTGGTGTCAGAATGATTGACAGCATACCAAAGACAGCCAGTGGAAAAATTCTTCGAAGAGAAATTAAAAAGTTATGAGAATTTCCAATATTCTACTTCTTTAATTAAAGATTATGAATATACATGTACATGATTAAACAATGGAACTTTTTTAATAGCAGCATTAAAAAAACCTAAGAGTTACCATTAGGAAGAGTAAAACAAATATTTCATAATAGCTGATTGTAATGTTAGTACCAGTAAAATTTTAGTAGTTATTTTGTTTTTTTGTTTAGAATGTAGATATTGAGTTTTTTTTGTTCGGCCTCAATGCAGGAAACTGTACAGGTGCTATATCAATTCAATGTTGATTGTATCATGCAGAATTAGTTTGTGTTATTTTAGTAGCACTAAATGACATGTTTTATGACAAATTGAAAACAAGTGGTACCACTTTCTATACAATTTCATGTAAGTATCGTATAGCTATAAAAGCTCCAGCTAGGGGTCCGACAGCAGATTTTGCATATATCTCCAACACGTTTAAGTTTAACCAAATCCTGACATGGGGGTAAAAGTATTTAGCATGATGCTGTCTATCTGTGGTCAATATTTGGTGAAAATCTCTTGACCCAGGTTGGAGTTATTGCCCTTTTTGGATGTTTTTTTGCTGTTTTATTATTATTATTTTAAAAAATCTTCTCCTCAGAAAGTGCTTTACAGAATTCAATGAAAGTTCTATTGTTTTATAGGGTATTCTCAACAAAATAATCATTTGGATTTTTGATGTGTTAAAAAAACATGGCTGCTGTTACTAAAAATAGAACATAGGAGTCAGTACCATACTTCAAATAAGCTTTTGTATATTCAAATACAATTATATAGTGTCTTGCTTTGTAGTGAGCCTATGCAATAAATATTTGAACTTTTCCAAGTCCAATTAGGTGAAAAATTGCCACCCCTACCCATGATAAAAATGCCTTAATGTGAACCAAAATGTTAATTTTTAGCACATAATCGATGTAAAAAAGACATGTTGGGTACTATTGTTTTAATTATTGATGTATTAAACATGTCTTCTCATTTCAGGCGAGTTATTTTCAGTTTCAAGATGACAATAAGAAGTTTTTCATAAAGTTGGGAATTTTCGGATTATGGGCAATATTTTTCAAATCTACTACTTCAAACAAATTTTTGTATATTCAAACACATTTATGTAGCATCTTACCTTTCTAATGAGCCAAGGCAATACACAATTAAACATATTCCAGGCCATTTGGGCGAAAGAATGGTACCCACTAAAATCTGTCCCCATGTGAAAGAAAATGATCGTTTATAGCATACACAGACTGTACGCAATGTCTGTCTGGCATTTATTATGGAGATCTTCTTGTATCAATCACATTGTTAAGTAAATTATGCTTTTATTGCCCCGAAGACGACAAAATATTACAAAAAGCAGAAATTTAAGAATAAAACAGATGATTACGCATTTTAGCACGTACATTGTATAGTTTTTGTTTAAAATATCGCAGTTTTTACATGATTTGATTTTGTTTGCTATCATTATTTTTATACATATAAGGTTTCAAAGATGCAAGTACGATGAATGATTGGTATACATATATCCAACACCATTTCAAAAATGCTAATCTACCCCATACAAATTCTGGGTTTATCACCGAAATTGTAGTGGGTATAGGGTACCATTCTTTCGCCTTTATGACTCGGAATATGTTAAAGTATGCTATTCTTTGGCTCATTAGAAAGCTTAGATGCTACATAGATGTGTGTGAATATACAAACATTTGTTTGATATAGGGTGCTTGAAAGAAAATGCCAATTACCGTTGATATGGAAGACAATATGAAAATCCGAAATTTCCCAATTTCATGAAAAACTCATTATTGTCATATTGAAACTGAAAAAATACGCACCTGAAATGAACAGGGGTCTTGAAAACATACTAGAACACAATATGTCTATTGTACACCGTTTATGTGCCAAAAAATTACATTTTAGTTCATGTTGAGACATTTTTTATCATGGGTAGGGGTGGCAATTTTCCACCTATTTGGACTTGGAAAAGTTAAAATATTTATTACTTGGTCTCATTAGAAAGACTCTATTTAATTGTATTTGAATACACAAAAGTTTATTTGAAATACGGTATTTGAAAGAAATTGACAATTATAGGTGAAATCGAAGAAAATATGAAATTCCAAAAATCCCCCTTTTTATGAAAAACTCATTATTGTCACATTAAAACTGAAAAGTACGCCCCTGAAATGAGAAAATATATTAAATACATCAATAATTAAAGCAATAGTACCCAACATGTCTATTGTATACCGTTTCTATGCCAGAAAATAACAGTTTAGTGTATGTGGAGGCATTTTTTTATCATGGGTAGGGGTGACAATTTTGCACCTAATTTGACTCGGAAAAGTTCAAATATTTGTTACTTGGGCTCAGTTTGAAGCTAAGACATTATATTAATGAACCATATGACACAAAAGCTTTTTTTTAAATTACAGTATTCTGAAAAAGACAATGTCTGGTGATAGAATAGAAAATTCTAAAATTTTGAAAATTCCAATTTTTCCGATCTTATAGTAATTTCACCCCAAAAGGAAACTCTAAGCGCCTGAATTGATCAGATATGTTTGGTACATCATTATCTTCATTGTGAATGCCTAAAATATGAGTCCTACAATGTCAGTATGCTGTGAATGAGAATTCTGTTTGATACCTAGACCAGTTTTCTAGGGGTGGGGGTAATATTTTTAACATTTTTTAAAAAAAAACCCTTTCCTGCGAATTAGTTTTTCGTGGTTCATTCATGTAGGAAATTAAAGTATTTATCGAATGATATCAAGTTTGAGACGTTTTATTGAAGTAATAACTTGTAGAGATGAATTTTTGTGACTTCTGACCGAAAAATCGAAAATCCAATTTTTCGCATTTTTTATTATAAATTCTGACTACGGAAATCGCCGAAATTCATCAAAAGAACTCCAGAACTATAAAATGTGATAATACTAAACAGAAAATACCAAATAAGCCATTATTTACTGGAGCATAAATACTCTAGGGGTTTTGACATTGAAAAATATGTCAATTTAAGCGATTTTTCGGGTACATTTTTTTCTTCATTTTATCACAAAATCCTAAGTGTTACCGCAATTTTCATGATACCATTGTAAAGCTGAGACGTTGGGCTTTACGATGATACATATTTTTGTTTAGTTTTTGGACACACGTTATCCCAGGAAGACTAAGACGCTCAAACAATTTAGTCACAAAAATCTTGGCTTTTTGACCCAGTAGGGTACAAATATAGGCTTATACCAAAAAAGAATCCGAGAATATATCCGACAGAGGAATTCGGTAATGGGAGGTATAAAGGTAGTGGAGGTGGGGGGTGCACGGTAGACCCTCCCAGCCCATGGTCTATAAGAGAAACTGGAAATAAGATGGATCCATAATTTTTTGCTTAGGTATGACATTTACATTTACTTTTAGGTAAATCTATCAGATGTTACCATTATTTATTTGTTTGAAAGGATGAACTTTGCTTTAAATGCTCAAGTTTAAAATAAGAGCATTAAAGCGATTGCAGTCATATGATTTTGCATGCTTCTATGGGATACAGTAGCATTGTGATACCAGCCGTATTTTACGAAGGGGTGGGGATGGTTGGCTTTGCGTGGCGTGGCATCCATGCAGTAGTAGGACCTCCCTTTTGTTTAAGAAATGCCAGTAATTTCATGCTTTGGGTGGCACGAATTGGCCAATGATAGCCTAGAATATGCCTTTTAATTGTTTAAAATTCATATTTCCAAAATCTACCGTTCCGCACATTAGTAGTATAAATGCTACTACAGCAATGGGTGCCCAAATGGGTTTTAATCAGCTCAATATAAATAGACGACCTCTAACCGCTTCAAATGTAAAATCAGTCTTGGTAAAAATGAATCTGTGTTTTATGTATTTTGAAATTTCGTATACTGCACATTCGGATAAATATGATAAAATGTAATATTATTTGGGGTCGTCAGTATTGATTTCGCTTTGACATAACGTGACACCCGTGATGTTTAACCATGGCAACCTTACCGATATAGCTTACAACCTTGCATTTCATTGGACAACTGTGATGGGAATCGTAAACTTTAAGGCCCCATTAGGGGCATTGGTGTCCCGAAGATCTTCGATCACTTTTCTATATTGAATAATCTTTTATAAATTGGGTAATCGGAAATAGTTTACTTGTTTGACCAATAAAATAATTGAAATACGAAACATAGTACAATAATCACACATTTCACCAAATAAAATCTTAATCGGATTTTGGTATTAACATAGCGAGAATATGCGTATTTTTTAAAGATAGTTCTTGTATAGAATTACACCAGATATATATACAGAAATGCAATGAATGATGGCAGTTTTGATTTCTAATAGTAATCATTTCACCGTAAATATTCCAGAACGATCAGGCTTGAACATTCAAACAAACTGGGTCGGATCATTAATGTGTTACCTCGCCCAAGAAACAACCAGCAGGAGGACTCACAATTCAATACAGATATAAGGGATGAATGAATCCTGCTATTTAGATTTTAAGAGGATTGTTTGATGAATTAAATAAAATGTTATATATAGTTCAAACCACGGTTTCCAAGAAACCTCAAATTAGTATATCAGGACTCGACTTAATTTGCGAATGCAGATACAACTAAAGAGAAAGCTACAATTGAATCTCAAGGACTTGAAAGACATATCAATTCTAGATTGTTTTTAAAAAATGAACTAAGGGCTGATGACGATCAATATTGCCGATAATAACCACCATTTAAGTAGATAGAAATATAAAGAGTAATCAAGGGAACCAAAATTCTAGCGGAAATCAAAAGAATGTAAAGTGGGACAAAGACCAGACAAGAAAAAAAAAAAGGACAATCACTTAAGAACATAAAGCAATTAAAATAATACATACAAAGTAACAAAAATAAATGAGCAACTCGGACTCCACAAAAAAAACTAGGAGCATGAACCAGGTGCACCTGTAAGGTAAGCACTTTTCTAGAAACATCCAAATAATAATAAAAAAAATGCTCATATATTTTATTTTAAAGACAATACAATTGTATGCTTGTTGATGATCGATACCGTAAAAAAGTTAAACGATAGCGCCTGATATAATCGAGAAAATGTCTGAAGTAAGACAATATGTATGTTATTCTCCTTTTTACAAACTCATAAGAGCCCATAAGAGGGGAATAGGATTTACTGACACATTCGTACCTATTTCAGTCATTATGGATGTAATATGCATATTCATTTTTTGTATTAAACATAGGGCTACAATAACAGAGCTCATAATGACATTTGACCTTCTCTAGTGGAGTTTATCGGTACTAGATTTGTCTTCATATTTCGATATTTTTGGTTTTGAGCTCGTGAGTAGATTTTTTTTATCTTTATGCTTTAGTATTTTGTTCTAATACTGCTGATGAGAGGTTACTGCTGCTTGAAACACGAATTTGCAATATTTGTATCATTGGTATTTTTAATTCAGAAGTGCGTAGAAAACATTACTGTTTATGTATTTTTGATAAATTCAGTGCCACTAAATAACATTTTTAAATATTTTGTACAATTAGTATTATTGAGTAATTTGGCTAGACGATTTGGTTTTTTTTATAGATCTCATGTTAACTTAAATTGGAAACAACATTGAAAGTGTATTCGTAATAGTTGGGAAATATATATAGACAACAAGATGAACCACGAATGAAGTGAAGTAAATAATTGCTCGTCTAGTTAAAGATTCCACATTGAACTGATGTACTTTAAAGAGTATATATATTTTCAAAACACCAGGAAGAAACGAACAAAATTGCGATGATCGTTTCCAGATTATTAACGAATGCCATTTGATCTCATTGAAGTCAATTACGTTTTATTTCCAAAGAAAATGAGTAGAATCTCATACGACACTGACAACATTGTTACTACAAAAGCACTTTGCGTTTAGAAATGTATGATATATGACACCGCTCAATTATGACTTTTATTTTTACATTTGACTTACCGAGATGCTATAAGTATTCTTATTTTCAGTCCTGATATTGTATTTGTTAAACCAAAACCATCAACCCTCATCCATTATAAAATTTTTAGAGGAAACACTTTTAAAAATAAAAATTCATGTTCTGCTATTTCATGGTTCTTTTTCTGTTTGTTTATCTTTATTTCTTTCTTTCTTCATAGCTTTCAGTGTTTCTACTATATCCTGTATTGGTCTTGATTCCGTTTTGTAAGAGGTCCGACAAGCAAAACAGAATGCAATTGTCAAAACCCAGAATGGCATAGTTACCAAGGCAACCAATGCAGGCGTCATTCCGTTTTCAGTACTCATATTTAGTTTACTGGTAATTACAGAATCCAATAGCTGCGAGTTTTGTTTATGATATATGATACTTATAACAAAATAGTTGGCTATTGATAATTGATACCCTATTTCATATTTAATGTTTCACAAGAATTATAACTATTTGTAATCTACCAGCTATGTCATCAAAACCTCTTTTAAAAGAGAATCACAACGAACTAATACGGCATATCTGTTCCCAAGCAAGCCTTTAAAGCGCTTTCTCAGTCTTCCGTTGATGAATAAATGTTTAAGTACCGAACATTTTTAAAAGAGAATCAGAACGAACTAATACGACATATCTGTTCACAAGCAAGCCTTTAAAGCGCTTTCTCAGTCCTCCGTTAATGAATAAATGTTTAAGTAACAGACATTTTTAAAGTATCCATGAGAGTAATTGGTTATTGTATCAGGAATCTAGCAGAATATCAACAAATAGCAGAGGTTTTTTCTATGTAGTTTGCTTTAACTCGTAAAAAACGAAGTAGATTATACCAACTTTTCAAATAAGCTAAAGAATAATTTACCATTCATTTGCATTATTCAAATATATATATTAAAAAAAAAAAAATTGGCTTTGATTGCACTCCATATATATAATTGTCAAACCTTGTTGATATGTTTAATCAGTCTCCTGGTTACTCTTCCACACTCACGTTTTAATAATACGTCCAATTTTTTTTTTATTCTTTCCGATACAATAAGAAATGTTTAAATTATATTTTGAAGTATGTTTCTATTGCAGAGAATATCACATGTGACTATCGCATTAAGTAGTTACTTTCATGCTGAAGGTATCCGTGTTTGTTTATCGTCACTGTAAATTATATTGTAATGTTAATATATCATGTGTATATGACAAATTATCCTTTTCATTACGACACTTCCATCATTCAAGTATTCATTTTTTATTCTTTTCCAATAGATGACTATTTAGATACAACAATATTTGTGTTTACCAAGCATTCTCATAGGCCAAGAATGATATCAGTTATTGTCAAACTGTCCATCGCCTTGAGTCATGTTAATATTACCTGTTTAGCACCTGCTTAAACTAAACACCTTGCTTTTCACACCTACAAGAAGTGTCATTTACGAAACTAAACTTTAATTAAACTAGCCCAACATGATGTGATTATGCGTTTCCGGTTCTCTTAAACGTTTCATCCCAAGACGTATTTGCATATGTCTTGAGCAAAGTCATTTAGCATGATCTTTGAAATAAATTTCAAGAATGGCGTAAATGTATTTCCGTCGACTTTCCCCTCAAATCGATTACATTGTACAATCGAGGCAATATGAATCAATCATAAATGTTGGCGCATTTAAGTCGTATAACGGTTCATATTTGAGGCGATAATAAATAATAAATATGAAAATTGATGTAACGGGTTACTGTGGGGCGATAAGAGACATGTTTGAAGTGCATATACTTCATTGAAAGTGAGTCCATAGGTTTGTCATGATAGAAGAATTATAGAGGGAATGTAGAGCAGGACGTACACCTCAAAAATCCGAAACTGAATACAAACTAACAATCTGACCCTTAATTTCTGGTAGCGCAACTAGAAATGGGCTAGAAAGAACTCCACTTGTACAATAACACAGAACCCAATATTTAAATCTACACTGGACAGGAAACTTGTATCACACATCATTTTAAAGTACTGTAAAAGTACCAATTCAGCGGATTCTGAACAATGGAAAGTTTTGCGAATATTCCTTTCCATGGTTTATAGAAAATAACTAGTGTTTTATAGTGGGTAAAAGTTTGCGATAATATATATTTTATATATATGTCCTCTGCAAAATATAGCCCATTTTACAGTGCGAAAATCGAAACAAAAGCTGTGATGTGTATATCCATTATGCTTACTTTTATTATGAAAGGTGTACTGAAGGAACGCTTTTTAATTAATTTTTCACGTGATATACATAAGCAGAATACTTGTCTTGAATTTAAATATCTGAGATGTATTTGATTAAGTTTATAAATTTCTGCCACGATACAATCAATTTGTCTTAATTAATATTTTTCTTAATATAAAATCTATAAAAGTCCTGGTAATTTCACCATGAAACGTTGCGTTCGTTTTATGACCATCTTAATTAGTCCAATATTAGTGGGAATTTACTTGGAAGGATGCTGATAAGTTTAATTAAACTGACATCTTACATCTCAGCTTTTATAGAGTCATAGGTCTTAAAATTCATGTGAAGAAATTATCATCGTTTTCATGCGAAAAAATGAAAAGCCGTAATTTTTTTTTAAATGCAAGAAATCGACCTAATAAATATTATATTCATTCTTAGATGATATGGTGGGAAGAATCTGGTTAATTTGTTACTGTAAATAAGCGTTATTAAGAAATACGCGCATTTTGATTGTTAAAATTGTGTGCGTCAACAGAGGAATAGAATAGTATGCTATTTCTTGAACAAAAACATCCATTATTATCATCGACAGTATACAATACAATAAATTGAATATTCAAGTTTGAAAAAAGACCTGTTCACGGAAAGCCACGGATTTATTACCACCAAAAACTTAAATTATGACAAGCCTCGAAAACTGATACCCACAAATAAAATATCTTCATGACGTTCTTCCTTTTGAAGTTTTGGCTAACTAAACGCGTTTTTATCATCGTCTGTTCATCGGACGACATTTATTTAATAAGAAGTATTAAATATAATTTTGAAGCAATTCAACAAATCTGTAGTACTGTAACACGGTTTTGTACATCTCAAATACTCAGGAACCATTTTTAAATGTGTGATGTAGGCTCTTTTTTTGCTAATCAAACCTATGTCCAAATTCAAAGTAATTTTAACAAATATGATTCGATATGTAATTGGATACATTTGAGACAGACAGAGTTGCTGAATATCCAGTTGTTTAGGAATAAAGATAAGCAACGGTGAATACGAAAAGGAGTTAAAAATGACATAATGATTCATTATTTTGAAAATCTAAATACGTTTTAAGTAAGATTGTTGCTTTTTGCCGTTTCGTATTTTGTTTTAACAAAACTTAAATGATAAAGTATAACTCTGACATTAAGAGTATTGTATCCTATTCTTATCAGTTGTTTTGCTTACAAATATATACATATATTGATATTCTTCAACGACGACAAAACAAAGTTAATTATTCATTTATGTTCTTTGTTTTTTTCATGATTGTAACTGTTTACTCATAAACCCATTTACTTTAATTGTCTGCATGGTTTCCTTCTGTTTCTCTTTGTTGTTGTTCTTGTTTTGTCGCCGTTTCCATTGGCTTTTGAAAAGTGTTTTTTTATGTTAGTACACATGTACCTTTATATTCACTATAGGCAATTGACGTTCCATGCAAACGGAAGTAACCACACACCAGAATGACTGATTCATTAGAGGCGGAACAATACTGAAATTAAACAAAATATCAAAGAACCGAGGTAAACCAATGCCAGAAAAAATATCACAGTGAAATCGGTTTAAATCGAACCATTAACAAACTGAACATATGCCAAATTGAGATGGGTGTCACTTTTTATTTAAGATGTCTCCATACAGTACCTAAGATCGTTAAATATCCCATTTAATGGGGCAAAGGATCATGGCATATTAGATACTTATGTAAGTGACAAAATGGAACGAGGCATTGGCAAATTAAAGTGATTACTGCATTGGGATTAGGGAAGAGTACATCAAGAGAATTCAGATTCCAACGGAAATCAAAATAGCGTAACCCAAGGACAGAGACCAGAGGAGGAAAACAGACACACACAACAATGAATATAAAAAAACCAATATAACACGTACAGATACACAAAAGTAACTGAGCAACTTTGAGTGAGCATGGTCTAGATGCAACCGCAGAGTTAGTGTCATCAGCTTTTCTAAAAACACCCACTGAGTTGCTCATTAAAAGTAAAGTCCGGGGTAGACGAAAGAGTGGGACAAATAGAATGGGGGATGTCGAGTAAGAGCCTTACCTCACACAATTACTTTTACTGTTATTATACATGTTTCTGATAATTCTCTATTGTTTATTTTTGTGACATATATCAAATGATATTAGAACTTTATTATTTAGTTATTTAACCAAGTTTATACTATAAAATTTTATACAAATCTTGCATTTCCTTATTATGCATGTTAAAGTGGTATATTCGTTAAAGATAATCATTTCTTCTAACGAGAGCCACGTATATCATAAAAGTGCATGAATGTGTCTGTTCTCATCACAATCACATAAGACAGGTAATAATCGTTGGTAACAGTTAAAGTAGAATTTTGTTTAATACATACCGACTTTTCCGATAAATGTATAATGCAATTTGTGTTTTGGTAACCGCTTCGAAACCCGCGGAGGGAGCTACCAAATTTGCATCTCAAATTTGCAGCCTCGCATCGATTCTAGAGTTGGGTATATATATACACAACGTCTCAGCAAGTGGCGACTCTATTCGCTACACTGCTCCTTCGGATAAAATTGATACAGGGAAGATAACGTAAACTTATAGATGGATCTGAAAAATTCCCAACTATGTTAGAACTGTCAAATTTGCGATGCAAATTTTTGGTCGTTCCCTCTGCGGTATTCGAACTCGTATCGCTGTGACATTTATGTCAACACGCCTGCACTAAGTCCAGCGCCCTAGACCTAGAAGGAACGACAAAAAAGTTGACAGTTCTAACATCGTTGGGAATTTTTCAGACCCTTCTTGGAACTCAGCTGTGAGAACATGTATTTTTTGTAAATTACATGTAGTCATTTTCTGATATTTACCGGTAATTAAAGTTTGCGCTTATTGTCCCATGATCTGGCTCGGGATTTTGAAAGTTAAAATGTTTTTGTTCCAAATTATGTATAAGTAAGATTTGGTCAAAGTTCCCCTGCATGTTATAGAAGGTCGATTAGTATATGTTTGTTATTATATTTCAAAACACAATATGAACAAAACAAACATTTCTTTTTCAGACAACTATAGAATACAAAAGCAAATTTCTGACAGCAGTTCTGTACGTCAAGAGTGCATAGACATTACTCGTGTTTCTTTCCACGAGCTTCATTCATTATACTTATGAAACTATGCTTACCATATAACGTGTTTTGGTCTCCATATTTATTGATAATCAAACGTTCAACGACCCAAGAATAATTGACAGTTGTACAAGAAAACGTACATGTGGATAATAAAAGTGTGTCATTGTTTTCCTTTATACTTCCGACTTTTAAAAAAAAAATCAAATATTAATGTACGACAAGTTACAAATTATTATTTTAATTATTATATTACACGCCAAGAAATGTAAGACTTTGTGATCTATTTTCGTGAGATAATTAATCACCAAAGTGTACATACAATTTGATTAAACACATACAAGAACTTTCCGACACATAAATTGATGATATTTTTTTCTGTTGATAAAGAGGCCAAATTCAACCAAAACCTAAGGCAATGGAAATAGAAAGAAACCTTTACAGTTCTAGCAGGCATTAAGCAATACACTTTATTGTTGTCCCAAATTCACTACAGGACAGACAGTGTAAAGTATTATTATATCGATAAACCAGTTGATGAATGTGTATTATGTTATAACAAGTGTACATGTTGCAAGTACAAATATATCATATAGACAGCAGTGATTTTCCCGGTGTAAAAATTTCGATCATCCACACTGAAATAAATTCGGTAATTTTACTCTTGCACTTTCTCCCGCCAAAACGTCAAAACACGAATATCAATCCGCCGTTTACAAAATTTAAACATTTATGTTGAAAGAGTAACGAATAATGGAGGAAAGTTACATAATAATTAGGATAATCAATTGGTTATCGTGAAGAACTTAAATATGAACAAGTTCCGCACACTCGTTAAATCTTGGCGTTCTTCGGCACTCGTGATCATGTTGGTTATTCACTCTTTCCAATTAATTATCCTATTATTCTATAGCATATTAAATGAAAAAAATCTACCTGTTTTATTACCAATGCAGAAGTAAGACAGTATATGTTTGATAATACAGGGAACGGTAACAAATATATGTGAATTTGAAAGAAGAAAAGACAATGTCAATTACCTTTGAGATTTTACCTTTAAGTGGTGTTCATTCTTACCCCAGAGTGCCCTTGCCTCCGACTTTTGCAATATCGCCTTTGCTGTTTGAACCACTGTCTTTTGAACAGTCGCGCGTATACAATACATTGTAGCACTCCCTATAAAAATGTTTATTTCGAAATTCAATGTTCAATGTTACATATCTATTGCTTGTTTGGTGGTTTAAAAAAGTTAAGTCGTGGAGAAATCTTAACAAAGAGATAAAACAGAGAAAATTAAAACACACTAAATACTGAAATGAACACCCCGTGTTATTCCATATGAAATACATGTAAAATTTAAAAAATGAGAAAGAGGCTTAAAACGCCAATGTGCACCAGAGAGATGGTTGTCCTTTGTTGTTGTTTAAACATATTGTTTTGAGATGTTTTTATAGTTATTATTTCACACATTATTAGAAAATTTCAGATGCAATGTAAAATATACACATCAGTGTTATGGCTAATTCAGTGTTCATATTTGTACCACTTATCAAGGCGATATAGCAGGCAAAGTATTGACATTAAACCAAATGTAGAGAAATAATCATACACATTACTGCTGTAGAATCAAGTGAATAATGAATATGTGGTGACAGTCTCAAATTCACTTTTACAAGATCAGTTATGTATTACTAAGAAATGACATGAATGAATAAAATAAATGAAAAAAAATAACAAGATTTAACAATCTAGGTTACGTCTAATTGACGTAGCAAAATCATAAAATAAATAAACATTTTGATCAGTAAATTACTTTTTTCTGAATGTTTACGCCCTTAAAATTCAGAATTATGATTAAATTGATTTAAAACTACATAAAAATACATAAACTTGTTTGAAAGGTTTTACTGAGAAATGTTTTGCACTTAACAACAATAACCGATTGCAAGATAAATGAGAACTTTTATTCAAAGAAAAAAGTCTAAATGACACATCAGATCAATTTTGAAATCATTAATAGATAGATCGATCAACAGGTAAGACACAATTTTAAATAATATTCTGTAAATTTTACTTCAACTCTAGTTTTAAGTTTTTAATTACCAATGAAAAGGAAAAAATATAGAAAAATAAACAGACAAGCAAATCATACAAAACAAAACAGAATGGTCTAAAAACAACGCTTTGTGTTTAAAACAAACTAATGATAAGAAAAAAACAAATATCATCTTTTGCACCTATTCTCTGTTTACTGCACATTTTCCAAATTTGTTGCTTTTATATTTATTATAAAAAACATAGTCTTTATTTTTGATATAGTGAATGATTTGTTTCATTTCTCATGATAAATCAGAATAGCAAAACTACTACCGGATATCCCAGTAACTCTTTTTTACTGGGCACAGTATTCAATAGCTATGTGATTTTACGAGTACGTGTTGTTCGTAAGTGTATGTGTTTACCTTATGGATATAATTTGTAGAACTGCAGAACAATAAATCTTTTGAAATTATTCTCATATAGGACTTCCGTTTCATACATGATGGACGAACTCAATGTGTCATTAATACACTATTAACAGGACTTTGTTGTTATTTTTGCATCTGTCGAGACTCCTTGCATTATTTTGTTTGTGGAATCGATGGATAAATCACTTCTTTTTCATCGAACAGATTCTAGAATGTTTCGATCTGAAACACTACACCATGCCATGTGGTATTACTCACGAAAGACTGAGAGGAATATTTTAAAATTGAAATGTCTGAAACAGTTATGAATTTGTACTAACCCTAGAAAATAAGATAAAATACAAACATTTGAGAACACTACAACATCAAAAATCAACCAATATTTTTTACACTGTCTCTTTATGTCGAGATACACCATATCATTTAATAAACTTTTATTTTGAGAAGCAAATCACAATGATAATAATTATAAAGATAATAATAATAATACTGAATTTCCAGAGGGTAGTAAAGGTACTAAATTCAATTATCTTCCCTGAGGCCCTCAACACAAACAACTACAAAAATTCAATAATATATTTTCAAGCAATACAGAGTAACATATACAATTTTGTTTGCTGAGTAAATAGCGCCTTAATTTAGTTTTTGGAAATTGGTCAGTTTTTGGAGGTTTCTACTGTTGAATGGATGTTGTTCCAGAGCGTTGAACTTGAACCAGAGTAACTGAGTGATCATTTATGGTGCTGAGGTTTCGTTTTTGGAAAATATTAGTTATCTTTGATTGCATCTCGTTATGGGTAAGAGTTATTCTCAGATAATACTTGGTCTTATAATGGGCTTCAATTTTTATACTTTTTAAAATCAGACCACATTTGTGATACGTGATCATATTTCAATTTTAATTTATTGTATGGCTACTTTTACACATATATCTACACACATACACAGTTTCGTTTTAATAATATACTTACAACAGTAAAGACAATTGTAAAAGGAAGAACACTTCATCATACTTCAACACTTTTTTGTGTTAAGGTATGTTTTTAGTCAATATAATGAATTTACCTTATTATCATAAATTGTATTTTACAATGGTAGGTTATTTATCATAACAGCATGTCAAGGTAAATAATTGATTTATTTCAAGTGCTAATTTGTCATGATAACATAACAAAACCGGTAAATCGAATAAATCATATTATTGAAATTCTACTTTAATGTATCTGTCACTATTCTATTTCCTTGTTCCGTAATTTATACCTTTTGAATAATATAAAGATTTGGTTAATTTACATTTACATAATCGAAGAAAAAAAGGTAAATTTTGACTTTAAGATATCCATGAAACAAATGCAAAATGAAATCAGGAATAAATCTTATAAGAGAAGAAAACAAAAAATGAATAGAAAAAAAAAATAATAGCGCTTTAAGTTTAAGGCATTCTGTTTCTTTCCACCATGTCTCAAATGCAAAATTGAAATTTAAACAAAGTAAAGAAAAACATAAATGAGAATAAATTATATATACTTTGAGACAAGACCTGTCTTATTATATTCAAACTTATGAATCACGGCCGTAGTAATTTCTACATCCCATATAAAGATGTAATTTATCAATCTGACTAACTCCATCTTACCTGTGTTGATTTTAAGTACCTATCCATATAAAATTCAGGCACTGTCTGTGGTAGGGGTAATTCGTAGTTTAGTAAAAACTTAGCAGACAACCGATGTTCTTTCGTTGTTCGTGTGCATTGTTTTTGCGTAACGACAGTTCTTTCTATATTTAGATTGTATTTTTCAGAAAACCATGCAATTATTACCCATGCACTTAGATCAACAAAATCTATAATGATGACTCTTGCAAAGTGTACAATCTATATCATTTTTATATCGAAGATGCAACAATCGAATGACAAACTAAGACTGGTTATGTGGTCTGTAACTGCCTCTGAACAAGAAATGACAGAACATGATGGGGTTTGACATGCATGAATCGCCTCCTGTCTGATTTTTATAAAGACTCTTACTTAATTTTGTATGCAGATATTCCCCATATGGCCATCTGAATTGCGATTTATTTATTACGAATTTTTCAAATAAATAATTATACCAATCTTGGTTGTTCCCTGTCGCATTGATGAATAACCACACATCTTAAATGAATTAATGAATCCCTTAAATACTTTTCACTCGTAGACACGGTTTTGCATTATATTTAACAAAATATACGAATGTACAATTTTGACAAAAAAAAATGAATATTTTAGTTTCACGTGTCAATTCACTAGAATTAGGTTTTATTTTCTAGACATTAAAAGAGAAGGTCATAAGAAGGAAAACTATTTTCGACGTGAAGTGCAGAACAAATGACAAACATTGCTCCTATATTCGTGTTCGTAGTGGTGTATTTATCAACATTGACAGAATCACAACTTGACTTAAATATAGCGTCAGCAATTGCGGATGCTGTAGTTCATATTAGTTCAGAAAGGTCCTTTGTCGCAACAGGTGAGTTGCAAATATTTTTATTTAGACTCTGTCTTTTTGTGTTCTTTATTTACTATAGAAATAATTTCTGAAAAAACGAGGAGTTTTTGAAAAGTATTCCTAAATGATTGCATTTAGGGGAAGAATTGCTTACCATGAAGTTCAGATTATAAGGATTGCATGTACATGTGTAAATGCTGTGCATATGTAACTGACACAAATAATAATGATCATGATAATAATAATAAAACATCACGATTGAAATGTTTTACATTGTACCTATAATAATATAAATCATTGATATAATATAAATATATGAATTCATGATGAACTTTGTCAAATTTGTCAGCAGAGAAATAGGAACCAGAGTTAGAATTATGTATTTATTATGGTAAATACT
The DNA here is from genome assembly GCA_037379345.1 of Perna viridis. Taxonomy (NCBI): domain Eukaryota; kingdom Metazoa; phylum Mollusca; class Bivalvia; order Mytilida; family Mytilidae; genus Perna; species Perna viridis. The sequence continues at coordinate 24,054,391 of CM074518.1, read as the reverse complement.
AATGTTGGAGTACTATGGATGTGTTCATAGATAAACTAATCCATAGTACTCAATTTGTAAGATGTGTATAATTACATCTTCATTTAAGATGCTCATGGAAAAGAAAACCAATTTGCAGACACATCAAACACTGGTGGATGGTCAATACCAGACAATCCTGTTTCCATTCATGCGATGTTTAGTCGTCGGAAGGAGGCACCTAAAGCCGTCGCAGCTTTGGCGATGTCTGGAGATTTAGCAACGACCGCCAGTGACATTTATGCCATGAGGTTAGTATTGTATAACAACGTAGAAAGTAAGTACACCCCATTGTTTTCATCAACAGGTATCATAACGTTGAATAGAGGTGAACATGTATGCATTAAAAAAGTGATTTCATTACTAGTAGTTAGTTTTAGGTAAATTAAACTGGCGCTCATTATGTTTGCTGTGTTTAATTTTCCGCCGGAATACACTTGTATGTGCTTTATATAACGAGAATAGATATGGTTTATATAACAAACAGACAACAATTCAACCGGGAAATATTCTGCCTAGGCCTATCCGTACGTCTTCAATGACTGACGAGGAAACTCTCACACCACATGGCAGGCCGTGGCAGGTTCCTAAACAATATTATATACAGACAAAGCAAAGTAGTTACCCCTTATACTCCAGCAACATAAAAGTAAACTGAAAGTAAAAACGAGAAACAATTTATACAGAGGACAGAAATTCCTGATTTCTTATATCTTAAATGATAAAAAAACCTTTTTTATTTTCAATTCAGGCACGGAAGTGTTTTACCGAATGCAACTGAATTCACCAAATTCATTGCTCCTTACTGTGCAGTCCGCAAACCTGTTTGTGATCCGACATATCCCTATAGGACAGCTGATGGATCTTGCAACAATTTACAAAACCCCTTGTGGGGTGCCTCCATCACAACTCAATCTAGATTTTTACCACCTGAATACGGTGATGGTATTTAGTTTTAACGAATAATACATAATTAATACAACTTCATCGGAATTGTTCTCAGATAAAAACAGACATTTCAAAACAATATTTTGCATTTTTAAATCTTTATCGCATTGATTATTATTTGTGATAAGCCGTCAAATATAATTGGTTATTGCTGTGTAACACATCGAACAGTCATATAAATAAACGAAAATTGCTGTCTGAACTTTTGTCAATAAATCGAATTACAGTGAATAAGAGTTAATCTTTCCTTTTAACCTATGCTTGGTATGTAAAACAATATTACTTATCAAGCAGTTGTGAAAGTATAAATGGCCCTAGAATAAATAAATCGTTCCTATCAATTTAAATAAAGTTATTATACGCAAATGTATGATTGAATAGCAGAAATAAAAAAAATCAACTCAAAATAATAATTCTAACTTGTAATATCAATATTACTGAATTTCAATGTTCCAGAAAACAATCTTGGATTCATTCCTCGAATCATAAGTACAGATGGCGATTTTTTACCCAATGCAAGAGATATTTCTAATGCAGTGTTGTACGGAGGAGTATCCTTACCAAGGAGTTATATTTACAATATTGCACTTACTCATTTTGGACAATTTATTGCTCACGACTCTATATCAACACCAATTCAAAAAGGTAAGATGTTTTAGATTGAAGTTTAATTGTATTATCTTTTAGATGAGCAATAGAAATAAGGATTATGTTAACATTATTCATTCATGGATATTCAAGGTTTATGGAAATGATTTTGGGCTAAGAAAAATTCAGCAATCAGCAAACAATTCACGTTTGCAATCGCTTCATTTAAGTCAAAGTATTTTCGGTATACTAAAGCAATGCTTAATTTTTCGACGAAATTGTAAAAGGAGAAGTATTTTGTTTCTCAAGTCGATGATATTGTAAGCAAGACTTCAGCCGACACAAAAAGCACGGTTAAATTCTAGTTATTAATCAAAGAGTAAAGTACACTTTTGAATGTTTTTGCCTCCTTAAATTTGATAATTGTATCCAATTTGTGATACCTACACCATTATAGACCCACCTAATCTTTAAGATATCTGATTAAATAGACAAAAATGCCTCGGAATATAAAAATATTACATGCCCCTACATTGGCTCAGACACTTGTAGTTCATGTGGAATGGGTAATTTACTTCCTGGTTTTGTATAATTTAAGAAAATCTACTATTTTGACCATTGATTATGACTTGTATACGCAGAGTTATAAATATACGCAATTAAACTTTGTTTTTTTTAAACTTTTGACTAAATAGTAAAAGTTTGCTATACCTCAACCTTTAATAATCCTTGACCTTGATTATATATTATTTTAGTAAGATTAACAAATGGGAGAGAAACGTAATCATACCAAACATTGTCATAAGAATACTATGTTCCGAAAGATCAATTCTACAACATTCATCCCACAATCTTTCTATTGAAAAAGTAATGAATTAGATCATGTAGTCGAAGACGTAGACATACCGGAGATAAAGTCTTATTTACCCCAGCGTTAAGCGGGAACCAGGGAAGTCTGTCAAATTCAAAGTTTGTGTAAATAATCATGCTAAGTCACATAATGTAAGTCTCATTCGTTTTGTACCAATTGTTACCACCTTTATGTTTCGCATTACTAAAGAAATCATCATGTGCCAAAGAGAATCAGTGAAGACACGTTTGTCAGAACATTACAAGCTTAGCTTGTTTCCTATAAACCGATTCAAACAAACTTTCAGTTATTGCACTTCTTGTTCACCTGGTACATCGTCTGCGAAAAACCACTAGGTACAATACACTCACAAATAATTGCGCGAATCTATGGTTCAAGTGCAAAGGAAAGCATCTCTACATTTGATTAATTTCAGTGGCTTTTTTTTCAAGTGATGTACAAGATTATCTAATGATTTACCAATACTTTTACGATACTTTTGTTCCTTTTCTAGATGGCAAAAATGATATTTTCTGCTGCAATGGCGATGAAGTGGTCTCTAGGTATATTTCTCATAATTTGTATTGACATGCTCAGGATATTGTAAACAATTTGAATGTTTTCTATTGATAAACCTGTTTGATTATCACTTATTGAGCTAGGAAGAATATGATCTTCATAATCAAGCCTAATTTGTACTGAAATTACTATTATTGCTTTTAATTGGCGCTATTATAAGATCCTTTGATCTTGCTATACCATAATTTCCAATCTCACGCCAGTCGAGTGAGAATAACAATTATCGCTAGTGTCTATGTCCCCGCTTGATATACAAGCAAAAGCGAAGAAAAATTTGACGACCCAAATAACCGTCTGTTTGTTTACCGCATATAAAATAATTACTAATTTGTAGCAATATTTTCTAGTCTACGATGGGAAATGAATAAATGCAGTAACTTACCCGATTAGAATGAATAAATCCCAAAATTATTAAACAAATTTTAAACACGTATACGTCATAGTTTTTTTTTTTTTTTTTAAATGTGTGCACAGCTGCACAATATACGTGACGTGACGTAGCATGTCGCTGAAAAATAGCCCCGAAAGGAATTTTTGCAGCGCTTATAAAACGTACATATTTAGGTCAAGAAAACTGAAAATAATAGGAAACTAAAACCATAAAATTCAGAAAAACCGCGATAAACAGATTATTAAATATCTTTTTTCACCTCGCGGGAGTTTCTCATGCTCATCTAGTCTCGCGGCAACGCCGCTTGACGAGATAAGCGTGATAAACTCCCTCTCGTTTAAAAAAAATTAAATAATCTAATATTATCAAAAACAAAAACATTTTGACGGTATCAGAAATATTTTTGGAAGGAACTGCCAGCTATAAATGTACGTTACCACTCTAACTACTGAAGTTTAATAGTCGTCATCATGAATTCTTAGATCGTTATGGTGTATCCATCTGCACTATGAAAACCTATATGTTAACCATGTCATAGTTTTTTCTTTTCTCTTTTGTCTACCATGGAGGAGACATGTTATGAGCAAATCGATGAATATTTCCAGAAAAAGAGGGCGCTTACCCCACCGGTTTATGTCTCCCTTCTATGTTTTGTGGTTTGCCCATTTTCTCCTGTTCATTTGAACGTGTTATTTTGGTTGTTTCATTGTTTGTGTGTATGTCTATTTTCTCTATATAGTTTTGTTATCCTTGGATTATGTTCTTTAGATTTCAACACGAATCTTCTTCTCTTGATTAATCTGCCGCCGACATGCATGAAGAAATAATGAGTTACCGTTCAAAATAAGCTATTTTAATTTACAACTGTATGATATAAAAAATCATCACTTCTTTCCGATTTTGCAATTTTTCTGTATTTTATGACAGGGCTGTCGGTGGCGTATAGTGTGAGTTTCGAAAGTCACACGGTGGGTGGGTCATAAAACACAAATCAACATCATTAATGGTCATTTGATTTGCGTATTATCACTTTTCTTCATTAATGTCCAAAATGCATTCAACATGATTTATATTTCGAAAAGATTGTATTTGACTCTATACGACAACAGCTGTCCTTAAAAACTATTAAAGTCATTATGATTGAAATATACATTTCAATTACACAAAGGACTTACAATTATAATTGCCATAAACCATCATTTTTATACCACACAAAGAAATAATAGAACGCACTATACATTTTACTGTCATGAAAGCTTTATTTTATAGTCTCACTAGAATATATTGAAAGGACGGTATAGTATTTTCATTCTATAATATGTTATTATTACAGACCAGAATGTTTTTCTTTCCATACCCCTCCAGGCGAATTTTTGTCCACATGTATGCCATTTGTCCGATCAGATTACGGGGCAGAACCTGGTTGCCCACCAGGTAAGGGTTCATGTTTCTATAGCAAGCGTCATTGTTAATATTAATTTGTATATATACAGTAATCAAAAAGTTGTACAGAAATAGAGTTTAATTTCGTTTCTGGTTTTCTTTGATGTAATTCATGACAAACAAAACTACTCATGAAGCTTTCGGAAAAAAAACCCTGTACAAGCAATTATTTTTATATTAATGTAAAGGAAAACAGACTTGAATTACATCACATGATAGTAAATACTTATCTGCAATTTTCTAAATTAGTATTATTTGACCTGCCTGCTAATTTCTTATCATGAACATAAAGATGTTTAGCTTATTTATGTAGAAGTGCAAAATATGTGTAATGGAACGTAATCATACGTTTTTCTAAGTGACTGATAATGTGATAAAACACAACAATTAGCTATTTCTGCACAGAAATATATACCGCTATTTATCGTATGCTTTGACATGGCAAGGCAAAATATGACACAACTGATGCTGAATTATTTAAGTAGTATCCAGCTAAGAATCATGCAGAGTGTGCTTCATGGTTTGAAAACCTACATATTTTTATTTTCGATGTATTGTTTAAAACGTTATAATAAACACAAAATAACATGTGGATTTTCATATAACCCCTATCCATGAGAGATATAAATTATATAGAATGTACAGTAGAATTCAAAATGAAGGGAGATGACTCTCTACATGACACTAAAATACAGTGGAAACCATTGAATTTTCAATGCCAATTATCTCCGAAGAGCAGACTGATTGGAATGAATTACTTTACGTTTCGTCATATAGACATATAAAGCGACTTAACAATAAATAAAAAAAAAACACCTTTTTGGGTGAATCACATATTACAGAATTTGCATGATTCTTAGCTGGAGCACTACTTGATGTTTGCAGGATAATTATCAAAGACTTTGATTTTAGTTAATAATCTTTCAGGGCCTAGAAACCAGATTAACCAAAAGACGTCATTCCTAGATCTTTCATCAATTTATGGAAACACACAAGAAGGCCAGAACAGCAAGAGGGAAATGGATACCGGTAATTTTACTAGACTACAGAACTAATCGAAGTACAATTTTATATAAGAATCAGGCAAATGGGAAAAAATCGAAAAACTCTTTTATAAATATCCACTGATTTTACACTATAATATCATTATCAAAATGACGTTTTTTATCTCTGCATCATTGCAGAGATTTTAACATATTGCATTTAAATGTTAGGAAATAGCGATTTGACATAGTTGTCTGACACTAAAACATAATTTGCAGTGTGTTGGAAGAACATTAAATCACATCTCAAATCATCAAGCAAATAATACCTTTTTACCTTGATTTTTACGCTAAAATAGCCAAACATCATTGGCGATGTGGTTGATTATTTCATGTCATTTGTAACTCACTGACTAGTTCCAATAACGACTGATACTTATACACAACCTATAGTAATAAACAAAAACTTTCAAGGTGTCTAAAATATTGGTTGCATTAGTTAGTGGATCTTAATTTATCCTTTTTTTTTTCATTAAAATGTGGAAAGAAAATATAATTGGTTTGAATTATATCCTCAGGGTTGAAACAACATTCTTATTTCGTAAGATTGGAACACAACACATTAATACCCAGCCGACTAAAATTGTGTACTCATTTGCTAAGCCACAGGCAAGACTTTATTAATTTTGGTGATTTTTAATGCTATTGAAGGTAGATTGTTGGAAGGTCCAAGAAGAATCTTGCCAGATGGACGACCCAATTCCGACTGCATTGCTGGAGAGACATGTTTTAGAATTGGTATTCATTGTTTATCTGTTCAATTATTTCAAGTACAATTAAGACCAAAGCTTGTTTCAAAATCAATCTAAAACATCGTATTCTGAAGTTATTTAAAGAACTCATTGTCATTATACAAGTCAAATAAGAAACGAGGTATAAATGATATTTATTTGTTAAAGAAGACTATCTTATCTCTGACGTAGCGCAACCATCCTAGTTAAGATTCACACTCTTGCTGATGATAACACTAAATATGATTGCAATAAAAAATATATAGGACTGATGTTGTTGTGCGAAGATATTTTATGTTTTTTATTCATCAATTTTGTAGCTTTTTAACTCGTTCATGCCCTTTTAATATGTACAGGTGATAACAACAATCCGATGCTGACCGTCATGAATATTATGTTTGTCAGGGAACACAATAACATTGTTGAAGGTTTAAGAACTCTTGGATGGAACGGTGCACGTCTTTTCCAGGAGGCCAGAAAAATACTAACAGGAATTTACCAGCATATTATATATTCACAATATCTACCAGCTATCATTGGGGAGAAAGGTATGGAAATGTATGGTTTATCTGGCGGCAAATTTGGATATAATACAATATACAACAATACCGTCAACCCGTCTACTCGGAATGCGTTTGGAGCCGCTGCTTACAGATTTGGTCACTCACTTGTTGGTTACTTTGTCGAATCACTGGACAAAGACTTTTCTTACAAAGCTGTTGAACTTCTTGAGGACACTTTCTTTAGTACGCGTCTAATTCGTGATTTTCAAAAGTTCGGACCAGAAGGAATTGGTCGTTGGATGACAACACAATATCTTAGTCGATCAGACAGATATTTCTCTTCATCTGTGAGAAACGCTCTATTTCAAACAACGCCGGGAAATGGATTTGACCTCGGGGCACTAAACATTCAGCGGGGAAGAGATCATGGGTTGCCGTCCTACAACAGATGGCGGGAATTTTGTGGACTGCACCCGGCTTATCATTTTGGTTCGGGACCTCTTGGTCTTTCTGATCATGATCCGGTAACTGCAGCAGCTTTGGCCTCCGTCTATAGGTAGGTTATTTCCATGCCCTTGTAATGATTTTATTTCTATACATCTCAAATTAAATGTTCATTCTTTCTCGTTGATACATTGAAAAGTGTTGGGCTTAAAGTTGATCGTTCCTTTTTTCGAAACTATAAAATATGCATGTGATTAAAACAAGCTTTATGATTAGAGATAACTGAGTCTTTGTGTTTATTATTTCAATTCAGATCACAAATGGAAAATCCTGATTTCTTTCTAAGTTTTAAAAACCCTAATTCATATATTGATTCAATGTATTATTCAATTGAACAAAGACTATTTATGACCTGCATTTATACGCCTTGTAAACAATTGTTATTACGTAATTCTTTTTTTTACCAAAGTACATAAATATGGATTCACGCTGTAACAAGGAAAATATTCAAACAATAAATTAATCATACATTTCAATCTATTTAAAGCCATTTTCGAATATTTAATATTTTTCTGTATTCATTTTTTTCGGGAGGGGGTGTCTTTTTCTCCAGACATTCCTTTCAAAACATCTATAAAAACGCTTTATATTGTATTAGGTAGCAGACAAATACAAATATGAAAGATTTCATTTTGAAACTGAGCATTGTTCGATAAGTACAAAAAGGAGGAGCGATACACTTCCAAATGTCAAACAAATTATTTTGTAAAAATAACAATAATAATAATAAATGTTCTGAAGTAGCCCAAATTAAATGTTAAAAAAATAATGTACTAATCAAAGGTTTACAAGGTAAAAAGGAAGTTCGAACAAATAAAATAATAATAATAATAATAATAAAAAGTAAAGCCAAAAAGAATATGGACCCATGTTTGTTTACCTCAATTCCTTCGTAAATGGACAATAAATATTGAGGAGAAAACTGACAATTGCCTACCCATACCACAGAGACAAGGAGCCCTTCAAATTTGATCTTGATCATTGTGAAATTTGCGTGAAATTCAAGATGAAAAACTATAAAAATGTATGTGAGCTGACGAAAAGCAATTAAAAACCGGGTTGTGGTGACTAAAAATGTGATTTGTTATTCATTTCAAAGCGGTGGGCAGTCCCAACACAGTTGATAATACGCTATTCTACGAAAGTGCGTTACTTTTCGCCTGAACATGTTTCCAAAAGGACAGTTACTTTAATGTCGAAAACACCTTGGCTTGCCTCCCGAAAATTTTCATCGACTGGACAATCCTTTCTATTGGTGACGCTTTGTTTGTGTTCTACCAGATCAATTCCTTTTCTTCATCGAAGAACACCCAAAGACATCGTCTATATTTCTTTTGTAAAGATCTAGTACTAGGCTTATGTACTCAGAGAACATATTTTCCTCCTGATCGCTAACAAATAGACTAGCAAAGCTTGGTCTCATCCCTTTACATTGCCATCCCACCTGACTGGCTATATAGTTTGCCATCGAAATGAAAGGTATTGAAGTCAAGGACAAAGTCGACAAGCCTCAAGACGACATAAGGATTGGGTCTTCTGTAAGGAAATGCCTCAAAGCCATCATAGCATCATTATGTTTGATGCTTGTATATAGGGCTCTCATATACATAGTTTGAAAAGTTTGAAATCTGACCTCTCAGGCTAAACAAATCAAGAATATTGAGGTCATGAGTAGTGTCCTTGATATATGTAGGCAGGTTCTGCACGATGGACATGAAAATGTCGTGAAGAAAGTGTATTCAGTAGGACAGATACAGGCTGAGACAACCGGTCTCCCATGGTTCCATATTTACATAAAACATTAAAATGGAAACCATGGGAGACATTTTTTGCAAAGCAAACCACAGTGTTGGCGACATTAAAGTAACTGTCCTTTTGGAAATATGTTCATGCGAAAAACAGTTCAGCGTATTATCAGTTTCTTGGTACTGCCAATCCCATTGGAATAAAAGTCAAAACCCGCATTATTCATTCACCATAACCCGGTTTTATAAATTGTCTTTCGTCAGCTCACACACAATTTTATAATTTTTCATCTCAAACTTGACGTATCTTCACAGTGATTAAGATCAAATGTGTAGGGCACTTTGTCTCTGTGGTATGGGTCGACAGTTATCAGTTTTCTCCTCAAAACTTTTTGCCCATGACGAAGCCCTTAAGACCGAAAATTGGGCCCATGTTCTTTAATGTTTTACATTTTTTTTTAAAGTTTTATTTGTAAATTATATTTTAGTCAAATTCTGTGATAAGATGTCAAGCAAATCTCGCAAAATCATAAAGATTTAGTAACAACACACTGTGTCTTAACAAAAACAGTACTTTTATCCAAGCGACACAGACAGACCAAGCGCTAAAATTGTATGCTAGTACTCGAGTATTCAAGAGTATCATGACTGAGTACTATGACTTTTTGTAGTGTCTGAATTTCACACGGATTGGTAAATGTACTCTATACCAATAAAACAAACCATGAGATAGATTATGTAAACAAGTGGGCAAAATGCCGAAAAGAGGTTCCTCTTAACAAATTTGATAGACATGAAGCTTACGAAATAATGAAAAAAATAACAATTTTATGTTTTATTCTGACTCCATTACTTCAAATGCAAGAATTAATATCACACAAATGTTAAACTAGACGTCATTTGTAAGGAGTCCAATGGACTATTTTTAGTGACCTGTCTGATTTAGTAGAATTTATCTAATTTTCTAAAGAACAATATTTCTCATTAAGCAGTTCGACTTGTCTGAGCGGAAGGCTAAATAAACCGAAAACTTATACGAACCTGTACAAACCAGACACATGTTAAGTCCCTTCATATCAATATAAATATATTTTTGTAGTGATTTGTTTAAGACATGTTTTACTGTTTCCAGCGCTTTGAAATAACATGCAATAGTTGTCAGTTATTCAACTGCAATCAGAAAATACTCTTCATCTCCTACCTCTGCTTCCAGATTACTAAAAATGCACCTTCTCTCCCCCCTCAAAAAAAAAAAAAAAATAATAAATAAATAAATAAATTGCGCACATTTGTAAGTAGGACATTAGATCATTTTTTTAATTAGTCCATTCATAAATAGAAAAAAAATTCAAGCATGTATTCCTGTTTCTGACAATTAAATTTACTTTGTCTAACTTGATTTGAAGCATGGAAAATAAACCTAAAATTTATGTGTCTATGACTATCTTTTAGTCACCCAGATGACATTGATCTCTTTGCTGGTGGCATATCAGAACGAGCCGCACCTGGTGGCTTAGTGGGACCGACATTTCGGTGTATTATTGGGTACCAGTTTATGTTGTTCAAAGTAGGAGACAGATTCTTTTATGAAAATAATTTCACCACAGGATTTACTCCAGGTACGATAATGCCTTAATATTATGATACTATTTTACAGTTTTAAGAATCAATTAAACATCTTTACTTTGTTTTCGATATTGATAAGAGGTAAAAACTTTATTAGTGCATCCTTCAATCGTCAATTTGTCAAAAATATTTTTTGCACAATCGTTTACCTTTTTTTTGAACAATTGAATTTCATGATTTGTATATTCATGATAACTATGAAATTATACAGAATCAGATTTATTTGTGAAAAAGGATAAGAAGTGAGGGTTCATTTTGTTATTCAGAAATATAAAAGAATGCTTGTAATATCAAATACCATTCGTTCTTTCTTAACAAATTAAAACATTTAATCTTATTTTGCCTGAATTCGGTTTGGTTTTCAGCACAGCTTCAGCAAATTAAAACCCAGTCGATGTCTTCCATATATTGCCGGAATATAGATATTAAAGCAATGCCAGTTAATGCATTTATGTCGCCACAATCTGGGTGAGTAAGATAATTAGTTTTATAGACAACGAATAAAGAGATAATGTGAAAAAAACTTCAACCGAAATGATTGAAGACGAATTGCTTTGATGAGAGTATTTTGAATAAGAGATTAATTGCTTGGCCCTGTTTACGACTATTTTTTTCGGTTAACCATTTTATCAGAACATCTATCGACAAACAACTTCCAGATATTGACATAACACGACAAAAGAAAAAAAAAGTAAATTATCAACCTGAACTCCACTAAAATCTTTGAGAATGCACCTGGTGGAAAAATAAGATAAGCGTCCTCTACTTTACTAGAAATACCCACCGAGTTGCCCAAGAAATGTCACGTCCGGGATAGACGAAAAAGGAAAGGAAAACTATAAAACGGTTAACAAACTGCTGTCATGGCACAAAATATTCATGTTTGGAATACATAAGTAGAGAATGTGAAAAATAATTCGTAATTTAAAGTGCATGTTAATATATTTAATCGAATATTGGTCGCGTTTTTACAGGGAGCCACGACTACCATGTCGTTACTTTAGAAATTTTGAACTAGGACCCTGGACGAATCCAGAAAGGTACAGATTTCCAGGTCGACTTAATAATGCTCCATATGATAAGGAATATAAATAGTATAATCAATGTCATTTTTTTCCTGAAGAACCCAGATACTTAAAAGCTACCTCACACAACGAAAAATATTTTCGTCCTTCTTCTATCATCTTATTCACCCATATATAAGATATCCATATGTACTATATCAGGACCAATGCAGTGATTGTCAACTTTCTGATTTTGTCATTTTGATAGGGACTCTCTTTATGATTTTTCTCTCTAATACGACCACGTTTTTGTCTTTGCTCATATAACTGTATCGAATTGTCGTTGTTTTCGCCTTGAGTAAAATTTATCCTATCTTTTATTTTAATTTTAACACATTGTTCTTAGGAGACAACGACTTCCATATTTTTTTTTTAAAAGTTTTTGAACTTTTCCTTCTGACAATAAGGGCCCAAAAAGGGAAAGTGGTATAATCATTATAATTACAAATAAATCCAATCATATATATGGATACTTTCGATATGCTATTGATAGTAAAGTGTATTCTTGTTCCGAGTTTATGATTCAGATGTCAGTATATTCCTTTTGAAATTCTGTTTTGAAAGGTTTTACGAGGAAGACTTATCCTTGCCGTTCAGGAGTACAAGGAGTACGAAATTGGGACACGCAAAAAACAAAATAAATAGAAACAAACAAACAAAAAACAAAAAAAAAAACAAAAAAAAACATACAAACAAACAAATAGAAAACAAAACACTCTTTTATTTCTGGTCCAATTTTGGTTTTTCAAAAATCCTTAAGAAAATCCCTGCCTGCATTTCAGATAACTGATATCTCCTACGGTGTTTTAGTCATATGGAGCCAAAGGGGCTGTACCCTTTTTCATTTTTGGTCCGAATTCAAACACCTTTTCTTGAATAAGATACAACAATGAAAAATATCAGCCACGATACAAAACAAAAGACAAAAAGAGATCTTGATAAACCTATTCTTAATTTTTCAATCTGAAATGGTGATATTCCGAAACAACCTCCTAGAGTATTTAAATTTCACAACTAATCCGTTTTGGTTGTTTTTAAAAGAAAGTGTCTGTTTTTAATCAACGCAACATATTCCTAATAGAAATACTTTTGCTTAAGGGGAAACGATATCATAAACTTTTAAATACAAGTTTTTTTCACCGTTATATTTGACACAAAAAATATAATAGAACTCGAAGACTCCGAATAAAAAATGGTTTTGCTCAACAATACTTTTAAATGGAAAAATAGTCTTTCATACAAAATCAGATGGATTTATCCACTGACCTTAATAGATTAATTCGAAAAGGATACGATTTTCAAATCAGTGTCAATTCTTTTAACTTTATTTCAATAAAAACAGTTATTCGACCCCTAATTCCATCCCTACCTAAAAACTAACTCATTTCGTTTGTATTGCACTACATCAAATCTTACCTATTCAGTACCACTTCAAATCCAGTCAACTGGAATTGTAGTGGGCGATTATTTCAAATACTGGTAATTTTGTATGGTATGGTCATTCTTCTATTTGTTCTGATCTAGCTTTCAATTACTTCGAGCGTTCTTTATTTGGATTTTTCATTTTGTCCATTTGTTGATTTTGTCTATATGTTGAATGTTGAGATATTTCATGAAGAGAATAGGATGTATTACTGTGTGAACTTTAAGGTGTGTTTGCTATTTCAGTTCACGTTTTAACTCACATTAAAGGAGGTGGGTGGGAGATAATTCCTTGTTTTACTAGTTTAACCCTACCGTCGTTGTGTCTGTATTTTACGTCTATTTTGAAGAAGTGTAATCGTATTGTTACCGTGCATTGTATTACGTTTGTAGTTGGGGCCTATCAGAGGTTATTTAAAGGTGTGTTACCACTTGTTAAAAACCTGTTGGTGACCTCTATAAGTATTTACTATTTCTTATAAAGGTTATACGATAGTGCATTTTTTTTTGCGTTTCACCATATCTGTTTCTTGTTCTAGAAATACGAATGCATAATGTCTAGTATTGAGCTACCTATATGCTCAAGGTGATGGATTAGACATTATATCTCGATTTGCTTGCATATGAGTAATTCGTGTACAGTATTTGCTTTTGAAGCTCTATCTTCATGTGCATTTATTAAATTCGGCTAAAGAGACGATACTCGTTGTAACGCATGTATATCGTACTAAAATTAACTGTTTTATATTTATATATATTTATATATATTTAAAAATATATATAATTATATTATTTAAAAAAAAAACTCGGTCGAACTCTCACAAGATAAGCAATACCAGAGTTTCCCAGATTAGCACAATAAATGGATCGGGGTGTAACAAGTTTGATGGGGTCCTATCCCCTCACCACTTTCAAGCGTTTGAGTGCACCTAATTTATAAATCTCAAGATAAAACGTATTAAAGTGGTTATTTTAACAGATGATGGAAGAAACATGTAAAAGTACTTGAAACAGATTGATAGCATTAAGACTTTTTACAATTTATTCCTCAATTGAAGAAACGTGTTCTCTAAGGAGTGACTAGGTTAACCACAAAAATCAATATTTCCCACGCTTAAGTATTTATACATAAATAATGAAATGAGAATGATAATAAGCATTTGATAAATTCCATAAAAGGAAGTAATGTGATGGCTATTCTTTGAATCATAAATGTGGTGAAATGAATGATGATATAAGGAAAATATACTAGAAAATGAATAGTCAACGTTTCCTTTTAATTGATAGAGCGTGATGGCTATTCTTTGAATCATAAATTTGGTGAAATGAATGATGATGTAAGGAAAATGTACTACAAAAATGAAAAGTCAACGTTTCCTTTTAATTGATAGAGCATGCTAATTGGTAAGATTAAATTTTATATCACTTAAATATGCATAAACATACTGTCTGTACAATGCAATTACAAAGTAAAACAAATTTAAAATCTGATTTTTTTAAAAAATATACCTTAAAAGGGGATTTGTTCACAATTTGATTTAATTTTTACGGTATATCTTCCTTTCTGCTGGGTTTAAACTGAAATATAGTGCATTTACAAGGATGCATCTGCGTTCTTTAGTAATAATAATTGCATTGGCATATATGATAGAGAATTGGTGTGTTTTTATGTTGAATAGAGTAATAACATTGATTAAACAATTCTATATTGATTACCAGTTCTGTTTGATTAAAGATCAAAATAATATCAAAATGTACGTAGAAAGGCTAAAACAAAGTAAATTATTTGTAATATACTCTCGATAGACGAAATACGAAAATGTGGAGATTTCTGGTTCATTTTCGTGACCGCAAGTACAAGAAGGACCCCTTGCAAAAAGTTTATAAAATTTGATATTACAAAATTTTAACCGAAAGCATGTCTTATTTACAACATATAATCGTTACATTTACGAAACAAAAATAAACTCCCTATAGCTAGATGGTACAAATTAAAGACTTTTAATTATGTAGTATGCATTCTGTTAATACATTTTGCAGGTATTGTTCACCAATGTAAAACAGATCAGGTATATAAAAGTAGATATAAAACATAAAATATTATGTAACTATACTCAATGAAGGTGAAATGTTTACGTTACAGTCAAAATAAAGGCAAAACAATGACATTAAGGGTAAATATCTAAAGAAGTACAGCAGCATGGTTCCGAAAATAAATTGTATACCTCTGTTTTCATGTATTTAAAATATGCACACAGACGTATTTAAATATTGGTCCGATAAATGTGTACTTCTATGTTTATTGAACACCTGAAACATATGTCGCAGATTTCAAGTGCCATAGCGGGTTTAATTTTAATATTGTCACTCAAATGTGCATTGTATTAAAATAAAGAAAGCCAATGGTTGTTTCAGTCTTGGTTGTCCTAGGTTAGCGTGCTTTCCTTGTTGTTGAAGGGCGTAGATTCGATCCCTGATCGAGTCACGCCAACGGCTTTAGAATTAATTGTCATTGCATCTCCAGGATAGATAGCGTGATCACCTCGAGTCCGGGAGATCGTGGATTTGATTCCTGACCGTATAACACCAAGGAATTTAATATTGTTAGTCGCTACTTCTCCACAAAGCATCCTTCGTTGTAGGGAAAGAGTGACGACTGAATGGCTCGGTGTCAGAATAATGTGTCGATGTAGCGAGGCATGCATACTTGCGTACAGATGCTACTAGCGGTAACGCAATAAAAATACTTCTATCGTGCGTTTACACGAACGCTTTTATCGTGCGTTTATCGTGTATTTAAACGAACCCAAAACGATGTGTAAACGCATGTTAAACGATATACGAACGCTAGAATAGGAAACGTGGACGTTTCAAGGATTGTACTTGCTATAGAACGATACCCCAAAATTAATCAATTCAGCGATAAATCAATCAACCAATTAAATTATCAATTAGTCAATTGATGAATTGTTCCATAATGGATTTGTTTATTACCTTTACACTATCAAGTACACTGTCAAGGGCACAGTCGAAGGCACAGAAGACAGAACAAGAAATTATAGAATGACAGCTGATTTTTTCCTGAAATAATTGAGAAAAAACACTATTTTCTTGTTCCCCGTTACCTTCACACAGTGAATCTGACTAATGTTGTATTGATTTTACATGGACTAACAGAATGGTTAAAGCTAAATTACTATTATTTGGAACTATCTTTAAGTTTTCTCTTTGTCTAGTTTGCAAAGAGATATAGTTGTAATGCAATGTATCAGATAGTTAAAAAATAACGTTCCATGCATATTCGTTTTTCTCCGAAACTGAAGGTATAAAATTAACTCAAACTAAATAGGTTAATCTGTACACAATTCGCCGCAGCATCTTGAGTAAAACTATTATAAGATTAATGTAGAATCAAACATCATTTTAAAATGTTCTCAAGTTTCAGTAGACTTAAACACTGACAATATGGATCTGTGAAATGAAAACAAGGCAAATCATGAGTATTGTGGTAGCGTGGTGTGTTTTCTCCTTACTTACATGTACTCATTTATCAGGTTTGTTGTTTGTTTAAACATACATTGATCAAATAGTGTTTGTGTTAAGTAAAAAATGTTTACTTCATTAATCCATTGAAAATGGCGTTGGAGTTTTCAATTATACATATGGAAGAAAGTATCAGAACTGAATATTGATTAGGTTTAACGTTTCAAGGATACCAGCAAGAGTAATCAAGGAAACCAAAAGAGTCAAACCAGGGACAAAGCCCAGACATGGAAAACAGACAAATACAACAAAGAACATATAATAAATAAAATAATACATACACAGTTACAAAGTAAATGGCCTACGCGGATCCACTAAAAACTGGGAGCATGAACCATGTGCACCGGTCGGATAAGCGTCGTCTTCTTTTCAAGAAACATCTGCCGAATTGCTCATGAAAAAGTCAAATCCTGGGTAAACGAAAGTGTAAAGGAAAACTATGACACGTTGAACAAATCAGTTTTCAAAGTGGAGATGAATACACCGTAATGTTCATAATGAAGACTATAAAACTTCTGTAGTGATGACATAACATAACCCTGTTCAGGAACCCTAATTGTAATAAGTCTAGCGCGATACAAAAAGTCTGCATAGTTTCGGCAAGCTATGGCATAACGTATCAGGTGTGATATGGAAACCTCATACGCAGTTGATTAAGGGATGTTGCCACAGATAAAAGGAAAGTTGACAATCCTGAATGAAAAGTCATCAATGTTTGTCATATAGTCTGGTCAATGGTTTTCCTATGTGTAGACACGAGACCACAATTAATTTTCAAGTGCATTTCAATATACACATTTGGGCAGATTAAAACATATTCCATCGGCGCAAAATGAATAAAACTTCTCTGGCCTAAAGATATGTACAAACAGGATTTTATATAAATTGTAGAAAATTTTATCATCATTTTCTGAAATTAATGCATATGACAAGGAGATGGGGGTAAACATGACAAATGAACTGAGTTAAAAGTCCTAAATTTTAACCTTCGTCCACTGAACTGAATTAATTAATGAAAAAAACTATTTTCTACCAATTAGAGGCAAAACCTCAGCAAATAGGTTTCCAGAGAAAATAAGAAAAAAATGTTGAAAGTGCCTACTACCAAAGTTGAAACTATATTCGTATACCAAGGGGAATCAATTGTGTTCTCGTACCTGTATGTCACGATATGAGGCTGACTTCACAGTGTTTGTAGTATCCTCTAACTCAAGTTCTTAGGGGGTATATGCGATGTATTAAATCCCCGAAACTAGGATTGTTTAACTATAATACGTAATCTATATAACGGAAACTGAGATTAAAGGATGTAGAACAGGTGCATACATCAATATTTGGGTTGATTCAAGGTAATAAATTTCACCAAATAAAATAAATGATGAAATATAGACAATGTTGAGCCTCTTATTACACGGAAACTAAAGATCAGTGCCATGGCCGGAAAGAAACTGCAATCCAAACATATAATAATAACATAAGGTACCAGTTTCCAACTGTCTTTTTTATTTATAAAATTAATCGCATTTTTTTTAAAACAATGATAAACAAATATAATGGGTCATCCTTTAAAAAAGATAAACATTTTTATTTTCAATAAAAAATAAAATTAGACGAACAAAATCGTTTCAAAGTTTTGAAAATTCGCATCATAAACATGTTTTGTAATAACTCATTGTTCACTGTGTTTTTATAACAAAAATGTTGTTCTTACTAAGTGAATAAGACAAGAGAAACAAATTCGAAATTTTAAAAATTGGTATCATATTCCTGTTATAGTTCATTGTTCACTGTGTATAACAAAGTCATTTTCAAATCAATGAGACATTTACTTAACTGCATACATAATAAGTGGATATGACGTCAGTAATTAGAATTGAACACTTTGTTTAGTTATCCTGTCTTGTGTATATTGTACTAAACAAACAACTGGTAATTTAACTTTGTGTATCACATGTCTAATAATGGTTTTAGGTAATGTATTAAAAAGACAATTCTGTCCATGAGAACAGTTGGTTCTGAAGTGCCCTATTAAAGGTTTAAATGAAACATTTAAGTGGATTAAGGGCATCAATAACATTTTTATAGACCGTAAACGCAATCCGAACAATACACAATATCTGGATATCATTGTTGATAGCAGCATTGGAGTGTATGATTTGAAGATTACAAATATGAGCAAAGGCGACGAAGGAGTCTATAACTGCTTGGATAATTCATCAACATTACAAATATTTAACGTAACAATGAAAGGTAAACCACTACATGTAAGACAACTGTTTTATAATACAATGTTCTTAAAGACCTGACTAATTTTAAAAAAAAAAGCAATGTTCATAATGAAGACTATAAAACTTCTGTAGTGATGACTTCAATCTTGTAGCGACATAACCCTGTTCCAGAAGCCTATAAAAAGTCTGCGTAGCTTCGGTAAGCTCTAGCATAACGGATGAGTGTTGATATGAACACTCCATACTGAGGTGCCGAAGGGATATTGCCACAGATAAAAGGAAAGGTGACAATTCTGAATGAAAAGTCATCACGTTTGTCGTTAAGTTTGATAAATAGTTTTCCTTTATCATCGATTTCTAAGTGTAGGTCAAGATATGAGGCTGACTTCACAGTGTCTATAGTACCCTTTATCTCAAGTTCTCTGGGGTAGATGCGATGCATCAAAGTCCCGAAATTAGGATTGTTTAAAGATAATACGTCATCTACATAGCGGAAACTGAGATTAAAGGATCTAGCCAAACAATATTCTTTCTTTCGGATCAGTTCAGCTATAAAGTCTGCCTCATAAGAGTGAAAGAATAGGTCATCAAGTAAAGGAACTAAATTTGTTCCCATTGGAATGCCGACCGTTTGTTGAAAAACGCGTCCACCACACTGGACAAATATGTTGTCAATTAAAAATTCCAGCATTTTGTAAACATCTTTCTCTGTATATTTGAAAGATGATTTGGAATTGAACTGATTGTTTCCAAAAGATCTTTCGAATGTTTCAGGATCCGCATTGAATTAATACCACTACGGGAGTAACAAGTGTTGTGGTAGGACTGTAGACCCTCTTTGACAGTTGTGAGTATAGAAGTTAAAAGTTTTGAAAGAGGTTTGGTGGTACATTTTGCATATCCAACTATGAAACATTGTTTGTATGGATACTTGTGGAGTTTAGGAATCCAGTACATTGACCGTAAATTACAATCATCGACCTTGGTAGAGAGACCAAAAGAGGATAGCACAGATTTATGGTTTCCCACAATCTCGTCTTTGCAAAGTGTGCTACCAGTATAGGTCTTATCACTGTTATTATTTTCTACGTCTACCTCTGATAATAAACATTGGATGTAAAACGCCCCGTACAGGTCCGGGTGTCAAAAGAATAGGCCTGCAGCAGCGCTAAACTTGTCGTAAAAGACGACTAAATAGTGCTCAAATACCTAGCCGGGGGCTAGGCGCTCTGCCCACAGAGCAACTGGGATGTGTGCTCGAGGTGGTGGAATGGGGTACCCCTTGGCGTGTTACATGCTGGGTTTGTCAGGCCATAATACGGAAAACCTGACCGCAAACCATAGTGGTGCACCGTGTTGGAAAAGATGTCACGTTCCTCGCATGTTAAAAACCCTGCTGTGGTATTCGATAGGAGTAGGAACCTTTAGGCTCCACCACAGGAGGTTAAATTGCCCGACCTTACCCATCTTTTCCTTGTTTTTAGTGGCAATCAAAATTTGTCGGCCCTATTACCCTTGTGTCTCATCTCATTTTTCATTTCATCATCATTTCATGTTCATTTTATCATCCATTTCATGTTCATCGTCTGAATATAGCTGAAATATTGCTGCTCGGACGTTAAACCCCAACAAT
This sequence comes from Perna viridis, assembly GCA_037379345.1. Taxonomy (NCBI): domain Eukaryota; kingdom Metazoa; phylum Mollusca; class Bivalvia; order Mytilida; family Mytilidae; genus Perna; species Perna viridis. Next base: position 24,033,532 of record CM074518.1, on the reverse strand, counting down.
CAATCAATAAATCATGGATGTAAAACGTTTTGCAGACAAAAAACAATGTTGTTTTGGGTTTTGTCTGCTGGTACGACAACACATTTGTCATGTATAGTAGACAATGTTTTTGCTACATCGGGGTCTTTGAAAACTGATGTAGCCTTGGCACTCATTGACCTACTTAAAACTTTCATTCGTTTCAAAATTAAAAACCTCACTGCCTTGAACCACTCTGACAGAGAATCAATGGCTTGTTCTCGTTTTATCCATTTTCTTGCATAGTTCTCCATGGCATCCATAGGTACTTTAAAGTTATTATTCTAATTTATGGAGCGTGGTTCATGGTACTTTAGAAAGGATACTACGCAGAGATTCGTTTCCGATGATGGTTAAATCTCCCGTCAAGACGTGACCAGAAGGACCATATTTGAATGGAGAGTTTTTGCAAGAACAGTCAGGTGATTTAGCCTTGAAGTCCTCAATCTCGAGGTTCTGCAATAGCCTTTTATAATTGAAAATTTTGAATGCAATGGGTGAAGTATAGGAATATGAAATAATTGGTATGGATTTATTTTTGAAATATGGGGGAATTTTGTTGGTAACGTTTTTGTGATGGAGAATGTTAGCCAAATTAATTGCATCTATACCTTTATTGACAAACGGCAGTGAAAGAAATTATCAATTTTCTTCATCTTGACTTTTCACACAAAGTGGTTTAAAGAGCCTGTGGAAACCAATATCCAAAATGATGGCAACAAGTCTGTATAATGATGAAACACGAGTGTCAAGACTTGTTTTGTAAAGGGAGTGTAGTAGAGTGACAGGTATAGAATAAAGTTTGGTTCTTATGCGATTAAGTCCAAGAGGTTTTTGTATGAAAGGAAGGAGACCATCTGTGGAAACATCATGTAACTTAGGTGACGTATAGTGGTGATGGCCATGACTCCTTTCCTGTCTTGGATTTTTTTGTCAAATAAATTCATCATATTTATGCTCTTGTTATATTGGCTTGAAAGGTTTCCTAATTTTGATGTTGTCATTGCATCCGCAAGGTTGTGAAAAGTTGTCATATCTGGAAAAAAATCTAATATCTAGACTTTCGGATCTAGAGGATATGATCCGATGATTGAACCCTTTTTCGTTTTATTATATTAGTTTTTTTTGCAAATTTCGGGCGAATTTAATCAAATGTTAGCATGGAATATCCTTCCCACATTTTGATCGGAACTCATCTCTTTTTCTGGACACACGATTATACATATTGCCTATCGATAACAACAAATTACTCTAATATATCAAGTATGTTATCAGAAATAACGTGTGGCTTCTACTGCGGTTTACCATATACTTTAAGGAACATCCGGCACCGTTATTAACATTGAATGATATATGTTCCTGGATTAAAAAAATGTATCTCGAAATACAAATATGTAGAAAAATAGTTGAATCCTAGACTCTCCTATCATATTATCATCCATCAAATAATCTTTTCTCCTTGTTTTCTTTTTCAATGACAGTTTCTACAAAAACATATTAAGTAAAAGGTTTATACTATTTTAATTGTCAAATGGTATCATTTGAAAGATTTTATTCAAGCATTTCTTTTTCTCTTTTTATTGAAAAACGGTGCAATCGACTTTCGCTATCCGTTCACGTGTTAATGAAGGATGATAATTTGTAAGTCAATTAAAAAATACTATCACAATACATTTACTTGCACATGTGCAAAAGTTGATTCATGGTAGATACATTCACATGATGAACTTGCATTTATGTAAATTTTCATATATGCGAACTTGGTCATGAGAACGAGGCTTAAGTTTCAGTCATTCACCATAAATACTACTTACGAAAGATTACAGATTGCATTGTAAGCGTTGTTGACACCTGCTTAAAAGAAATGTATTTTCTACCAATCCTATTATTTCTTTTGAAAATAACCTTCTCATTTGTGATATTTAACAGATGAAATCAACTGTACACAGACAGTCAATTTAACAATGGATAAAAATACCAGAGGTGAATAAATAAAAAAGAATGAACTAATGAGTTAGTATAATAATATCCAAAGAAACACACCTTAAATGTTAAAAGTTCTCATAATATCTTGTCCCCTTACAAGCTGACTTTGCACGGAGATGTAATTAAAAAATGGCGCAGCAAACCTCAACTTAATATAACGTTTTTTTGGTACAGATGGCCGAATTGGTAGCCCTTCCTTTGTGAACAGCAAGGCTACATTTAATAATATTTAATCGAAGTGTGCAGACAATACCACGCTAAATGCACACGACCTACTAACAGTTTGTCCCAAGAAGGCTCATTAAGTGGCAAATTTGGCGATCCCTACACATTTCTCTCATTCTTCGGTAGCTGTCACAATTTTGTATTTTTGTAATTTCCCATCAATGTCCTTTACATTTTCGATTTCTAATATATTATAACAAACCTGTGTTTGTTTTTGTCCGGAATATTCTAGACCAAATTGCGGACAAACGTTAACGAGACAACATTCAATCGTTTTATCAGCTAGATCGATTTATACTGAGATACATTGCATGTAAGTGAAAAGCAAAAAATCCTCTTTGTTTGTAATAAGCAAGGGTAAATAAGGTACGGCATCTTGATATTTTTTTATGTTTACAGGTGTAATATCAAGAAACATAACAACAACAGTGGTTCTAAATGGTATGTATTAAATACAGCGTAACACAGTATGACAAAAAAAAAAAAAAAAAAATCAAATTCAACATATTATCTGTTTAAATGTTATTTCGATTCGTTTTATATACTTGTTACATATTTATCACAAATTTATCAGGCTATGATTTTCAGATTAACCATATGCATCCATGTTAGAAGGTAAATGAGGAATACGTGTATCTACAGACTTTACAGTTTTATTAAACCTACATTTGCACAGTATAAAACGATCATGCTAAATATCAGTTTGTCAGTATGTCTAGTTTATATCTATTATTCGACTAATGAAATGAATAACAATGAAAAGTACGTTGCTTGGTTTTAATAATATCTTGAGAAAAATCAGTATAACTATTACGAGGTTCACATATAACTTGACACCATTTTATCAATGAAACAAACAACGGACGCAAAATCTCTCTGCAAATGTCGCATGAACGACACGCAGTAGACTATTTCTAAAATTGTCATCATGTTGTTAATGGAATATTAAATTTGATTGCTGAAAAACCAATAATGTATTTATTGGTGTAAAAAAATAATAAAATATTCAAGGTTCAATAGACTTGATTCCCTTTCATGATGAAATCAGACATTTTGCTTGTTAATTTTTCTATTGTCAGAAAACGTGTCAAATGGAAAGTTTGTGTTGATGTACATCGTTGGTTCGGGAATTCTTTCTGCTGTATTGTTTTATGCAAGTATTGGAAGATGTCGACAGGGAAAGGGTATGTTTTTAATCATTTAACCCAGGACAGTCACCATTACCGTAGTCTGACCTGTCCGATTCCGATTTATATCAGATTTTATTTATAATATTTATCAATATTTATTGATTGCAGTATTAGAATTTTCAAAACACTAAATTGAGGCACATGGTAGAACCTCTCTATTAGAGATTTGGCTTTATATTTTTCATTTATTTATTCTTTACTACATACTCGATTATAATACTGCTATTTAGGTGTTACTCCTTGAAGCATGTCAGTATGTATTATTATTATTATTTTTGTTTTAATTAAGAATATTTAAATTGATCAGAGCAATTTTAGTATATAATTAAGAACCAGGCTGTTCGCAAAACCTCGTATGAAAAACACAATGTAATTTGTTTTGTACACCTAATCACAGGATCAAGGAATAGAAACAAGATTTTTCCTATCATTTTAGTAACATGAAATACATTTTGATTAAAATGCACTGCACATAAATATTTTTTAAGGGCAGACAACTCTGTAACAATCACCATTTTATAGCATTGTAATAGAAGATTGCCTTACTAAGCATTGGTTCTTATAATGATTGAATATTAGTCATTCCAGCATTTTGTAAACATCTTCCTCTTTATATGTGGAAGATAATTTCGAATTATTTCTTACAAAGTATCTCTAACAAAAACTATATATTTGAATCTAGTTGTACCATCATTTTTTTGGAATGGAAAACAACGAGGTATACTGTTTTTAAGTCGGGATTTTAACCGAGTATGGGGGATAAAAGTATACAGTGTTGAAAAATCATAGGTTTTAATAGTATTATATTCAGATAATAATCTTGAACTGATTGCCTCCAAAAGATCTTTCGAATTTTTTAGGATTCACATTGAATTAATACCACTACGGGAGTAACAAGTGTTTTGATAGGACTGCAAATCCTCTTTGACAGTTGTGAGTATAGGAGTTAAAAGTTTTGAAAGAGGTTTGGTGATACATTTTACAGATCCAGCTATGAAACGATGTTTGTACGGATTCTTGTGGAGTTTAGTATATAGACGGTAAATACCAGTCATTATTCCTGGTAGAGAGACCAAAGGAGGATAGCACAGACAACTATGATAGATAGAAAGAAACTTTCAATTGCTGAAATGATTCTCATGACAAGTCGTACCAAAGTCTTCTTGAGTCAATATTATTGGACAACTTCTTGTTAAATTCATTGTCTTTGATAGGCAAAATTCAACCAGGTGAGTGATCCAGGCTCCCGGGAACCTCTTGTTCTTTGGAACATTAATGATAAAGAAATATGATATTTTTTCAACGTATATACTGCATGTTTTTTTTTGTTCCATTTTTAAATGAAATTAATTAATGTTGTACTATCGTATACCTTCTGCGTTATTTTTTAATAGCTCGTAGAGATGACAGAGACAGAGAACAAGATGTGTCTGTTTATGATATGATCCTGTGAGAGTTCTGCGATGAATGATTGATAAAATAGTCGAACGAACATTTACAAAAATTAACTAATATCAATATACTTTAATTTTAATACACAACCAAACATCGACTAAATTAATTGCCTATATACATTGTACGCTGTAACCAGTATCGAATTTACGAAAATATTGATTTGTGAGAATACAAAAATGTTAAAAATCAATTGCAAAAGAAAAAGGTATAACAATATTACACAAGTTACAAATAATGTGCTTGGATAAATAGTCCATTGCTATATCAAACACGCCAAAGTACAACAGCATGCGACATTTTCAAGGAGAATACCATTTGGTACTTATCAGAGCTCTCTACTTGACCAACTTGGTACCTAATAGGCCCATTAATCTTTCTCTTAAACATTATAACGTGTCATCAGTGCTTTGTTTCTCGTTCTGTGACCTATAGAAATGGATGGTCACCATCAATTCATTACGTAATGGCCTGTCTATGTATGAATCATTTAAATTTCTGATATAGTCCAATATTCACTTATAATGTCAACATTATTTATCAATCAGGAAACTGTAATATACATTCTTATATTATGTCTATTAAAGTATATAAATGTATTTATGTGAAGTACAGCATCTGCAAAGCATGTTTGTTCATCCTGTTTGGTTATATAAGTTAAAAACAAGTTACACCAAAGAAGCAAATTTCCCATGTATATGGTCAATTGAAGTCCAGTAAAAAATATGTAAATTGGATGTTAACGTTTAATGAATTTCGAAATGTAAGAATTATGCTAAACTGAAAGAGAACGAAAAAAACGTTTTAATTATTTATTTGAAAACTGTGTACAATTTATATATATATATATATATGAACACATTTAGAGTCATGGCAAGAACATATTATATGATGAGTTCGAAATTGAATCCGACAATATTGCATTGTTGTCAAACTAGCAATGTGTGGCAGCACATTACAAATTTTGTTAATACATTTTGATTTTAAATACATCCTTTCTCAGAGTTGCATGTTGGTTTTTAATTAACTACAACGATTTAAGAGAATTGAATTACATAAAATGAATTTAAATGCATTGAAATAGGGAGATAATTCTTTCGTTTTGTGCAAAAGTTGGTTTACTTTTGTCTCGTAGTTCTATTTGACAAACAAGAATAACAATATGAAATTGGAAGAAACAATTCCATGAGATAAGATTTACCATGTGGCATCTATATCACAGGAACTACCTGGGTTTCTACAATGACAGTCTTTTAAATGTATGAATTTTGAAATTGGGATGTATATTGCACTGGTAAAATAATTGAATTAGTTCAAGTAGTTCAATTTTAAACAAAACTGTGATGAGATAAATACTATCAACAATCATCAATGCAGGCCCATATGAATGTTTACAATGATGAATATTGTTTGAACAACTGGAATATCTATATTTTAAATATATTTTCTTGCTGAGTGTCCATTTTGCAATCGTAAACTCTAGAGTTGATCAGGTCATTTTTTTTTAAATATATACATATATATACTATATTATAGTATTATTACATAATGTTAACCATATTGGTTTAGTCAGTGGTCCGAAGCCAGCCACATCAGAGTGAGGCGTAGCCAAAGTTCAATATTTCTAGCCGAGGACCAATAACTCAGCCAATATGGAAAACCGTGCTCAATTATACTTTTATTGACTAATTAGTTCAATACGCGAATTATATAAGCCAATATGGATTTTAACCAGTCCAATATGACATATTGGACGGCTATATCCCGTATTGGCGCACTTTTGTATTTTGTATCGTTTGGAGAGTTTTCATCATATCTAGGACAATATTCGAACATTAGATTCTTTAGAAAGTATACATAAAACGATATAAAGTCTTTATAATATTAGGAATATGATTTCAGTAGAATTATGGCAAAACTATATGTGTACAAGCTCAATCTTTGATCAATAATAGATTTTAAGTCTAGAAAACAGAAGGAAAAAAATGATGTACAAAGACTAATTGACACCTAGTACAATTTCCGAAAGCACTTGTAAGAACTTGTAGAAAAAGATCCGGTTACCAATTGTTTACTTTTTGACATCGTACTATTTCTTTCACAGATTCTTTTTTCAAGGAGAGGAAAACTATGCTTTTTAATATTAAAAATGGGTCATAAAAAACACAAATTATCATTCAAAAGTATACAGCATCTGATTGTCAATGAACATCGTTAGTAACTACAAAAAATATCAAAACGAAAATATGATCAAATCAATACTTATTAGTATAAAGCAAATAACAGATATATGTAAGAAAACGTACAAGAGCAAGAGATTGTTAAAATATTTGATGTTACATTGACGTTCAATTGTAAGGAGGTAAAACACAGACTTATTTTCTCAAATAAGAAAAAAAAACAGAACAGATTAGGTGATGGTCATGACAAGAGCTATAACAAACTACTCTAGCAGACAAAAATATTTTGCAGAGATTATAATTTACTATAGCCATATATCCAATGTATTAGTAGGTCATCTTGAATTAATTAAATGGTTATTCTATATTATTGCCATAAGGCCATCTTAATTTTCACCGTTGATTAAAGCTCCTTCTTCTTTTTTGTGCTGATTGAGTTCATGAGTGTCCTTTGATGTCTCTGAAAAATACATGTACAAGACTGTTGAATCTAAACATATACTAAGCAACAGAGGAAATTCTCTTCTTTCCAGTAGTTTATCTTACAAAACCTCATTAATTAACCTTTGGAATAATAAAACATGTAAAGTATGTGCCTTCCATTTCAATGCAGAAATTTAATAGAAGTCTCTCGACTATTGCAACAAAATACATTCACAAAAGTTGAAAGGTCTGATTCTAATCTTTTATTAATTGACTAATTGTGGTTTCAGATGTTTCATGCATTTTGTAACAATTAGCTTTAACCAATCGAACAGACCGTGCATTGTACTAGTCCGATACGCGGATTTTTATTGTGCTAGCTCAAAAAAAGCAACAACACACAGGTAGGCTTGTCACACTACTGGAACACATTATTCTGACTTCAAGCCAACCAGTCGTCACACCATCCCTGCTAGACAGTGAAGCAATTATTACCTTTTTATAAGCATTTGGTGTGACTAGGTCATAGATCAAAACCTTGTACTTGAGGCGAGCACTCCTCCCCGAGACTTTTCCACAAAACAGATATATTTGAGAAAAAAAAGATAAAAAAATCTTTTTTTTTTTTGCACAGAATTTTCAGCCATGGATTTCAGCAACAGAATATAAAATATCAAATTGAAATTAGTTATTATTTGTAAAATATATGAACTTGAATATGATTTTTAATTTTGAAAAAAAAAAAAAGAAAAAAAACAATAAACGAAAAAACATTAGTAATGTCTTTGCTGGGCGACATAATCAGTCTTAATTTGTTATTCGGTTGTTGCACAAAGGTTAAAAGATAAATCAATTTTGTATGAAATATGCATCTAGCAAGAGTCCTTTAATAGGTTAAATTTGTTGATTTTAGCAGGAGATAAATGTATTTTTTTCTCAAAATTACAGATGAAAAAAAAAAACATCAGCATAGTGTAGCATAAGTAGATAAAAAAAGCACCGTTTATTCGGTATTTATTTTTTTGCTTGCTATATCACAAATCGCCTCTATCATACACAGTGTCTGAACTGTATTGGGACTTATTCTTAAATTATGAACTCGAAAATGCCACATTTGAAGAAGTAAAAGTCGCTGACGTAATTTGCATAGTCGTCAGTTTGGAGCAAACGTTTTGTTTATGTGCTTGTATATGGGAACATGTATATTTATTTTATAAATGCATACGAAAATGTTTTCATTCCAGATCTAGATGATTAAACGACAGAGTAAAATATCCGCATCTCTTGATACCAGGCTCCAATATGCATGATGTTCATAACACAAACTTTGAAGAGTGTCGTAACTTTATTCCTATCTAAAGTTTCTTATTTTTTTTTATGAAAGATGACGTCAATTAAGGGAAGTTGTATAATTTTGGTGCTCGATCAGTCAAACTACGCAACTATATATTTTCGAATATCATTACGGCTACGATTCTTGGATGTGTAAGAGTGGTTCCCATGAAGCGCGTAAAGGTAGTTATTTTGCTAATCCATTAGGTAAGACGGGATATTTCTGCGACAATATTGTAAGACACACACACACCAAAAAAAAAAAAAATAAATAAATAAAAAAAAAAAAAAAAAATCAAAAACAAAAAAACAAAAAACAAACAAAATATCTTTTTGAAAAACTACAACGAATTAAACAATTTGTTGTAGATTAAATAAATCGAGTATTTTGAAGACACGAGATAAGTTCTCATGAATTATAGGATTATATTTCTCCAATTTGGAAATGGGATACAACAATTAAACATAAATATAATATGAGAATTTTATTCATTAATAAATTAACCAAAATATCGGTTTCCGAAATGTTTCTGCAATAAAACATGGCACATTGGACAATTTGGATGAAGGTTGAGAAAAAAATGAAGCCTTGTAATTGCTGAGTTCAAAAAGTGTAATAACGCTTCTAGATCTTGAGAATTAACCTTAAATAAAACAAAAAGAAACGTTCCATTAATTCATTATTGCTGAAAATAACTGTAGATTTATTATACAGCTCAATAGTTCAATATTGAACAATTAACATTATTGTAAAGACGCATTTTCATATTTAATTGTTAAAGTACGAAGCAGTACTACTTTTTCTACGTACTTTTGTTTGGTCTCCTTCTGTACAGCAATATAACAACAATAATTAACACAACATTAGAAATTATGGAAACTACTAAAATCACTGCAATTGTCACTGTACAATCTGATACATCAGCGTCTAAATAGATGAATAGAAAAGATTATGACAATGTATTGTATAGTAAGGTACATTTGAAATAAACTATTGTTAGCAATCTTTGCAAATTACCATGTAATACTTTCATTTGCAAAATTAACCGTAGATGAGCCAGCAAATGAAGAAGTTAGTTTGTGTACACATTATTAAATTTAAGTTAAAGTTATAAATATTTATTAATAATACATGTATCACTAAAAGTGTTCAGTATTGCTGAGCAGGTTTCAATGTTTTTTCGTCCGTATGTTGTGCACAATTGATACATCAATATTTCTATATCTGATTCTAACACTGATTTGTACTTCAATATATTTACATTTAATTTTGGGTTGGAAATTCCAATTCGTTTTCTTAACTGAACTTAAACTGTTAACTTCTTTCTTCAAAACCTGTTTTCTTATGTAAAATACTGAAAATATTGAGAATTTTTTAGTAAGATATAATGCATAAATTTTAATGCTCAATAACAAGGTGATTAATATGTTATGTTAATTCTACAAAATGTTCCCTTTAACTTATTATGACATTACTTGTATGACTAACACACTGACTTGGTGTTAAATATCCTGTTATAATATACAACTTTTTTGATATCCTGGTTCCCTTAATTCCTATCTCAATAAGCGGACAGCCACCATCTAATAAAATACCTTTGTCTTCATTATTCAATCTCCCGACCGTCGATGTTAAAACCCTTTCAAACACTGAATTCTTTAAAACACCATCGAAGAGTGAAGAATAATAGTTAAGCAGATATTTGAACTCAAAGTCACTCTGACTTGGGTTCATTATACACAACGTATATCCGTCTTTGACCGATCTTTCTACGAAATGTTTATCAAGCACAATTATATCGTAGGAGGCATTGGACTCAATTGGTTTTCGCATCCAGAGTCTGTTTAGATCCTTCATATCATATGCAAGTGACGTGTTGGCAAACATACAAATTGTCCATACTGTGTTGTTGCGGTTCTCTGCTATTGTCAACGTAAAACGGCCTACAATGCATACACATATTGAAATCAAAGATAAATCAAACAACATCTAACAATTTCCAAGGAATAGAATATTAGTGTAAAACTGAACAATCAAATAATTTGCTGAGTTTCTGATAATATTCTAGCAGATTATACACTGGGTATTGATATTTCCTCTTATTCTACTTTTTTAAGGTACCAAGAGTAAGCTAAATTCTACACTTACATAGACAAGTTCTTGGGTGATTAAGATTGGGTAATAAAAATGAAAAGGCAAATAATATACTATTTCAGTATGCCACCGCAATAATAACAAACAAAACAAAGCAAAAGTAAGCGAAAAAAAAATATGACAACAAAAAATGCACAAAATAAACAAAATTTTAACATACGATCCTCAAAAATCTCAACCATGACATTTGTTACCGTAGTAGACCAACCATAAAATATCTCGATAGCTTTCACGTACCATTCAGAATTGAAATCTAAAAGAAAAAACCTTGGAGGAATAATCATGGGATATTTTGACTAATGGTAAATGCCTTTTTTCCCTTTAATTGAGGATTTCAAGATGAACTGATAATTAACATGGCAAATGTAGGACGACATTAATTTTTTCTGAACGACCCCCTCTACATCTATATGAACACACATGTCGTTCAACTCCAAGAACGTTTACTATTTATTAATTCGGACCCATACAGAGGACTGACTTTACATTACTTTTGTAAAGTTGGAGTTATTGGACTTCCAGATGTGCTGATGTTGAGCAAATACTGATCGTGTTTTATTGAGTCTGGCTTTCATTTCATTTCCAGTTCCTTATCCTCTCCTATAATGCCTCATAGGTTAGTAACATCATATTCTCCGTCTTTAGACTCTGCACTCAAGATGACAGGCTCTGCTGGCGCATTGATTGTTATTATTATGGTTCTCTTGGTACTGATGTTAAGCCCAGTTTTCTTTTCAAGAATATTTTGCTTATTAGTCTTTTTGGTAAGTGGATGATGTTTTCCTGAGACTTTTGCAAGGTCGTCTGCAAAGTCCATGTCTTTTACATGGCTGAACATGCTCCTTTAAATACTTGTCTTTTTGTCACGTTTTGTTTGTATTTAAATCCACACAATGACTATAAACATAGAATAGGTGATGGTAAAAATCCTTGCCTACCTCGAAATTTGACATGAAATTACTTTGATATTGTCCTTCCAAAATGACACTCCACTCAAAGTTTGAGTAGCATCCTCTCAAAAGAATATATATCTTCATTAGTATGTAATATGATCTTACTGTTTTCCACAATATTTCTTGTATACACTGTCGAATACTTTCTTAAAGTCTATAAAGTTCATGCTTAGTTGCATTTGCCATTCCATATACTGTTCCTTGATGTTACGAATGAAAAAATACTGTCTAAGGACTCTTAAAAACTATGGCTTTTTACTCCGATCAATGTAACAAAAAACAAAAACATAAATCTGATAGAAAAAGGGAGGAGGCATTTTCACAAGAAAGTCAATAAATAAAATCAAAAGCAGACAAAATATGAAAAAGAAAATGTCCATTACAACTCAATAATCATGAAAGATATCACAAATCTGATTACAACACGCAGGTAGGGACTTTCATAAGGTATCCAATAAAACAAAATGTTCAAAATCGGACAAATATTTAAAAGGGGATTCATAGTGGGTGTTGCCAAATTTCAAACCCCTTTAACTCATGATACATTGACAATAGACGGACGTAAATGTGGTGCATAATATGATATCTATCCTCTCGGTAGATGACGTACTAGAGATAAACTAAGAACTGTTGCTATAATACTCTAGTAGATACAGTACACACTCCTTCAGAATAGGTGCAGATACGATGTGCAGTTCTAATTTCGTACAAGACAATATGATAAAAACATTAAGTAGTTAGAGTGTGACACCATATCACTGAGGCTCTTCGACACATGTTTAATTAACATATCTAAACAATGCAGTACTGTCACAATAGTAAAGACGTGATCTTATCTTCTGCATAATATATTGAAATAATTTGGGGGACATTCGATGCGTTACATGACCAATGTAACTCCTCTTTTGGGCATTGTAAATGGATGTTCTATTAATTGATTGCTCCAAATTATTCATCCGATAAAATCACGTTTATTTTTAGAATAAAAGATAAATATTTCGGTATACATCCTTGGGTATAAGCCTGTAGGTATAGGCCATTCGGTATAAAATTTCAGGTATAAGCCCTTGTCACGTAAATCGCTCCGATGTTAATTCAGAACAAAACTGGATACATTTATCAATTCACGAAGGTTGTCCCAAGTTGAATGGTCAAGTAGGAATTGGAACTGCACTTGGCAGGGCTCAGCAGTCCCACTATATATAACTCTCACTCAATCAATAGAGTTCTAACTTTAAACTTAAATTCACAATGTTTGGGACACCTCTTCCTGATATATTCGGGTGTCTGCCGGGTTTTTGTTAGATTTAATAAAAGATATAAATTATACGATTACAATTAAATACATATTGAAAGCTTGGTGTATAACCTGTAACGGGAATTTGTATATACCCTTCTGATTGGAAATTTGCCTTTGTTACCTCTATTTGTAAAACGAGAGACAAATCTACTCCCTCAAACAATCACCCAATATCTCTTATCAGTTGTGTCGGTAAAATAATGGAAAGAATAGTTTATAAACATGGTTACAACCACCATGTCAATAATAGTTTAATCTGTGAATACCAACTGGGTTTCTACTGCATTACTCAACTGTGCACCAGCTATTAGAAATGTACCACACAGTTCTGAACTCAATGGAGAAAGGAGAATACAGTTGTGTCGTCTTATGCGACTTTTCTAAAGCTTTCGTCAGAGTCTTGCATCGTCGTATGTTGTGTAAGTTAAAATCGTATGGTATTAAAGGAAAGTTATTAAACTGGTTCAAAAATTGTCTTTCTTGTAGAAAACAAAATGCAGAGAACAATTTTGCGTCTTCTTCCTTCGCTACTCTCCGAGCTGTAATCCCACAGGAATCTGCAGTCGGACCTTTGCTATTCCTTATACATATAAATGATGTCGGGGGCAAATTATCTTCTCCAACTAGATTGTTTGCAATTGATACGTCTTTGGGTTACTCTAATTCCAGTCTTGATGACATAGAAAATAATTAATCACGATTTAAGGGAATTGAATGATTGATTCTCTAAATGGCGTATGTCTTTCAACCCAGATAAAACTGAGATCATTCTGTTCTCTTATAATGAATTACAGGAACCTATTACTGTTTCATTTAATGGGGTGAAAATACAAACTACAGCTACTCATAAGCATCTTGAAGTAACATTTTCTGATTATGGTTAATGGAACACTTACATTGATAACCTTATTCTAAGTGTATATAAGTTATATCTTGTCTTTATACGCCCCATCTTAGAATATGACAGTGAGGTCTGAGATAAATGTGGTATCACCTACTCTAACAAACAAAGCCACAAGGAAAGCAACAGGTTTTCCAGTATTTATGAAAAGTAGCTATTTATACGAAGAAACAGTTTGGGAAAATTGCCTAAAATGCGAGAAAAGAGAAATTAACAAACGTTTTACAATATACAAAATGGCAATGCTCCAGGCTAACTCCGCGAACTTATCAGCCTCTTGTTTAGAGTACGACAGTCTATCAGCTACGAAAGTGGATCTGATATATATATTCATTTATGCAGATTTCGGAGATAGTCAACTCATAACAAATTTTGAATGAAAGAGGATATTGCCAAGAAAGTGTTGGATAAGAAATATTTTCTAAGAAACCATACAAAAAGGGGGGTGGGGGTGGTTCATTGTTTTGTTCAGCAGAAATAAGGAGATATCTTTAACACGGGTTATTGACTTTTCTGCAGATTATATTATAAATAGATACAATATTCAATGAAAAATTTCTTTAGTTGTCGAAATATAAGAAACTCAAAGTGTAGTCTGCTATCACAACTGAATCGCATATTCACACGTATCCGTCACATGCATGTCAACGTGTCTGAGGTCGCCAGTGCGCTTGTTTCAATGTCGCCGCTATATGTAAAATTATATGGTTTAGAAAATGCAAAAGTGCAGTGGCATGCGCTATGTCGATTTACTTGATTTATACTTCATTTCATAGAGCATATTTTATTTTACCTGAAAACTGCTGCAGAAAGTTATTTATCGCTATCGTTGGGTTTTAATATTCGTTGAAATGCAAGAAAACGCCATTACAAGCAAGTTGCAAACCGGTTTTTAACTGTCATGTAGATTTGTCATACTTCCTGCAGCACTTTTGGAAAAATATACATATTCATTGACCTACTATAAAAATTGGATGCACAATTTTGTCTTCTTCCCACTGCACTTTTGACATTTATGTGGTCCGATGTGACTCATTTTTATAGCACATTTTGATATTTTGTTGACTTGTTTTGTAAGTTTTATTGTATGAACTTGTATACTTAAAATATGAACATCGACAAAATTGCACGTCCTAAGATCAGTTTAACAGTAGCTTGTTTTCGTAGATGAAAATATGACAATTTATGACATTTTTCCTCAACACACCCACGTGTACAACTTTATCTGACGGTCTGTAGAGATGGTGAAGTGGGGGTGGTATCATAGATAGCTGTCACTCCGTGCAGAGTATCAATCGTTATACAAGTGCAATGGTAAACAAATTAAAATACAGTGTTTGGACATTGTAAACATAATTAACAATTTAACTCAAAAGTGATTAAGTATCATGTTTGTCTACCGCGTAAACGTCAGCATAATTTTAACAGGAACACATTGACATCTGTATTATCAAAATCGGATCAACAATATCCATTCTAATAATACCAACTATTCTCCCATCATAATCTCTTGCTTTCAACACAGGTGGGGCAAAAACCTCCATAAAATAGAGGGCCCTAAACAATTTCCCAAGGAATAATGTGTAAAGATGGACTTGTTAACTTTTTCTCAAGTTCATGGACACAAACAACGACATGGTGATACCATTATACGACCGATTAATTTATTGATCACATTTCATTTTCTTTTGTGATGGTATAAAAACTGCTATATCGAGCAACTGAAATCGTGGTCAGTATGTTAGTTTATCCTTGAAATAATATTTGTGAGTTTTCCACATTCTGATGGGCACTAATGATGCTCTTTTAAAGCCGAATCGTTTCCTTTTTCATGTCAAACGTATTTTCCTCAAAATTCTGGAGTGGATTTTGGTTGTGCTCCTGCATTATAACTATATTTACGATAGGGAAATTTAGAATTTGTTTGAACGTCTATACATACTCTGACATTTATAATAAACTTGCCCTGGAAACATTTGTTGCAGCTTCATATTTTATCAGCAGTACAGAAAATACATACAGATTTGTTCTGACTTAGGTGTCATTATGTTAAAGGCCAACAATATTATAAATGTCAAAAACATGTATACTTTAAGTATATCTTATTAAGACTTGGAATTAAGATTCAAACGTTTTTCATGTGTTTCTTGTTTTGTTTTCATTTTCTGTTTTCTTCTATCCTTTTCTTTTCTTCTTTTTTTTGTAATTTTTGTAGGGGGTATATTTTGCTTCCAACAAAGTTTTAAAACCTTAAATTCAGTATATCAAAATTATTCGATCAAAGGTTGTCAATTCTTTCGCTTTCCTGTAAGTATTATTTCGATCGGAAATTTCCTTCATATTGTCAGCTGACGAAATTATTTCTGATTACTTTTGCATAGGTTTTAACGCATGCTTTAGTTGACCGTTTCTCTAAATGATCTTTAATAGTCTGTCCAGATGTGTTCTACAGACAATTACTGGTAATTGAAAGCACTGTTTTTATTCTCCATTTGTTACATATGGATATCTCTTTTTTCTTGAAATTTTATTTATAAGTTCCTTACTCCAGTCCTTTGCCCAGATGTATATGAATAAGTTCAGTAGTATACCTGATGGTATTAAAATATCTGACTTGTGCTTTTTAGCATGGCTGGGGTCATTACCTGAATATTTACCACTCTTTAGTGGTTTGAAGGAGTTTTGAACTTCCTCTAGATTTGGCAGATTTATGTTTATTACTTGGGCCTCCTCAGGAGGTGCAGAACCAAGCTGGTTTTTTTTTGGTCTGAACAATTAAACATGTTATCTCCACTAAAATGCATGAAAAAGCTTGTCATACCTTAAAATCAGGTTCAAAACTTCTAATGATTCGCAGCCGGGCGATGCTTATATAACCTGAAAACCCAGAAGACATTGTCGTACCCCCTCCACCGAAAGGACACGAATGTCTTTGTTTTTCAAGATTTTCAAGTAGCGGATAACAACATTTTGAAAGACAAGGAGGCAGCTGACCGAAATAACGACAACTTCGTTTTTTTTGTGAAATCCGAGTTGCTCGCTTGCTTTTGTTACTTTGTCTGTATGATTTTAGTTACTTTATGGTCTTTGTTGTGTATGTATGTCTGGTCTTTGTCCCTAGATTACATTTTTGTTATTTCCGCTATAACCTTGGTTCCTTTGATTACTCTTCCACAAGAAGTTGACTTGCTGAAAACACATAGCACGGGAGGATTGCTTGGCACCAACATTAGATTAGACCTTTCATAACAAACACAAAAACTACATGTAGGATATTGAGCACAGATAATTACACATGACCATTAATTATTTATGTGTACATCCATGCACCATATTAACGGTGCGGTAAAGTAATTTTGATATACATATGTGTAATTCTTACAGCTTTTTGGCGTATGTTCAAAAAGATGTACACCATTTACAAACGAAATTTTGGAATTTCTTACATTTTACACAAGAAACTAGAGTAACAGGATTTTATTCACAGAAAACGTGTAAAAACTAAAAACACGTTTTGAATAAAATATCTGATTTGCAATATCTTATACATGTAGGTCATGTTTGGCATGTGTATATTGTGTATGTACACTGAGATACTTTTCCAGACAGTGAATGAAGTGTTCCAAAATTGAAAAAAAAGTTTTATCAGGATGTTCTTAATCATTTCTTAAGATGAAAAACTTGAGCCTGATTTTTTTACAGGCAAACAAAGCAAATGGCTGTTGATTTTCCAACATTCAAAATAAGAATCTTAACATTAAAGGAGGAAGAAATTTGAAGAATCCAATAAGACATGATTCTACATGGAACTAAGCTTGATGCTTGAAGCGGGATACACGGCTAGTGTTCGCTGTTTTAGTCATATCAAACAGCGTTACATGAAAAACATAAAAACATTAATAACGAGCCTTACCAGACTTATATGAAAATAATAATAATAATAATAATAATAATAATAATAATAATAATAAAAATAATAAAAAAAAAAATAAAAAACATTATGCGATGTTTTAGCTATCTATTCCTTATTTCAGTAATAATTTGTGATATGTATGACAAAAGACATTTAAAATAAACAAGCACAAAAACAAAAAACAAAAACAAAAAAAAATCACTGCTTTTCAATGGATGTTTGAAATGGGTCCAAGCTAATGTTAAATTAATTCAGATGCACATCGTATCAGGAAAAAAGGCTCTTAAGGTAGATCAAACATTTTACACGCACGGAACATTCTTTTCCGTCATCTAGCAAAATCATTTTCTTCTTTCAAAAGTATGCATTTTAAATGAACAAATAGTGTTTTAAAAAGATGCGAAACTGGAAATTTCCTTCATAAAATGTAAAAAAAAACGTCTATATGTAGGCTCAGTTATCTCTCTTCGTTGACCTACATTTTATTCTAGAGATCTTACAGTATGTTCGTTCAAGGTCATATTTGAGTATATTAGAAGAATCTTTCTACTAAAAGTGAAATGTGTGATCTACCTTTAATATATATACTTACTGTGGGTAACGGTTAAAAGTCTTTAAAGTATAACTAAAGAAATTAATACGGAACAGCAAACATGTTTGAAAAATAAATCTTCAGTGAATTAAGTAGTTGCAAATGAACTAGCAGATAGTTTTAAACCAACTGAAGGAATATTAAATGAAAGGGAACAAAATGCAAGAGAATTAAAAAAAGCATAAAACTGAATGTTCTTTTAAACACACATAGAGCATTACATCACCGATTCCCGTAGGTGAACCTAAGAACAATAAAATAGTTTGAAAAAAAAATGAATTGATCATTTGTATTGTACGATAAACATTGTTGAGTTTATTTAAACATGTTTTAGTTTAGTTATGCATAAAATAACTAATTAAATTAAATCAATCTTTCTCCAGGCCGTGTCTGAGAAAATTTATTTTAACAACTTGTGACATCATCAATTAAATAAAATAATTAGAGTTATAATGAAAGTTAAGTACTTAAGCATTTTAAAATTTGTGTGGCTCTGAGACCAGTAATTAACAGTTTAGGGGAATAAAGTTAGAATTTGAAACATTGAGGTAAGGAAAAAAGTATTTATCAACCACTCTATCTTTATCGTTCCTATCCTATTACAAATGAACTTATACTGAAAATATTTTTTTTCGAAATTTCGTGGATTATAATGGTTGGGACAGTATATCTTATTCCCATTATGCTATATAATACAGCTATTTTGATCTTTACGGAACAAAGATAAACAGAAGAAGTAATGGTTTAGCTTAGGTAATACTCACTTTGTCGTCTCAAAACTCCTTCGAATTTATCAAAACCGCAAAGGCAAACATATTTAACATCAAAGTCAGAATCTGATAAATGCTTGATCTTAAGTCGATAGGTGCTTCCGTCGTTGTTTTCTTTTAACTCTATTGAATATTTGTCATGATCGAGTATACCCTTGACGAGCGAAATGACGTTATTGTTTGGGCCACCAATCCATTTTTGAGAACCAGTACATCCGTCTCCAATGAAGTGGCAAATAAGGTATATATCTCCCCCGATTAATACATTTGGAGACGACTTCCAGAAAACTTTACAATAGAAAAAACAACATTACATCAGTGACAGAATTTAATAATGATTACTTTTTGTTTTGAATGGGATGTTCACGAAGATATATGTTTTATGTTTTGGACATTTGTCACCACAGTATTTGTAAAACATAACTTGCATAGAAATACACATAACATTCATTTTGTTATGCAGTTTTTGAATACATGTGTTTATATTGTGCTGTCGGAGTAGATTTATAAAAGGATATATAATGTGGACTGAACTTACCTGTACAAGTTGTGCTTCCCTGGACCCATTCATCAGATAACACGTAAAATATGAGTACATATACAACAAATTGTCCAATCTTTCTTTGTTTGGTTTCATGTCCTGTAAAACGAAACAAATTGCTAGTTTGATTCCTTCAAAGTCTAAATAGTGCAGTTCATCGAGAACATGAGTTCAGATTGTTCATAATTGATACAGTATTTGTTTCAATTGTCTTACATTTCTTTATAAATTAATTTGAGCACAAACTAACAAAATTACAATATATTCGCTATTGTCACTCCCATCAGTTGTACAGAAAATATGTCAATATTGAATTTTATTAATTGAAAAAGAAACCAATTCAAAATTTGCATCATAATTATAGTTTTGCCTTTCAAAATATTTCCCTGAATAAGGGTCCGGAACTCTTTTCCTAATGATCAGTATATTTTTTTTTCTCATGAAATGTTCGTTTTCAAGGCATTAAAAGTGGAGGGAAAAAAGAACTATCAACAACATGCCAGCATACTCAGACCAATCATCATAATTACAGATCACCCTGCCATAGAGAAATGACTTTAAGCAAAACATCAGAACATTGAATGCAAAACGTTACTTACAGGAAAGTTCAAGAGTACCATTGTATATGCTCTGTTCAGTCAAATACATGTATACATTCATACTACTTTTGGATGATGGATGAGTATTTGTGACTTTGTTTACATCACTCATTTTGACAATACTTAAATGAAACAAAGTATGTAAGAACCATTTGTGTGTATAAAATAAAATGTACACTGAGTCAACCAAAGGTACAATTTACGCATGCTCCAATGTGAATTGAAGTTAAAGATCAATTTTATCTTACAAAAGGGAGTTTTAAATTTGAGTATCTCTGCTCGATTGTGGAACAGTTGTTTGCAATTTTATAAAGCATCTGTGAAATGACAGATGTAACTGAATATTGTTGATATGAAGACTGAAAACTGATGAAAAGTACGTTACGATGTCAACATAAAATGATCTAATCGTAAAGAGGTGTAAAAACGATTCTTCTAATTTTTGTAGAGGAAAAGTTGAAAAATGCATCAATAAAATTTACATACGTTTCATTGTAGGATCCTATAGTCATAAAAGCTAACCATTCTTCCATAAAACAACTGCTCGCAGACATACATTTATCTTTTTACCATAGTTGCATCTATATCGGAAAGAAAGGAAATCGCTCACGTTATTTTTTATAGAGGAAGAAATAAGTGAAAATTATTTTTTTCTGCATCAAAACCATATAACATACTTTATTTGCATATAATAAATACTTTTCATACTTTTCCGTGTCAATAAATGTGGAGATAAAACGTTTGATAAGGCTGTTGTGTAAATGTCGTCTACCCTAATCTTTTTATGAGTAACTCGTCGGGTGTTTCTAGAAAAGCATAGGACGCTTACCCTACAGATGCACCTAATCAATACTCCCAGTTCTTAGTGGAGTCTGAGTTAATCGTTTACCTTTTTAACTGTGTGTATATTATTTTGGTTATTTTACGTTATTTGATGCACGTGTCTGTTTTCCATGTCTGGTGTTTGTCCCCGGATTGCTTTATTTGATTTCCACTGGAATATAGGTTCCCTTGATCACACTTTACCATATGTCAAACTGCTAAACCTTACGGTATCGTTTTGATTTGTCCAGTAGCTTCAGGAAGAAGAGTTTTGAATAAAATTGTTAACGACGACGACGGACGACCACCAAGACGGCCGGACGATGACGTACACCAGGTGTACATACATTTTAATAATAATTTAAAGCTCAATTATTGTATATTTAGCTTTTAGATATTTAAAAAAACATTGTACACGAGAACTCGCATATAATATTATTATTCTACTCTCAATAATTAAGAGACGATTTTCAAGCTCTTGTCAAAGCTTGTGCTAAAGCTCTTTCATTTATCCATTTCGATAGGAGAAAAGTGATAATCTACTCGATACAATGCAAAGATGTAAACGGCAAAATCCAAACAATTGCTAAAAATGAAACTACGAGCTTTTAACACAATATGAATCATGTAAATAAATAATCAAATTAAAACAAAAACAAAAAACTGTTGTTACATATCAGTACTAGTAGTTTGAATTCAACTTACTAGATTGTACAATCTCTCTTTATTGTGACCTAATGGTAAATGAGCTTGTAACATGTAAATGAACGCGAATCGAAGAACAAAACGAAATTAAATATCCAAAATCTGTTGAAAGAAAAACAATAGCCTTCACTAAATATGTTCAAAATAAATTGACACTATTGTTCGTCTTCAACATTCCGTTTAATGAGATAAAACAAATATTGCGCAACAAATGGGGTGACTTTTTAGTCATTTAATCAAATTTTTACAAATTTGTGCATGTTAGAAAGGAAGACCGTCACGCGTATTATCTATAGAATGGAAAAAGCAAATATAATGCTGAGCGTGTCCATCTCAAGATTGAGATGCAGTAAAGGTAATTGTTTGGATGTCTCTGCATATTGCTGATATAGATTATTTTGGGGAAAAGTGAGATTATCACGGGAAGTTACGGACATAGTTACAGATGACTGTAATTCGTTGAAGACATACTCTATCGGATTATAATCGTAATGAACTGTAGATGTATTCATGTTCACGATGCCCTTATTTGCGTTGTTTAGGTAGATAGATATAAATATTAACCCTGAAATTGGAACGCTATTTAACGCTGATGACTTTTTTGAAAATTTAAATTTGAAATGTTAAATTGAAAAGAATCCGCTAAAAAAAATTTTATTCGTTTGCCGTATTTATCCCTTATTAGAGTCATATGTGCTTTATTTCGATATCCAGAATTTTCTATCGAGATATAGCCGTTACCACTTACTCTAACAGAAGTTACAAATCAGGACTGATACAAAAAAATATAAATAAATAAAATAAAGAAATAAATTCACGACCAAAAAATTATGCTCATAGACTTGATATTACGCATATCATATTAGAATGCAAAACAATACACATCGTAGTGCATCGTAAAAGGAGACAAAGCATGACTTATTGGCATCATATACCTTTTCTTCTGCCCTACTTAATTCAGACGTTTGCAGTCATTTCCGAACTTTTTTCGTTAGGCTGAATTGCGTTTCAAGCAACATAAAATCGAGCAGAAAATGGAAATAAAAGATATACATAACTAACTTAACTGGGACAGGCGTGGTAAATGTTGCATGATTAAAGTACTTTTTAGTGATAAAAACCTTCGTTTCTAATTTAAACCGCTGTAAAAAAATAACACAATAAAACATACCTTTAAATCAGTTCAAAAAGTAATCTGATGATAAGTTACACAATGCACAAACAAAGGAATACTAACAGTTAACTGACATACCAGATCCTACCCAGCCTAATCGTAAAAAAGTAATGTCCTCGTCGTGTGCAATTTTAACATCAATCCCTCCCATGCTGGTTTGAGAACTACGGTACACCTTAATACTAAAAAATGCTGAGTTTAGCAATTTCACAACAAATCAAATATATTCCTTACGAATGAGTCAGTTCAACAATTAATTAAACCTGAAATTGAGCATTGAGCCTCCAATGCTTTGCGAAAAATATTACAAAAAAACATATATGATGGAAGGCAACCGCACTCAATAACTGTTTACACATCCCTCGATATCTGAGAATGAGTTTCACGTATCGGTCAAAAAAAAAAAAAAAAAGACAATTTGAATATTTTAATTGTGAAAACAAATAAAGGTTACTACAAAATTACCGAACACTAGTCTGTTTCATTATAAGACGGAGTCCACAATTTTACGGAAAAAATAGATTTTACACAACCGTGGCAGCTGGTACCTTAATGGCCCTGACTTGGTACATGCACCTCAAACGAAATGGTGGGTTAAATCTAGGTTTTGCAGAGCGCCAAACATCCCTATTCTGTCTGTTGAGCAATACATTATTAATCTACCTGTATGTACTGTTAGTTGGAAAACCACTGCGATGATCCTGACTTGGCTCAAGGATTTTAAAACCAATATACTTTAGCCTTGATTAAGTCGGTCTGAATATTGTTCCTTTTTATTGAACGTTACCTTAGTTTAATTATTGAACTGCTTCCAACTGAAATGATGTGTAAAAATTTCTTGACGAGAAACGCTTGCTTGTTATTTTGAATTTATTGTTTTCCATAATCTAAAATGATGTCTCTTGATATTTTTGAAAATTGGCATACTGGTCGCAATTCTTAAATTTCGAAACTTGAGAAATATGAAAAATCAGAACAAAATAAAATTCGACAAGGTAAATGCAAATTCGCTTTTTAAAATTACCTATTTTATTGCCCTCATATTACACTATGAACATATTATGTTCATGTTGTATCGTTCCCAAATTAAAAAAAAAAGTACGACTCTATACCGGAGAGGAATGCGTGCTTGTCTCTATTAACACCATGGAATATTTCATTTACACCTTGACAGAATACAATCAACTAAGGTCTGAAAGATGACTGTTGCTGCTCCGTCATAGCCAGTCTACGTTTCAAGTTTTTTTTTAATCGGAATGAGATGTATCAATCATACTTAAACTCTACATTATATAATTCATTGATGGTGCCAAAAATATCAATAGGAATATATTAAAAATCACAAAAAAGGATAACAATATAAATATAAAATCAAAGGATAAACACAAAGAAAAAAATCTTCTTTTTTGCTTAGTCTGAAAATTATCCGAATTGTTTTGTTATTTTGGGTTATCTAATAAATGTCCTACCAGATACAAAAATATGGTTACACGCAGCCAGTTGAACAGCTTAGGAATGTTGTTAAGAAACCGTACTTTACAGGTAAGAATGCACATATATGATGACGGTAGCATGCTCAAGTTACCGGGTAAATATTCGTTTCAATCATTATGTACAAAGTCACGAGATCATTGTGTTGCCATAAAGACAAATGAAACGCTTCACCTATTTTATGTAAGTTTAGTAACAAAAGGCACTTATTGTCTTGTTATATAATGTCCTGTTTATTCATTACATTCGTTTATTACATTTGCAGTATTCAATATTTGTTTTTTATGTTGTAAGTGTATAATTATTGCATTGCATATGTAAGCTTTGTTTTAAAACTCGTACAGATCCATTTTTTTAATCTTCCAGTTTTTTTTTTTTTGTAATTGTGATGATTACTTCAATTTCATCTACAGACGGGTAAAAGGGGGGAAATCAGGGACAACTTTTTCCACCATTACTACCATTTGTGTACATTAGTAATTCAGTGAATTTGTTAAAGTATCTTTTATTTAGAATAATTACGTGCTCTTAAAGCCGACCCAAATAAAGTGCGAATATAACCTTGCTTTTAACTTGAGTTTTGATACTCGTGTTTCAATACTAACATGATTTGCAATTACCTTGACGAATAAAATTTGATTCTGCAAGACGCATATTTTCAATTCGACTCTAATTGTTGATTTGCAAAAACAGGTGGATATTGTTATTTCATGCACATAGAATAATTATTTGAAAATATCTAAAACATTTATGTATGGGGAATAACTAGACTAGCAACAGATTTTAAAAATGTAATAATTTGAGTATTGCTTTCATTGCAGGCTAAATAGCAACAAATAACGAGATTTGGTGATCAGCATGCCCTGTAATGACAGTGGCATCCCTCATATTACAAATGAGTATAATCCGGTAATAGTCTTGTAACATAATACAGCTCACCGATACTAGTCACAATGGAGTTCCGCCAACAACAATTCATATCAGGACGAAACCAATCAGTCCAACTAAGTATGAAGAAATTAATCGTATTTAATAATGTAGAAATTCAAAAAAAAAAAATTCATAAATTTTATTCAACGGGTCATTGTTTTCCTTTCCTTGTTTTTCTACCCCGACTTGACTTTTTATGATCAATTCGGCGGGTGTTTTTAGAGAAGCAGAGAATGCTTACCGTACCGGTGCACCTGGTCCATGCTCCCAGTTTTTAGTGGAGTCCGAGTTGCTCATTTGCTTTTGTTACTTTGTATGTATTTTAGTTACTTTATGTTCTTTGTTGTGTATGTCTGTTTTCCATGTCTGGTCTTTGTCCCTGGATTACATTCTTTTGATTACTGCTATAACCTTGGTTCCCTTGATTACTCATTGATTAGTTCGTTAGTCTGCTCGTTGGTTACATCCCTGAATCGTCTTTTCCATTAAAATTAACATGACAACATGAAATCAATAAAAGATGTAACAACATGAGAACATGAAATCAATAAAAGATGTAATAACATGAGAACATGGAAGCAATACAATGTGTAAATATAAAAGCTCAAGAGGTACATGCAATGATTACCAGATCCAAGAAGTTTTTGTACATATAGGCTCTCAATTTCCTCTGTGTCGATAAATTATGCCTTATTCTTCTTGTTGCTTCTCCCTCATGTTTGAGACTTTTTCTCTTAGCTTTTAATTCTCATCTGGAATGTCTGTATCGTTCATTTATTTATTTATGTACAATATAATCCTCAATTTCTCACATGCCAATCAATACTGTTCATAATACTTAGTAAAGTATCTGACTTAAAATCTTATCCTTTTTCTGACTCCTAAAATGAATCATGTAAGTGATACTTATTACAACATTCATGTACTTTGCTACAAAGGTTTTTTTAAAGGGGGTAGAAATAGGTATAGGTTTTTGTAAAAGAGGGGTGGCAAAAGGTATAAAAAAAAAAACAAAAAGTAGAAAATGGAAAGTTTTTAATTTCAAGAAGAGATTTGGGAATCCAACTCCCTCAAGTAAAACTTAGCAAAAGTTGGTTTCGAAGCCCAATCTTCTGCTTCTAAAATAGATTTGACAGATGCACCCTTGTACAATGCCCATGTTGGAGCAATCGCTCTAGCAGAATAAACTTTAACTTTCATATTTTATCTGCATGCGCAGTTTTGATTGTCTGAACAATCCAACTTGAAATAGTAACTGTTGTTACTGGTTTATGTGGTTCTTTAATAGTCAAAAATAATCTAAAACTGCCTGGCGCTTCCAACCTATGTCAAAAATCTTAAGTCTTTCTAAATAGATTTTTAAACATCTCTTAGGATCTAAAGTGGCCTTACCTCGAAATGAAGAACATGTATTTTCATCCCAAAAATGGCTTTGTCTATCCTGTTTAGATAAACCATGTCTTATCAAAGTAACACCCTTTTCTTGTACCTTCATAGACTCCTGATCTATTCTGAGATTCTGCAAATCAATACATCTTCTAAAAGTATTAATTGCCAACAGATATACTATTTTAAAAGTAATCAATTTTAAAGAAACTTTATGAAGAGGTTCAAACTTTGAACTTTCGAAAGCTTGTAAAACAATTTCTTAATCGCATTTAGGAAATAATTTTACTTGAGGTGGCCTAGAATGAAAAACAAAATCCCTTAATCAACCTTGAAATGTGTGGATTTTTTTCCCTCTGGACAATTCTGAATTGGAGGGAAAACTGTCGACAATATAGATCTATAACCAGATATGGTTCTATACTGTAAACCTGATTCATATAAATAAACCAAAAAATTAGCTACTTTACTTAAAGATGCTGGATATGGATCAATTTATTTTGAACTACACCAGCTATTGTAGTTGACAAACTTTGTGGAATAATACTTCTGTGTTCCCTGCCTCCATGAAGCAGTGAGCAACTATCTAACTGGTTCTGAAAAACCTTTTGCTATGACGTGTCTGTCGAAAAAAGCCAAGCATTCAGATTTAACATATGTAGATCTTGATGATAAGTCTGAGTTCCTGTTTGACTCAACAGATTTTTCTGTAATGGAAGTTGGAGGGGAGGAGCTATCAAAAACCCCAATATCTCCGGATACCAAATTCTCCTTGACCACTGAGGAGCTATCACAATTATCTGACAACGGTACTGCCTGATATATTTCAGCAGCTTCTGAATTAGATAAATTGGAGGAAAAATGTAAACAAACATGTTCTCCCATGAAATCGACAGTGCATCCAGAGCCACTGCTTCCGGATCCACTGTCCAAGCACAGTACTTCACAATCTGTTTTTTCTACGCCGAGGCAAAAAGATCGATATGAGGTTTCCTAAACTTGGAAAAGATCTGCTGAACAATTTCCTTGTTCAACATCTATTCTGTTGGTCGAATTTTGAATCGACTCAACTGATAGGAAGGAAAATGTCAGGACAAGACAACCAATTGGTCTTCAAGTCAGGACGAGGATAACTTCATACTACAGGTCAGGTTGCAGCAAGCCACAAAACATCCTTATACACAGGTACATAATACGAGTTGTCCTATAAATTCATGAAACATGAAAATAAACTAAAGGTGAAAACAAAATAAGATGTACAGAAGCCAGACATCACTGACTTTAGAAAGGCACAAAAAAAGGAGCAAAGGAGTGATCGCAAATCTTTTCCTTTAAAATTTAGCAATAGTAGAAAATACATATTACACAATTCAACACACCTAAACATCAAACAGGTCTGAGTCATTTGTTACAATGGCAATAAAGAAACAAAATATAAATTACATAAATGTACAAATTGACCTGCCAGCTCCAGACAAATTGAAACCTACTGAAAGTTATGTCTCTATCATCCTTGAACTAATTGTTTGATATTTTCGTCCTGTAATTTACGAATTCTCTAGAGACAATATCGAGGAAATGCATACGTTTGTTATTCATACATCTCTAAAAATTGTACATTGTTTTACCAAACTTTAATCTTTCTCAAGATAAATAGAAAATTTTAAATTATATGATAGAAGTATATAGGTAAATTACAGACATTAAATCGTTGTCTAGTGTACACGTACATTTGACAAAAAACGGAGTGTATAATATAATGACTTCAGTTGTAAATTACACCTTATATATTATCGGATTCTATAATAATATATACTTGCTAACATATCAATAAACTCACCGTGAAGTGTTCTTTATAATACAACTAGTGCTCGTAATTTGATAATTGTGCCTCTACATAATAGTACCTAACACCGTTGACATAGAAGTAGTATTTTTAATGTTATATGGAAAGAGTAATCAAGGGAATTAAGATTCTAGCGGACTACACCTAAAACAGAGTAGGCACCAGTTGCATCGGTAGGGTTAAAATATAGAGTAGTATTTACTCATTTAGTCATTATTTCATTTAATAATTTGTTTCCTTAAAAGTGTTTCGATATTTTGACAAAGTTGTGAACAATTTGCTTTATACAAAATGGATACAAATCAGGAGGAAATACATTTCCTGTTTTCTTAACAAAAATTTAGTTTATATGTTAGTGCAACCTAATTTATAAATGTTAAAGTCACACCATAATGTCACGCATGCAAATATCCTGTTTCAATGTAATAAGCCAATTATTTGTTCATTGAAAAAAAAATGCAAATGAAAATCAAATCATTCATTATATACAGTGTGTCTGTTTTCACCTCATCTGATCTGAAATTAATGTTAACAAGTTCCACTTTATTATAACTTATTATAAGTTTACCAACAGAAAAAAAATAAACGGCGAAGTCAAAGCAATCCTTTCAACTACATGTGCAGGAGTACACTACTTGAGACGTTTAGGTATCCCGCATGCACGATACCTAAATGTACGATAAACGCTCACCAAATGCACGATACACATACGCTTCTATCGTGCGTTTGAACAAACGCTCCTATCATGCGTTTATACGAACGATAAACGCACGCTCCAAGGTCACCAGATCATCGTGAAAATGTTGTTTATTTTTAAGTTTACCTGATCCAAAGGGCCACGTGAGCTATTGCCATCAATTGACGTCCATCGTCGTCGTCGTTCTCCGCCTTACATTGTCCGTCCCTAAATTTTTTTTTTCAAAACTCTACCCCTCTTTAATAACTGGGCCAATTTAAACCAAACTCGGTATTAAAATGTCATCATCCTTCATGTTCATATATATCACCCTTTTCATGTTAATCGCCAGAATATAGCTTAAATATTGCTGCTCGAGCGTTACACCCCAAAACTCAATCAATCAATCCTTTTGCTTTTTTGACTACTATAACTTTAAATAATTCTTCTTCTCCGAAACTACTGGAAAGAATTCAATGAAAATTGATATCACTTTCCTCAGCTATGATTGCTTAATTAAAAATAGAATGTTGCATATCGAACCAGCTGAGCAATAGAAACCTGTTAAGATATAATAATGGCACTTCAACCAGACAAAATAGCTTATTAGAAGCCGCTGTACCATATAAAAACTCAACCAGATATGTAAGCACCGTAGAAACTGAAATGTTGTAGAACAAGAGTATTAAGTAGCTGTCTTTGTAAGAATCATGCAAAATCTGAGAAATGTGATACACCCCAAAAAAAGGCTGCATATTTTTATTTTTTTTTTAATTAGGTTGTTTTATGGGTCTATACTATGAAAAGTGTAATTATTCATTCAAATCTGCCTGCTGTTAGGAGATAATCCACATTGAAAATACAGTACATTCTATTGTATTTGAGTGCCATTTACAGAGTTATCTCCCTTAATTTTGAAATCTACAGTGCATTCTACATAATTTTTATCTCCTAAGAGCACGGGTTATATGAAAAACCACACGTTAATTTCTGTTTATAATGACACTTCAAACAAAATATCAAAAATAAAAATATGTAGGCTATTCACCCATGAATCACATTTTGCATGGTCCTTAGCTGGAGTCCTACTTAAGTTCAACAAAATCTAAAATCTGTGCAATGCTTTAGTCACCTAATTTTAATATTATCCCAGCTTTCTTTGAAGTATCTTGCATTTTTGTTTATTCTAAAATTTTGATTATATTTAATGACATTTAGTCTATTAGAAGGAACGAAATACATGAATTGTAGTTTTATTAAGTTGGTAGCATTTCGTACATCTCAAATATTGATATTTTAGATTGGTTGCCCACCAGCTAGTGCTATTGATTTTAATAGTTATAATATATAAATGTTTTATTTTATTTAGAATATGCGCGTTTAACGGTATCATATGACATTGTTCATTGTCATTTCTGTATCTTCAATTGTCGTATAATCTTGTGCTACTTTACGTTGATGTTTTTCACACACAGAACATTATCTAGTATGATATCTTCTTTTGTATATAAAGACAAAGCGTGTTATTTTTTGATTAATGTAAACAAATCGATGGGTTCAGGTATATGAAAATCAGACGTTGATTTTAAAGACAGTACCTGTCTTTGAACACTGATTAACTTTGAGTTCGAGGCTTTTAAAATTTTACCCTCTCCAACACGATGTGAATTTGCCTTTTTATTGCACACAAACGGGTATAAGAGATAGATACACAATTGATGTTTATAGTACATGGTTAAAATTTTCAAAATTTCATTCCGCACTCATGATAATATTTAAAAAAATAAATAATAATCTGAATAAGTGATTCATATACTTCCTTATTTCATTTTATTTTGTAGATTGTAATATGGTCTCAAAAATACACTATGAAATGTATTTAAAGTATTCATGAACTATCGATTTCATTCATATAAAGAAGTATTGTTACAAGTATAAACAAGACAAACATAAACATACCCATCATTGTTCAGAGTCCATGATGAATTGGTGATGAAAACAGGTAAGGGAGATTGTTATTTTTTTTACAATGATAATAAAAAAAAATCACTTAAATCCCAAAAAAGCAAAAACGGCTGGGTCCTAGGTAACTCATTTGAATTACAAAAATAAGAAATGTTGCAGAAACTCAATGTGTGTAAATGGTAACAGGTCAAGAAAATAGCTATACAAGAAAATAGCGATGTTACAGTCGAGCTCCAGGTAATTATGATATCTCTGTCTACCAAAAAATCAGAGATTTAGTTTAAACATATTTATTTAAGTATATAAGCACAAGCAAATACAGTATCCACATTTACTTACAAAGTCATGGTAGGATTCGGAAAGAAGCTAAATAGCTTATACAAAGTTCCGTGTCCTTAAAAGTAAACTAATAAGAATATTTTTTTCTAAATAAGATACCAAGATGTTTAACGTCATGAAGATCCTCGCCATTCATCATCAAAGATGGGTCAAATGGTTTTACTGACTAACGTGAGAAGATCATTAATTCATTTTTTGTGGATTAAATTTTAGCCACTGACATGACCAACGGAGAGCAAACTCTGATACAAAAGCATGTGAGGGACTTGCTGACCACCACATTAAAATAAAGCTGAAGCTAGAAGGCCAACCCCCAACTAGTGGATACAAATGGTTACAGAAACGATTACAGTAAAAGTCATTCCTCGGACTCGTCAACGACTAGAGAAAGAGGACCAAACCAAACATCTAGGACAGCAAATGACGCGAAAGCCGATGAAGTTGTTCTCACCAAAACAACCAACAACCATTGGCACTTGGAATGTTAGAACAATGTATCAAAGTGGCAAAAGCTTGCAAATTGCGAATGAAATGGATAGATACAATATCGAAATTCTAGGACTCAGCGAAGTAAGATGGAATACAGCTGGAATGACAACACTATCTTCAGGTCATACGGTCATATTCTCAGGAAATCCAACTGAAGACGACATACATGACAAAGGCGTGGGATTCATGCTTACAAAGAAAGCCAAGAAATCGCTTTTGGAGTGGAATCCAATATCTGCAAGAGTGATATCAGCTAGATTTGACACTCGATTCCAGAAAACAACATTTATACAGGTGTATGCACCAACAAACACCGCAGACGAAGATGATAAAAATGACTTCTACAACTTATTACAATCAGTTGTTGATGCCGTTCCTAAAAGAGACATCCTTATCATCTTAGGAGATCTGAATGCCAAAGTAGGTGATGACAGAGGAGGTAGAGAAAGGGAGATAGGACCACATGGAATAGGGCAAATGAATGAGAACGGAGAGATGTTTGCTGACTTTTGCGCTATAAACAGTCTAGTAATTGGCGGTACTTGGTTTCCACATAAATCTTGTCATAAAACCACCTGGATTTCACCATCTGGAGACACTGAAAACCAAATAGACCACATAACAATAAGCCGTCGATGGAGATCTTCATTACAAGATGTACGAACAAAACGTGGAGCAGACGCCGCATCAGATCACCACCTTGTAATTGGAAAAATTAAACTCAAGCTTTTAACAACAAAGAAAAGAGAGACTACAAAAAGGAAGTTTAATGTTGAGAAGTTTAAAGATCAGGATCAGAAAGTGAAGGAAAACTTCGAAATTACACTCAGGAACAGATATAGTACTTTATTAGATCTTGACAACGAAGAAATGAACAATGATATTGATGACATCTGGAACTCAACAAAGACAGCCATTCTGGAAGCATGCGAAGAAACAGTTGGTTTCATTCAAGTGAAAAGAAAGAAATGGATGTCAGATCAAACATGGGATACAATATCTGAAAGAAGGGAAATAAAAGAAAAGTTGATGAGTGCCAAAAACCAGACAGCAAAAGAAAAACCTGCAAGACCTTTACAGCGCAAAAGACAGAGAAGTGAAGAAAAGCTGTAAAAGAGATAAAAGAAACCATGCTGAAAAGTTAGCAGTAGAAGCTGAAAACGCCTGCTGAAAAGGAGACATCAAAACATTGTATAACATCACAAGACAACTCAGTGGAAACATCTCTCAAAATGAAAATTTACCAGTCAAAGATAAAAACAACAATACCCTCACAAAGCTAGAAGATCAGCTTGACAGATGGAAAGAACACTTTAGTGAGGTATTGAACAGACCACCACCAACAAATCCACCAATACTTGAAGAAGGTCCAACACTTAACATAGAGACTGACAAAATTACCGAAAATGAAGTAAGAAAAGCCCTAAAACATCTTAAGAATGGGAAAGCAGCGGGAATCGATGGCATACCACCAGAAGCCCTCAAGTCCATGAATGACACTACCATTCAATATCTTCTTGGGCTATTAAACCAGATATGGGAAAAAGAAAAAAATCCAAAAGACTGGCAAAAGGGACTCTTGGTAAAACTACCTAAAAAGGGGGACAAATCCAATTGCAACAACTGGAGAGGAATAACTCTTTTGTCCATTCCTAGTAAAATCCTATGCAGTATAATCTTACAAAGAATGAAAGAAGAGATTGATAGCAAGCTGAGAGATGAATAAGCTGGATTTAGACAAGAACGATCATGTGTCGACCAGATTGCTACACTCAGAATAATTATTGAGCAAACGATCGAATGGCAGTCATCCCTATATCTAAACTTTATTGACTTCCAGAAAGCATTTGACAGCATATATCATCAGGTTTGTGGAACATTCTAGGACACTATGGGATTCCACCTAAGATTATTTCCATGATTAAGTTACTGTATGAAGAATTCTCTTGTCAGGTCATACATGCTGGTACATTGACGGATCCTTTCCCTGTAACAACTGGCGTAAGGCAAGGATGCATTCTCTCTCCCCTTCTCTTTCTGATAGTCATCGACTGGGTAGCACCAACAGCTTACAACGACCATCATGGTATACAATGGACACTAACATCTCGTCTAGAAGACCTCGAATTTGCAGACGACATATGAACACTATCGCATCGTCTTCAAGATTCCCAACACCAGGTCAACCATCTCGAAGAAACAGCTAAAAGAACAGGATTGTATATCAACACAGCCAAAACCAAAGCCATGAGAATCCAACAAAACCAGATGGATCCAATATTGGTAAATAATCAACAGATAGAGAATGTAGATAAATTTACATACCTTGGAAGTGTCATGAGTACAACTGGAGGCACTGACGAAGATGTACAAGTCAGAAAGATGAAAGCATTACAGGCTTTTTCCATTCTAAAGCCAGTATGGAAAAGTAGAACACTGAGAACGGCTACTAAGATCAGAATTTTCAACAGCAATGTTAAGTCTGTCCTGTTATATGGTTGCGAGACCTGGAGAGAAACAGAAAACACCATGAAATCTATACAAGTCTTTGTTAACAAGTGCCTAAGAAATATACTGAATATCAGATGGCCAGAAAAAATAACAAACAAGAAACTCTGGCAAAGAACAAAACAACAACCAATAGAAAACACCATACGAACCCGAAAATGGAAATGGATTGGTCATACTTTAAGGAAGAACAATAAAAACACTACAAAGCAAGCTTTATATTGAAATCCCCAATGGCAAAGAAAAAGAGGAAGACCAAAGAACACCTGGAGGAGGGGTTTGAACTCTGAACTGAAGAGAGTAGGACTAACGTGGAGGAATTGTAACACCATCGCCCAAAACCGAAGCGAATGGAGAGAAACTGTAGTCGCCCTATGTCCACCCATGGACGAAGTGGAATAAATTCAAAAAAAAAAAGACCAACGGTGTATATTTTCTAGATCACAGTTCTTGCAGATTCTCGCAGCATTTTCGGGGGTATCTTAAATAACGTATACACTAGTGTCATTTGCGAAGAGTTTGATCGACGCACCAATGTCAGATAATATGTCGTTGATAAAGATATAAACAAAAAAGGTCCCAAAAATGGAGCCTTGCAGGCCCTCCCTTTCATTGGTCTCCAATCTGAGTTACTTCAATATATGACAACCCTTTGAACCCTCCTCAACAAACCAGTGTAGCAGCATTCCCGTAATTCCGTAATTTGCCAGTTTAGATAAGAGTCCAGCATGCCAAACTCGGTCGAATGCTTTACTTATATCACAAAATACGTTTCTTATTTCTTTTCCACTAGCAAGAGCTCAACCAATATCATTCGAAAAACTAACTAATTGATTTACCGTTGAATCACCATTCGTAAACCCAGACAGACTTGGAGTGATAATCTTGTTTTCAAACACAAAATTGTGGACGTGTTTATAGACATATCTTCCAAAGTATTTAGAAAGAATACATAATAATGAAATTGGTTGACGATTTTTCATTTAATGGGGGTATTTGTTTTTTTGAAAATAGGCGTTACATTTGCTTTCTTCCATTCAATTGAATGGCCTCATGCTTTATTTGTATCCAAGATTTTTAGCACATCTTCTATCTCACTGTCATTAAGAAAATTTTCACTGAGTTGCTCTTCAGAACCAATACGAGGGGGGAGTTCAGCATCTTTTGTATGTAAAGTTGATTGTAGGCAAAGTGATTTGAAAGTGATTTGCCTTGTCGCGGTCATTTGTAATCAATCCATCATCAACCAGTAATGATGGGATAGCAGATTGCGATGGTTTAATTCCAGATAACTGGTTACATATTTTCGATCAAAACCGATATGAACTTTTCGTGTTACTCAACTTATTCATCCGATCGGAGTGATGTTTATGACGTGCTGCTCTAACCCTCGATGTCACCAAGTTTCTATTTTTTTAAACTTATTCCAATAAGTCGGGCTACCAGAGCGCTTAGCTTTTGAGTAAAAGCTTTTTTTTTCTTTCTGGACAGTTTTTTTTATATCATTACTCAACCACGGTAGATCAGACTTTCGAATGGTAACTATCCCGTTTGGGATAGTATTTTTTGTGGGTTGCCAACCTTAAACAATGTTGTCAATATCATTTGAATAAAAATATTATCCCAGTTAGTTGTTGCTAATATGTTTCGTTACCTATCAAAATCTCCTTGATCATATAGCCAAATTTTGCGCTTGAAATTTTTTTAAAATTGATTTTTGGGCATTGATAAAACCAATGACAGGACAATGGTAGCGTAACTGGTCGAGAAGAATTCAAAAGATGCAGAACATGAGTAAGTTTCAGATAACAACCTTGCATAATCATTTGATGGACCAGGATTCTTTTCAATACGGACATTATAAGTAAAACTTCTATAACGACAAGTAGAAATGCTATTTGTATGACATATTGACAATGAACTGGTTGGGTGTACATTATCACATGCATTTTCTTGGTAAAATACTGTAGGCATAGTCTTTGCGAAAAATATTTTTTGCAGGACTAAAATTGTTAGATCTGTAAGAAACCACATTGAAATAATCAGTAATAATGCTAACTTAATGTCCCCACCATACGTACTTAATATAAACAAACAAAGAAGCTCATGTGAATGTAAAGTTCGCTTATTTAAATGTCGTAAGCTCATTACAAACCGGCCAACTCTGATCCTATATTGTACTTTACCAATACCCATATTGTTACGTTGGACAGGTAATAAAAGTAGGGATTTGAACTAATACATATATAGCAGATGAACGATTGTCTAATTGAAAGATATGTGTCTTTTATTTAGAAAATGTGTCAAAGAGTTTTGAGTTCCAATGCTGAATGGTTATGATGAAATATCCAGGCTTACCTACCCTTTTACGTTAAAAAATAACTAGCTAAACCGACTATTTGCATCAGGGCCAATGCGGATATTTCAAAAGTTAAGATTTTTAACCTTCTGTTGTCATTTGAAAAAACGGACATCCCATTTGTATAATATTTTTTCGGTTTACCTTGATAAATTTTCCAGTTCGGTTATTTTGTTATAGCTCTTCATGTTCTACTAATACAAAAGAGTAATCAAGGGAGCCAAGGTTATAGCGGTAATCAAAAGAATGTAAGGGACAAAGACCAGACATGGAAAACAGACATACACAACATAGAACATAAAGTAACTAAAATCATATATACAAAGTAACAAAAGTAAATGAGAAACTCGGACTCCACTAAAAACTGGGAGCATGGACCAGGTGCACCGGTAAGGTAAGCGTTCCCTGCTATTCTAGAAACACCCGCCGAGTTGCTCATAAAAAGTCAATTCCATGGTAGACAAACGAGGTAAGGAAAACTATGACCCGTTCAATAAATCAGTTTTCATGGTGTTGATGGATACACCATAACGATCCACGAGTTCATGATGACGACCATAAAACTTCTGTAGTGATGACTTCAATCTTGTAGCAACATAAATCTGTTCCAGAAGCCTATTTGTTAGAGTTCTAGCGCGATACGCAGACGTAGTTTCGGCAAGCTCTGGCATAACGTATGAGTTGTGATATAAACCCTGTTCCAGAAGCCTACTTGTTAAAGTTCAAATTACCACTTACTGTTAAAAATACAACAAACACAAATTCTTTGAAAACTGAAGTTAAACTTTGTTATAAAGGAAGAAGCCAAAAGGAGAAAAGAAAATGGGTTTATTTATGTTTAACTACAAAATGTCACTTTTTGTATAAAAAAAATTTATTTACATAAACTGTTAACATTTTAGTGTTCAAGTGTTTTTCATGTATTCTTTTCTTTTTAAGGACCCCATTGAAAATCATCTTTTTTGTAGGTATGGCTTTATGGGCTATCCTTATGGGTTTTATATAAATGCTATTTTTTTCATGTGATGTCTTTGTCTGTATATGTTTATGTCTATGTGTACATCTATACTGTATTTTATGTTTGTATTATATGTGCTTGACCTGTCTAAATATATATAAATAAATAAATAAATATAAAACATTTGTTTTTGTTGTATAAAAGCAGAGGACGCTAACTTTAACGGTAAGTTTTTGTTGGAGTGCGAGTTGCTAATTTACCATTTTTGCTTTGTACATATTATGTTTGGTCATTTTATGTTCTTTCTTTTGTATGTCTGTTTTCCCTGTCAGGTTTTTCGCCCTGGATCCCAATATTTTGATTTCCGCTAGAATTTTGGTTCCCTTGATTACGCTCTCCAACTGTATTCTTTGTCTTTACAGATGAACCTAATAGCAATATGAAACCTGTATGGTTTAGTTCTATTCCATGTTTCCTTCACCTTTAAACTTTGCCATTACGAAGGGTACCCATAAAATGGGAATTTGTTTATTTTCAATTCGAAATACGGGAATTCGCGTCCATAAATTCAGGATTCCAGGATCGGATCCCATCATTATTAGATTGTCTATCTAAAATATTCAGTCATAAGTACTATTGTTAAATAATCTAAAAAAAAATCGACAAACACTCTGGTCCTACTCCGTATCATTAACAGGTATCTTATGTCAAAATCGAAATACAATTTTTCTAAAATTAAATGAATTGACAAAGAGGTAATGGTGTACATTTAAGTAAATTAAGATTACAAAGGTATACGATATTCCTGAAGGTGAAATGGCATTTTGATCCCAATTAAGACTTATGGTTAGTTCCACACGCAATGGAATGGTTTGAGATCGAACGGTTTTAAACCGAACTGTGACATTTGCAATCAAATAAGATAAGTTCATTAATTTAGAAAACAAGAAAACCAAGATAAACATGGATTAACAAAAACAATGACATACAAATTGTCATCAAAAACTATGTTTCGCCAAGGAACGTGGCTGCTGCTATTGAAAACAATAGTGACTACGGGAGCATGTGCATGGAACATATATTGAAATGTACTGTAGTAATTCTTATCTAACTATACACAAAATACCATTGATCTAGCATGGGTAACCTAAACAGAAAACTAAACATCTAAAAACCTTAATTGGCTTAAAGAAAAACCTGTAATTTAGAGAACATTGACTGCGGAGGCTGATGCATGGAACAGAAATGGAACTGCAATGAAAAAAAAACGAGACAAAAAAGATATAAAAACACCACAACAAATGACAGAACAGAACTAAATATATATGCAAACAAATAAACAAAATATGGATAAGAGAATATACATGCTTTCTATTCCATGCTATTCACTCCTTGCCTTGCGACTCTTTCAACTACAATTGTTACTATCGATGGTCATGTTACAGACTAAAATTGATATTTTTCAACTTTTTCAAACATATTTTAAAAATCTTTACGGTAAGTCTGGACTCAAGTTAGTGATGGACAACATTCATCAAAATAATTGAACGTGTGCATGCAAAGTTTTAAAATGGAAAATAAGTGCGATCATGTACAATGTATATTAATGGATTCCTCGCCAGTAATGTCAATCAAGGCATTTATATCAAAAAATCTACTACGTACTTCCTTAGAAAACCTAATTTTAAATTATACCTACATTCATTTGATTGTTTTCATCATAGGAATGTATAAAAATGAGTTTACGTTGATAGATATTTTTATAACATGGGCGAAGACATTACCATAAATAAAATATGACAATATGAAAATAATACAGATTTAATTCATATCGTTTGAGTCTATTTCATGTTGTTAAATATTTGTTTTGTCATAAGAATAAGTTTTAATCGAGTCATCAGAAACTTATTGAAAGCAAATTTATACAAATCATATCACGACAAAAGTGGCGTCATTAAAAATGATATGGGCATCATCACGCGTAGTTTGTACAAAATTTGAAATCTAGAATCTCAATAATATAATATTACGAACGAGAATAGGTATAATGTATATGTCAAAGCGACAGCAACTCCCAAACCCTTGGATGGAAAATGTCAGAACAAGACTACCCATTGGTCTTTAATTCAGGAGGAGGATACCTTCATACCACAGGTCAGGCTGCAGCAAGCCACAAAACATCCTTATACACAGGTACATAGAAAGAGTTGTCCTATCAATTTATGAAACATGAAAATAAACTAAAGGTGAAAACAAAATATGATATACAGAGGCCAGAAATCACTGATTGTAGAAAGGCGCAAAATAGGGTAAAGGTGTAATCGCAACCCTTTTCCTTTAAAATCTAGCAATAAATATTACACAATTCAACACACCTAAAGATCAAACAGGTCTGAGTCCTTTGTTACAATGAAAATAAAGAAACAAAATATAAATTACGTAAATGTATAAACTGACATGCCAGCTTACTCCAGACCAGTTAAAACCTACTGCAAGTTATGTCTCTATCATCTTTGAACTAATTGTCTGATATTTTCTTCCTGTAATGCACAAAGTCGCATAATAATGTGGATACATACATTTTTTATTCATACATCTCTATACAAATGTACACTGTTTTACAAAACTTTAATTTGCTCTTATTAAATGGCAAAATTTTAAATTATATGATAGGAGTACATAGATAAATTACAGACATTAGATCGTTGTCTAGTGTACACATACATTTGACAAACAACAGAGTGTATAATAAAATGACTTCAGTTGTAAATTAAACCCACCATGAAGTGTTCGTTGTAATACAATTAGTGCTCGTAATTTGATAATTGGTCCACTACGTAATAGTAGCATTTTCGATTTTATATGGAAAGAGTAATCAAGGGAACTAAGATACTAGCGGAAAGTAAATAAGCAACTCGGACTACACTTAAAACTGTGAGTATGGACCAGGTGCATCGGTACGGTTAAAATATAGAATAGTATTTTCCTTGATGTGGTTATGATGTAAGTCGTTTTAATTATTTCATTTAATAATTTGTTTCCTTATTCTTTTTCGATACTTTGACAAAGGTATGAACAATTTCCTACATACAAAATGGTTACAAATCAGGAGGAAATACATTTCCCTTTCCTTTTTGTTTTTTTTCCTTTGTTTTAACAAAACTTTAGTTCACATGATAGTGCGACCTAATTTATAAATAGTTAAGTTACATCATAATGTCACACATACAGATATCCTCTTTCAATGTAATAAGTCAATTTAATTGTTCTTTGAATAAGACTGCAACTGGCTGTTGTCACCTCATCTGATCTAAAAATTAAT
The DNA here is from genome assembly GCA_037379345.1 of Perna viridis. Lineage (NCBI taxonomy): Eukaryota > Metazoa > Mollusca > Bivalvia > Mytilida > Mytilidae > Perna > Perna viridis. The sequence continues at coordinate 23,992,032 of CM074518.1, read as the reverse complement.
GGTTATAACTACCACTATATTAAAACTTTGTTTACCAACAGAAAAAAAAAATAAACGTCGAATTCAAAGCAAACCTTTCAACCTCATGGGCAGGAATACACTACTTGAGGTTTCCCGCACGCACGATACCTAAATGCACGCAAAACGCTCCCCAAACACACGATTAACAAACGCTCCTATCGTGCGTTTATACGAACGGTAAACAAACGCTCAGGGGTAACAAGATCATCGTGAAAGCGTTGTTTATTTTAAGCTTACCTGATCCAAAGGGCTACGTGAGCTTTTGCCACCAATTAGCGTCCGTCCTTAACAATTTTGTTCAAAACTCTTCCCCTCTGAAACAACTGGGCAAACTTTAACCAAACTTGGTATTATTGTTGCTTAAGTTCGTTTGCATAGAGCTGATATGTGGATTTTTTATCCGTCGAAAAAACATTGCCGTTAAAACGTAACATATAGGTCAGACAGATATTTTCTTACTTATATCTCAATAACCCTTAGGCCCTGCATGATTCGATCTATCAGTGGTCAAATTGTTGTATAAATTTGTTTAGCAAGTTGCAGTTTTTTGCTTTTTTTTCGCGATAACTAATGTGTTTTCTTTAAAACATCTTACCATCTGACACGACTGTAAAGACCAAATGAATTCGAATTTGGTACGAATGTCCATTAAGGTATTCTACATACATGTATAACTGATATTGGGTTTTGTGATCTGTCAATAAACATGGCCGCCATTACTATAAATATAACATAGAGGCCAGACAGAAATTGTTCGCATACATCCTCAAAACTGTTAGGTTTAGCCAAAATTTGAGTCCTCATTATCCTCGTATCTCATCCCATTCTTAATTACATCATGATGTCATCTTCATATATATCACCCATTTCATATTCATCGCCTGAATATAGCTTAAATATTGCTGCTAGAGTGTTAAACCCCAACAATGAATCAATGATTTTGTTTCATTTTATTTTATTTTTTTGTTTTTTTTTAACTACTATTACTTAAGAAATGTTTCTCCATGTTGAACCAGACAAAATAGTTTCTTAGAAGCCGCTGTACCATATAAAAATCAGCATGGTTGCTGCACTTGATATTAAAGCATCGTAGATGCTGACATATTGTAGAACAGGAATAATTATTTGAATAAAATCTAAATTCTGTGCATTGCTTTGGCTACCGAATTTTAATATTATCATAGCCGTCTTTTTCTGAAATGCTAGCGAAATATAAGTATTATGTACTTTTATTTATTCTAAAAATGATTATATTTAATGACATTTAGTCTATTAGAAGGACAGAAATACATGAATTGTAGTCGGTAGTATTCAATATATCTCGCATTGACTGACCAATACTGTTTAAGTTTTAATATATAAATAGTTTATTTAATTTAGGATATTTTTGTATCCTTAATTATCGTATATTGTGCTTCTTTAGGTTACAGACCACCAATTCAACGAATGAGCATTTGCAACGTACGCAAAAATAGTCCTACGCAGAAATTACCCCTGTTCCTCATTATTCTGGTGAAAAAAGTTCTCATCTTATTTAAAAAATTTAAACAGTTTCTGAAAGGAAAAATATCTCTGTACATTTTATAGGTGCATTTTGCTTCTTGTGATGTGAAGCCTAATCTCCATAATGATTTTTAAATATACCCCTATCTTGTGAAAACACTGAGTTTTCCCATGCTATTTATTGACACTTCACTTCCGGTGACCAGTACTGCACTGCAAGTCTGCTAACCCCACATGCCATTCTGAGGATTGTGAGCTGACATATGTAGAATCATGCTGATATATAGTCCTCTGCAGGTTAAAGGTAAGGTAAAGTCCAGAGAAGCCATTGAATATTGTGAAATTAGCATAGAAGCCTATGGGAAGTGGAATTAGTGGTTTTTAGCCTTTACGTCGATCTTTTTCACATATACACAAAACATTATCTAGTATGATATCTTCTTTTGACATCAAGATAAAAAATCTTTTTGGTTAGTGTAAACCAATCGACTGGTTCAGTTATATGAAAATCAGACGTTGGTTCTATAGACATTACCTGTCCTTAAACACTGATTAACCTTGAGTTCGAGGACTTTAAAATTTTACACTCTCAACTACGATGTGAATTTTCCTTTTTTTGCACACAAACGGGTATGAGAAATAGATACATAATGGATCTTTATAACATATGGTTCAGATTTTCAAGATTTCATTCCGCAATTATGATAATGTTTAAAAAAAATAAATAATAATCTAAATAAGTGATTCATATACTTCCTTATTTCATTTTATTTTGTAGATTGTAATATGGTCTCTGAAATACACTTTAAAATGTATTTATGAACTTTCGACTTCATTAATATAAGGAAGTATTTTTGAAAGTATAAACACGACAAAGAAAAAAATACAAATCATTGTTCAGAGTCCATGTTGAATTGGTGATGAAAGCAGGTAAGGGAAATTGTCATATGCATTTTGTAAATCAAACTGCAGGATAAATAAAAATGTTATTTTGTCTAGCAATGATATAAATTGTTTAATTTTATTCCATTAGTAGTTTAGGCAACCTGTAACAACTTCTGACAATGTTTTTATAGTGGCAGTACACTGTATAAATTGTAAAAAAAAAATCACTTAAATCCCCAAAAAAAGCAAAAACAATACAAATCTATTTACTTCATCATGTTTAACACAATAAATGAATTTCTGTCATTATAATTTTACAGTGCAACATGAAGATTTATGTACTTAACCTATTGGTAATTGCCGTTCTTTTAGATGGTAAGCAACTTACAATGTGCGTCTTGTAATTTTTAAGAATATGCATTTGTAAAATGCGATAAGAAAAAAGTTCCTATTTTTAGTATACATCAATTTAGTAAAATGTATTCAACATTTTGGACACTGTAGAGAAATTGGATTACAGACATGGACATGCTAACTTCCATTCTTTATTACTACATTTTTTAGTCATCACTTATCTATTAGTTGTTATATGATTAAAGACCCTTGAAAGTATATTATCCAGGCTTTGTTTGTTTGTTTGTTTTTTACTGGATGTTGTCATGGTAAGCAACAACAAAGTATACCTAGAACAAACAACACTGATGTTAAAGTTTATTAGTTGTTTTTTTTTTTTTTTGAATATTTTACAAATCACATCCAGATGGGCAAGCATGGCCAGTAAGAGCTTTTAACAATTTAACACCGTAGTTTTGGCAATTTTTTTATTCTTGGTTCCCCGTTCTTTGAACTCACTATGAACAAACGTACATACCACAAGATAAGGACATGACATTGGCTTAACCCTATGCATCCAGTCATCATGGCGTCAAAGCACTTAAATATTAACCAAATAACAGGAAAGATGATTGGTTTTGTCTATTTTTGCCGACTTAATGATATTGAAATCCATATATGGCATTAAAACAAATTATTGAATCTTCGCATAATGGGAAATAGACTGGTGACACAAATTAATCCAAGGTTACCAAACTTTTTATAGCCAAAAATAGTTTATTGTAATACTTAGTTTGCTTAAATTTTCATGATTTATGTTCTTAATATGTGCAAATATCAATATTCAGTTTATGACTGGCTTAAAACAAAAAACATGTTGCTATTGTTATAATGGGTTACAGCCAGTTTTATTATAGACCTTCGGAAACGGTACAACATTGCAAAGACAGAAACAATCAGCATACTAAGTACAACCAATAGATGGGACAAAGTAAATGCGCTTCATATAACAGATACACATCAAACATAATTATTCATATCATAAAAATATAAAAGAATAATCATTCGTAAATATCACCAATAATTACTAAACTTGTACTAATAAAGAACGTTACATTGGAACTCGATTATATTTCTCAACAATTACTATTACCCGTCGCAACTGGTCAGTACCGTAGGGACAAAATTGTGTGCGCGACCCGTGTAAGAAAGTAACTACATGTATATAGTTTAATCTGGGCAACATTCGCCACAACTGGAGTAAAACCTATTATAAAAACAACGTAGGATCAATCATCCTTTTAAAATGTTCTCGAGTTTAAGAAGACTAAAATAATGACAATATGGATTTATAAAATGAAAAAAAGGCAAATGATGAGTATTGTGGTTTCGTGGTGTGTATTCTCCCTACTAACAGATCTGTTGTTTGTTTAAACCTACATTCATTAAATATTGTTCGTGCATAGATTGTTTTCATTGATATTAACCTTGAATTAAAACGGTGTTTTAGTTTTCAATTGTAGATGTTGAGGAAAGTATAATAACTGAATACCAATTAAGTTTCAAGGATACGAACAAATTAAGTTTGTTATTACACGAAAACCAAAGGAATGTTCTTTTTGATATCATCAGTCTCATGGTTAGAAAGACAACTCAATCCACACATATATAAACATATAAGTTAAATGCAATGATTATGCTGTGAGTTCTTTAAACAATGATAAACAAATATAATGGGTAAAAAATTGGAAGGTAAACATTTTTATTCTTACTGAAGGAATAAGACAAGAAATTTTAATAATTAGTATCATAATCCTGTTATAGTTCATTGTTCACTGTGTTTTATAACAAAGATATTTTCAAATTAATGAGGCATTTACTGAACTGCATAAATAAATGAATATGACATCAGTATTTAAATTTGAAAGATTTCCTATAATGATCTTGTCTTGTGTTTGTTATAAATAGACAAACAGTTGTTTATATCAATTGTAATTTACTTTGTATATCATATGTCTAATCATGGTTTTAGGTGACGTATTAAAGAGAGAATTATGTCCAGGAGAACAGTTGGTTTTGAGTTGCCCTATTGAAGGTTTCAATAAAACATTGGTGTGGATTAAAGGCAATGAAAACATATTCATAAATAGAAGACACGGTCCGAACAATAGTCAAGATTTGGATGTTATTGTTAATGTCAGCATTGGAGTGTATGAGTTGAAGTTTACAAATATGAGCCAAGACGACATAGGAGTCTATACCTGCTTGGATAATTCATTAACAGTACAAACATTTAACGTAACGATGAAAGGTCAATACATTTACTGGTATACACATTTAATTTCTCTTGTCATACGTGGCAAATATTCAATAACTAGACTCCCCTTGCGGATCTATAGGATATGATCCGGTAATTGGACTCTTTTTTGGTTTCATGGGATTTTTTTTTATTTTGGGCGAATATTAGCCTAGAACCCCCTTTCTGAACCGCCTACTCTGTTGCCAAAATGATAATTGTTTTTAAACTGTATCTGCGTACTTGAATTTGGACTCACAATTTCAAGTCTTTAATTTTCATAAACATTTACTTAACTTTCTTTTGAAAATGACCTCCTTACTGTTATATTTAACAGATGAAATCAACTGTACACAGACAGTCAATGAAACCACGGATCAAAGTACCAGAGGTAAATAAAGAAACTTTTATATTTCAGGGTTTTTCTGCATTGCAAGTGTGAAACATGAACGTGCAAATATTCAGAACAATCATGTGTTGAAATATCCATGTCATAATGGCAGTCAAATGACCTGGATATCTTTAAAATTTACAGATGAAAATTACTATGTTTCGGATGATTTTAGTGAGACATTTATAGTTGAAGAAAGATCTAAGAGCAGTTGTTTCAAATTAGTCATTTGAAATTAGTTACCTTTAAACACATCTTAAAATATCGACTCAATAAAACAATTGTGAACATTTACAAATATGTCTTGAACAAATTGATGAGAAATCGTAATATTCACAGATAACTTTTTTGAATTTTAAAAATCAGATTCTTTGAATGTATAACTTGATAACGGAAACATGACATTAATTTTATAACCCATGTAAAGGATTATCATTGACAAAATTCTTCACTTTGAAATAAAATCATATTATTTACATTTTAGGCACCAGTGACACATCTTCAATGGAAACTGCCACGGAACATTTACGTCTAGATACATTCCATCTTTGTCTTATTATATGCTCTGGTGTGGGGATTGTAACGACGATATTTGTTCTATTGATGTCCTGTTTGACAGCTGGTGAAATATTAATTTAAATACGTTTTACATTGTAAAATTGATGTTTAAAGTGAAGTATCATCGTAAGATATCTCACAAAAGCAATCATTGTTTTCAAGAATTGGAAAATCCTGTATTTTTATAAATGCCCTAAAGTCTCAAACTAACACATGCAATAGACGAGTAGGGCTGACAGGTAATTCCAAAGGACTGACATAGCTATTACGTCTACTTTAAATATAACTGCTAAAGAAAATGTGCAATCCAATTTTATGATCATTAAACATTTAGTTTTGGATTTTACTTACGATTTAAAACTAGGTAACTCATTTCAATTACAACAATAAGAATATCTTATATTTTTCATGAGTGAAGAACGTTGCAGAAACTCAAGGTGTGTAAATGGTAACAGGTCAACTATACAAGAAAATAGCGATGTTGCAGTCGAGCTGCAGGTAATTATGATATCTCTGTCTACAAAATAATCAGGGATTTAGTTTAAACATATTTATTTAAGTATATAAGCACAAGCAAATACAGTATACACATTTACATACGAAGTCATGGTAGGATTCGGAAAGAAGCTAAATAGCTTATACAAAGTTCCGTGTCCGTAAAAGTAAAATAACAAGAATATTTTTTTCTAAAGAAGATGCATGTGGAATGATTTTCTTAACTGACTAGTAAATAAGACAAACGAATATAAAAACAAAAATGGAAAATTAGTGACGAGATGCAGTACATGGAAGTGAAGCATTTATTACTTTTGATAATAAACTTCTGAACTTAGGAAAAACTTCTACATTTTGTTCGGCATTTAGAATATTTGAGCCATACAGCAATACATTTACAGTAAAAGGTACACCAAGTGCCATAGAAAACATTATTTCATTTCGTAATAAAACATATTTAGGACAAAAAAGCAAAAAATGGGAAGTTGATTCAACATGACCACAGGTGCAACTAGTGGACTTTACAAGGTTACAACTGAACATTTGTTCGTTGAGTGAAGCATTGTTCATTTACATTCTGGCATGTAATATTTGCCATAGTCGTTTACCAATGAAGTAAATATTTGGGCATTTTACCAAATATTCCTGAATCCTATTTCTAAAATTGTTAGTGGAGCTAGAACTACTGGTATTCTGAGAAAGTTTGTTCTACAGTTTAACTGTTGTTGGCAGAAAGTATTCAGAGTAGAAGTTAATTGTCGTGTATATTTCTAAAATAATTTGTGATTGTCTAGCATAATATCCATTCAAGGAATCAACCGAGTTTGGAATTAACGATTGCAAATACTCTGGAGTTTCTTGGTTGATCGACGCACCAATGTCAGATAATATATCGTTGATAAATGATATAAACAATAAAAGTCCCACAACTGGAGCCTTGCAGACCCTCCCTTTCATTGGTCTCCAATCTGAGTTACTTCACTATATGACAACCCTTTGAACCCTCCCCAACAAAAAAAAAATAAACCAGTGTAGCAGCATTCCCGTAATTCCGTAATTTGCCAGTTTAGATAAGAGACCAGCATGCCAAACTCGGTCGAACGCTTTACTTATATCTCAAAATACGTTTCTTATTTCTTTTCCACTAGCAAGAGCTCAACCAATATCATTCGAAAAACTAACTAATTGATTTACCGTTGAATCACTTTTCGTAAACCCAGACAGACTTGGAGTGATAATCTTGTTTCCAAACACAAAATTGTGGACGTGTTTATAGACATATCTTCAAAGCATTTAGAAAGAATACATAATAATGAAATTGGTTGATGATTTTTCATTTAATGGGGGTATTATTTTTGAAAATAGGCGTTACATTTGCTTTCTTCCATTCAATTGAGAAGTCAGAAAATGAGAGTGACAAGTTAACAAATGTCCATGATGGAAACCTTAACACGGAAACTGCTTCTTTGAACAAGCGGAAGTTTATCAGATCAGGACCTAATGCTTTATTTGTATCCAAGATTTTTAGCCAAGGTATTGCACTTTACCAATACCCATATTGTTACGTTGGACAGGTAATAAATGTAGGGATTTCAACTAATACATATATAGCAGATGAACGATTGTCTAATTGAAAGATATGTGTCTTTTATTTAGAAAATGTGTCAAAGAGCTTTGAGTTCCAATGCTGAATGGTTACGATGAAATATCCAGGCTTACCTACCCTTTTACGTTAAAAAAATATCTTAACTAGCTAAATCGACTATTTGCATCAGGGCCAATGCGGATGTTTCAAAAGTTAAGATTTTTAGCCTCTTTTTGTCATTTGAAAAAAACGGACATCCCATTTGTATAATCTTTTTTCGGTTTACCTTGATACATTTTTCAGTTCGGTTATTTCGTTATAGCTCTTCATGTTCTACTAATTCAAATAACCATTGAGATTTGCCTTCAGAATAGATCAGCAGAATTTAACACTTCAATATCGCAGGGCTATATGTCACTCATGGCTAAAGGTGATGGTAAATTTTCAATAAGAACCTTGTAACATTGATGTTAAATGTGTTAAATTTTGCATCAATTGACCATGCTTTCATTCATACAAAGTACAACTGAAACTTGGCTTCATTGATTTGATAATGGGATTAGAATAAAAAGTAAACCCGTATGCGGTTTCAAACAATTGAATAAGTATTTTCAGTGGGATATCTATAGCTTAACATTGCGTAATCTGCCGAAACTATAGAGACTTTTTATATCGTGCTAGAACTCTAACAAATAGGCTTCTAGAACAGGGTTATGTTGCTACAAGATTGAAATCATCACTACAGAAGTTTTATGGTCCTTATCATGAACTCGTGGATTGTTATTGTGTATCCATCAGCACCATGAAAACTGATATTTTCAACGGGCCATAGTTTTTCCTTTTCCTGGACTTGACTTTTTATGAGCAACTCGGCGGGTGTTTCTAGAAAAGAAGAGGTCGCTTACCCTACCGGTGCACCTGGTCCATTCTCCCAGTTTTTAGTGGAGTCCGAGTTGCACATTTACTTTTGTTACTTTGTATGTGTGATTTTAGTTACTTTATGTTCTTTGTTGTGTATGTCTGTCTTCCATGTCTGGTCTTTGTCCCTAGGTTACATTCTTTTGATTACCGCTATAACCTTGGTTCCCTTGATTACTCTATCAAAGTTAGACTACACTTGCATTTTCTTTTTTGCATCCTACTTCTTCAGCGAACATGCTTATATCTTCTCTGGTGCCATATGTCCTTGCTTATGAACAAATTAAATAATTAAATTCATATGTTTGTATGGACTGTTTTTTTTCTATATAGATGGTCAGGAAATACCAGTAGATATTAGTTCCCATGGTTATTTCCATAAATGCTAGTCGTCTTAATGCTGAAAATTTTCCAAAAAATTATAACCGAAACAGAAAAAGAAATACATTTGTTGTATATTAAATTAGATGAGCAATTGGTTTCTTCACATTCTGATTAGTCACACATTTAGCACTGCCTCTTTATTCAAAAAGGCGTTATTTCAAAAGAAATATTCAAAAAATAGAAATATCTATATATAGAAAGGTCTGCACAATTCCCAACGATGTAAAAACTGTCAAATTCAAATATATATATATACAAAGGTTCTCGCGAAAATCAAAAGTAAGCAACCCAGGGACAAAGACCAAACACGGATAACAGACGTACGCAACAAAGAACATTAAGCAACTAAAATAATATGTACAAAGTAACAAATGTAAATGAGCAACTCGGACTCCACTAAAAACTTGGAGCATGAACCAGGTGTACCGTTAGGGTAAGCGTCCTCTGCTTTTCTAGAAACTCCCGCCGAGTTGCTCATAAAAAGTCAAGTCCTGGGTAGACAAAAGAGGAAAGGAAAACTATAACACGATGAACAAATCAATTTTCAAGGTGCTGATGGATGCCTCGAAAGGATCCACGAGTTCATGATGGCGACCATAAAATTTCTTTAGTGATGACTTCAATTCTTTAATCTTGTAGCAACATGACCCTGTTCCAGAAGAAGTCTAGCGCAATACAACAACAACGTTTCGTGTATCAATAAATGAAATGTATTTACTCTGTTAACATATAATGGTAATTAAAAAACCTCTGGAAATAATTATGAAAGCAAATTGTTATGCTGCATTAGTTATTATTTGTGTAATTTCTGGCATCAATTAAAGTTAAAAACCAATAACCTCTTAAAAAATAACATTGGATCTTCTATTTTGCAAGGGATCACGTACATGTTCAACTAGTCAGTTCTTTCTTTACAGTTAAAGTGGCTTAAAACTAGGAACTGAAAGGGACTCAAATGTATATTGTTTATCACATTTTATAAAACAATATCAAGTTTTTGAAGCTAGTTATTAGTAATACTTTGATTTTGTCTGTACTATGCATATATCATAAAAATCTTCCGCCTAGGATGTCGGTAATACTTTAATTATAATATCATCAAATGAAGGTCATACTAAAATGTACAGTACAGTCCATTTATGTTAGATTTTAAGCCTCTCATTTTATTTATCATTTATAGGACGTAGCAAACGCAGATGAGGATGAAACCCAATATACAGAAATAGCCTAGTGAAATTATGTCATGTAGATGTTGGCCATTGATAACTGTAAAGAATTAGATTAAAACTTACATGACTGTACTGTTTACTCACCACTTTCAAACAAACATCGATTATTTGTATACACAAACATAAAACAATAACGTTACTAAGTGTAGTTTATTAAGTGCTAGCTTTTTCTCATTGAAGACCTTTTCGGACATCCAAGTATGATAGTAACTGAAGAAAATTACCATATACATTTATATTTCACAAAACTGCGCTCGACGTGGATCACAATTAACAAAGGACAATAAAGCCCGTTTCTATTAAACTTTAAGGGTTTGTACTTGTAATTTGCAACATTGCGTTAGGTACAGCGTAGATGAAAAATGTATCTAAGATTCTTTTACGACCGAAAAAATCTGATGTCAAAAGTTATTGTTACATTTTTCGTGACGTAATGAAATTAATTGTCTGTTACAATTTTTTTAAACAGCAAAGACTTATTTATTTTTTAAATGTGAGAATGTTTTGCTTCACATAAAGTAATTCATCAATAAGAATCGATTTGTTCGACATGACATATTTTCCTTTTCCTCTTGCGTCTACCCAGGACATGACTTTTTATGAACAACTCGGTGGGTGTCTACATAGATTGTTTGAACATTATCTTTGCACGGAAAATTCTGTTAAATTTGTAAAAAAAATGAAATCATAGACGTGTTTTGTCATTGTCCAGATCTGGTTCACTACAAGTCAAAATTGAAACGGGCAGATATAATAGACCACCTTTACCTCTGAATGAATGTTTATGTATGTACTGTAACAATAGTAGTACAGAAGATGAGACGCACTATTTATTTGAATGTATTTTTTTCTCAGATTTACGACAAGATTTATTCACCAATGCCTGTGCTTTTAATAAGGACTTTTTACCTGTTTGATATCGATAACAAACACGATTTTTTAATGTAAAATATAAAAATGGTTCCAATTTTAACCAGTTGTACATAAAATGTTTTATAGATAACATGCATTCATTTAGTATACAGTTTTAAGCGTTATCGTATATAATTATTTTTCATCTTGCTTACTCTGGTTTGTTAAATTCGTAGTGTCTCATAAGCCGTTATCGCCTGTTATCGGTTGGAATCTTTTACGATAACTATGTTCTTTTATTGATATGTAATATGTAATGTAAATGATGGTGACACTTTAATAAAATAATATTAACATGTAGATCCAAATGTAATATTAAACACATTAGGAAGTGTGTTAGTCAGTGTTCAGACTGGCTGATTGATAATAAATTAACATTGGATTTAGGTAAAACCAAATGTATGGTATTTGGTCCCTAAAGAAAAAAAATCAAACAAATCACAATTTGTAATTAAAGCTACGGATGTTGTCAAATATCTCGGAGTTTATATTGATAGAAATTTGAACTTTGAAAAATTAGTGTCAAATATTGTTTCTAAAGTCAATGGAAGACTGAAATGTTATATAAGAATGCTAAATGTCTTGATTCCAGATAGAGAATAACACTGTCAACTTCTTTGATACAATGTTATTTTGATTATTCATGTGCCCTTTGGTTCAGTAGTTAAGGGGCGGGATTGCCCAAGAATTGCACATCTTGCAAAACAAAGTTTAAGGTTTCTGGTCTCGGCCAGGACCAGAACAAGCGTAAATTTTGAAGAAAAAAAATGACAGTGTCAATATGCTTTCGGTGCCAGATAGAGTGAATCAACTCAGAATTAAACCTTGTTTTTTAATATTTACCATGGTACTGCACCTGAATATTTGTGTGAAAACAAGGGGTGCTTCAAGATTAAATTATAGTATACCTAATTGTAAGTTATGTAGTAAAGATAGTTTCATATATCATGCTATACAAACTTGGAACAAATTACCACTTACTGTTAAAAATACAACGAACACATTTTTTTTCAAAACTGAAGTTAAACTTTTTATACAGGAAGGAGCCAAAAGGAGAAAAGAAAATGAATTTATTTATGTTTAACAACAAAATGTCACTTTTTTATAACAGACTGTATTTACATAAACTGTTAATATTTTAGGAAATGTGAAATGCTTCGTGTGTAGATTCAAGTGTTTTCCATGTATTCTTCTTTTTAAGGACCCCAATGGAAAACATACTTTTGTATAGGTATGGTTTTATTGGCTATCCTTGTCAAGTTTCAAGGTTTCATATAAATGCTATTTTTTCATGTATTGTCTTGGTCTGTATACGTTTATGTCTATGTGTATATCTATACTGTATTTTATGTTTGTATTATATGTGTTTGACCTGTCTAAATACATATAAATAAATAAATATACAGTATTTGTTTTTGTTGTATAAAAGCAGAGGACGCTAACTCTACCGGTAAGTTTTTGGTGGAGTACGAGTTGCTAATGTACCATTTTTGCTTTGTACGTATTATGTTTGGTCATTTTATGTTCTTTGTTTTGTATGTCTGTTTTCCCTGTCAGGTCTTTTATCCTGGATCCCAATATTTTGATTTCCGCTAGAATTTTGGTTCCCTTGATTAATCTCTCCAACTGTATTTTTTGTTTTTACAGATGAACCTAATAGCAATATGAAACCTGTATGGTTTAGTTCTATCCAATGTTTCCTTCACCTTTAAACTTTGCCATTACGAAGGGTACCTATAAAATGGGAATTTGTTTATTTTCAATTCGAAATACGGGAATTCGCGTCCATAAATTCAGGATTCCAGGATCGGATCCGCTCATTATTAGATTGTCTATCTAAAATATTCAATCATAAGTACTATTTTTTTTTAAATAATCTGAAAAAAAAATCGACAAACATTTTGGTCCTATTCCATATCATTAAAAGGTTTATCTTTTCAAAATCGAAAACTAAATACATTTTTTCTAAAATTAAAATGAATTGACAAAGAGGTAATAGTGTACATTTAAGTTAATTAAGATTACAAAGGTATACGATATTCCTGAATGTGAAATGGCATTGTGATCCTAATTAAGACTTATGGTTAGTTCCACACGCAATGGAATGGTTTGAGATCGAACGGTTTTAAATCAAACTTTGACATCTGCAATCAAATAAGATAAGTTCATGAATGTGAAAACAAGGGAACCAAGATAAACATGGACTAATAAAAACAATGACATACAAATTGTCATTTAAGAAATATGTTTCGCCAAGGAACGTGGTTGCTGCTATTAAAAACGATAGTAACTACGGGAGCATGTGCACGGAACACATATTGAAATGTACTGTAGTGATGCTTATGTAACTATACACAAAATACCATTGATCTAGCATGGGTAACCTAAACAGAAAACTAAACATCTAAAAACCTTAATTGCCTTAAAGAAAAACTTCTACTTTAGAGAACATTGACTGGGGATGCTGATGCATGGAACAGATATGGAACTGCAATGAAAATAAAAAAAAAACGAGACAAAAAAGATATAAAAACACCACAACCAATGACAGAACACAACTAAATATATATGCAAACAAATAAACAAAATATAGATAAGAGCATATACATGCTTCCTATTCCATGCTATTCACTCCTTGCCTTGCGACTCTTTCAACCACAACTGTTACTATCGATGGTCATGTACAGACTAAAATTGAAATTTTTCAATTTTTTCAAACATATTTTAAAAATCTTTACAGTAAGTCTGGACTCAAGTTAGTGACGGACAACATTCATCAAAATAATTGAACATGTTCATGCAAAATTTCAAAATGGAAAATAACTGCGATCATGTACAATGTATATTAATAGATTCCTCGCCAGTAATGTCAATAAAGGCATTTATATCAAACAATATACTATGTACTTCCTTAGAAAACCTAATTTTAAATTATACCTAGATTTATTTGATTGTTTTCATCATAGGAATATAAAAGTGAGTTTACGTCGATAGATATATTTTTATGACATGGGCGAAGACATTACCATAAATAAAATATGACTATATGAAAATAACACAGATTTAATTCAAATCATTTGCGTTTATTTCATGTTGTTAAATATTTGTTTTTTCATAAGAGTAAGTTTTAATCGAGTCATCAGAAACTAACACATTTAAAGCAAATTTGTACAAATCATATCACGACAAAAGTGGCGTCATTAAAAATGATATAGGTATCATCACGTAGTTGGTGCAAAATATAAAATCTAGAACCTCAATAATATAATATTACGAACGAGAATAGGTATAGTGTATATGTCAAAGCGACAGCAACTCCCACACCAGCCGGTTGTTTTTGTCAAAGCGACAGCAACCCACCACCATCCCCCCCACCAACCCTTGGAAGGAAAATGTCAGAACAAGACAACCCATTGGTCTTTAATTCAGGACGAGGATACCTTCATACCACAGGTCAGACTGCAGCAACCCACGAAACATCCGTATACACAGGTATGTAGTAATAGTTGTCCTATAAACTCAAGAAAACATAAAAATAAACTAAAGGTGAAAACAAAATTAGATATACAGAGGCCAGACATCTCTGACTTTAGAAATGCGCAAAAAAGCGATAAAGGTTTGATCGCAACCCTTTTCTATTAAAATCTAACAATAATAGAATATAAATATTACACAATTCAACACACCTAAAGATCACAAGGTCGGAGTCCCTTGTTACAATGAAAAAAAGAAACAAAATATAAATTACGTAAATGTATAAACTGACATGCCTCCTCCAGACCAGTTCAAAACTACTGCAAGTTATTTCTCTATGATTTTTGAACTTATTGTATGATAGAAGTACAAAGGTAAATTACAGATATTAAATCGTTGTCTAGTGTACACGTACATTTGACAAACAACAGAGTGTATAATAAAATGACTTCATTTGTAAATTACACCTTATATATTATTGGATTCAATAATAATCTATACTTGCTAACATACCATTAAGCCACTACGCACCATGAATTGTTCCTTATAATACAATTAGTGCTCGTAATTTTATAATTGGTCCACTACGTAATAGTATCTAACATAGTTGACACTAGCGGAATTCAAGATAATGTAATCATCTAGAAGCAAAGACTATACATGAAAAACAGACACAGAAAACAACGAACATAAAATAACCACAATAAAACAAACAAAGCAGCAAAAGTAAATAAGCAACTCGGATTGCGCTTAAAACTGGGAGTATGGACCAGGTGCATCGGTAGGGTTGAAATATAGAATAGTATTTACCTTGAGGTGGTCATGATGTAAGTCATTTTAATTATTTCATTTAATAATTTGTTTCCTTATAAAAAATAAATATTTCGATACTTTAACAAAGGTATGAACAATTTGATACATACAAAATGGTTACAAATCAGGAGGAAATACATTTCCTTTTTCTTTTTGGTTTTATTTTTAACATGACTTTAGTTCACATGATAGTGCGACCTAATTTATAAATATTTAAGTAACATCGTAATGTCACACATACAGATATCCTCTTTCAATGTAATAAGTCAATTAAATTGTTCTTTGAATCAGACTGCAAATGAAAATCAAAATATTCATTATATATAGACTGGCTGTCGTCACCTCATCTGATCTAAAAATTAATGGTAACAACTACCACTTTATTAAAACTTTGTTTACAAACAGAAAAAAAATTAAACGTCGAATTCAAAGCAAACCTTTCAACCTCATGTGCAGGAATACACTACTTGAGGTTTCCCGCACGATACCTAAATGCATGCTAAACGCTCACCAAACACACGATAAACAAACGCTCCTATCGTGCGTTTATATGAACGGTAAACAAACGCTCCCAGGTAACCAGATCATAGTGAAAGCTTTGTTTATTTTAAGCTTACTTGATCCAAAGGGCTACGTAAGCTATTGCCATCAATCAGCGTCCGTCGTCGTCCTCCGTCTTTCATCGTCCGTCCTCAGCAATTTTTTTCTCAAAACTCTTCCCCTCTGAAACAACTGGGCAAACTTTAAAACATCTTACCATCTGACACGACTGTAAAGACCACATGGATTTGAACTTGGTACGAATGTCCATTAAGGTATTCTACTTACATGTATAACTGATATTGGGATTTGTGATCTGTTAATAAACATGGCCGCCATTACCATAAATATAATATAGAGGTCAGACATCTGAGTCCTCATTATCCTCGTGTCCCATCCCATTCTTAATTTCATCATGATGTCATGTTCATATATATCACCCATTTCATATTCATCGCCTGAATATAGCTTAAATATTGCTGCTAGAGTGTCAATCAATCAATCATTTTGTTTTTTGTTTTGTTTTTGTTGTTTTTGTTTTTTTTTTTAACTACTATTACTTTAAGAAATGTTTCTCCATGTTGAACCAGACAAAATAGTTTCTTAGAAGCCGCTGTACCATATAAAATCAGCATGGTAGCCTCACTTGATATTAAAGCATCGTAAATGATGACATATTGTAGAACAGGAATAATTTTTTGGATAAAATCTAAATTCTGTGCATTGCTTTTGGCTACCGAATTTTAATATTATCCTAGCCGTCTTTTTCTGAAATGCTAGCGAAATATAAGTATTATGTACTTTTATTTATTCTAAAAAATGATTATATTCAATGATATTTAGTCTATTGGAAGGACAGGAATACATGAATTGTAGTCGGTAGCATTCCATATATCTCGCATATATTTGATGTTTTAGATTGTTTGCCAGCCAGCTATTGCTATTATGCATTGACTGACCAATACTGTTTAAGTTTTAATATATAAATAGTTTATTTAATTTAGGATATGCGCGTTTAACGGTATCATATGACATTGCTCATTGTCATTTCTGTATCTTCAATTGTCGTATCTTGTGCTCTTTTACGTCGATGTTTTTCACACATACACAAACCATTATCTAGTATATCTTCTTTCGACATAAAGATAAAAAATATTTTTTGTTTAGTGTAAACCAATCGATGGGTTCAGTTATATGTAAATCAGACGTTGATTCTATAGACATTACCTGTCTTTAAACACTGATAAACTTTGAGTTCGAGGCTTTGAAAATTTTACCCTCTCAAATACAATGTGAATTTTCCTTTTTATTGCACACAAACGGGTATGAAAGATAGCTACATAATTGATCTTTATAAAACATGGTTCAGATTTTCAAGATTTCATTCCGCAATCATGATAATATTTAAAAAAAAGAAATAATCTGAGTAAGTGATTCATATACTTCCTTATTTCATTTTATTTTGTAGATTGTAATAGGGTCTCTAAAATACACTATAAAATGTATTTAAAGTATTCATGAACTTTCGACTTCATTAATATAAGGAAGTATTGTTACAAGTATAAATACGACAAACAAACAAAAAAAATACCAATCAGTGTTCAGAGTCCATGATGAATTGCTGATGAAAACAGGTAAGGGAGATTGTCATATGCATTTTGTAAATCAAACTGCAGGATAAATAAAAAATGTTATTTTTTCTAACAATGATATAAATTGTTTAATTCTATTCCATTAGTAGTTTAGGCAACCTGTAACAACTTCTGACAATGTGATTATAGTGGCAGTACACAGTATAAATTGTAACAAAATCACTTAAATCCCAAAAAAAGCAAAAACGGCTCGGTCCTTAATAAAACAATACAAATCCATTTACTTCATCAAGTTTAACACAATAAAGGAATTTCTGTCATTTTAATTTCACAGTGCAACATGAAGATTTATGTACTTAACCTATTGGTAATTGTCAATCTTTTAAATGGTAAGCAACTTACAGTATACGTCTTGTAATTTCTAAGAATAGGCATTTGTTAAATACGATAAGAAAAAAGTTACTTTTTTGGATACTGTAGAGAAATTTGATTACAGACATGGATATGCTAACTTCCATTCTTGATCACTACATAGTCATCACTTATCTATTAGTTGCTATATGATTAAAGACCCTTGAAAGTTTATTATCCAGGCTTTGTTTGTTTGTTTGTTTTTTTATTGGATGTTGTCCTGGTAAACAACAACAAAGTATACTTAGAACAAACAACACTGACGTTGAAGTTTATTAGTTTTTTTGAATATTTTACAAATCACATCCAGATGAGCAACCATGGCCAGTGAGAGCTTTTGACAATTTAACACCGTGGTTTTGGCAATTTGTTTATTCTTGGTTCCCCATTCTTTGAACTCACTATGAACAAACGTACATACCACAAGATAAGGACATAACACTGGCTTAACCCTATACACCCAGTCATCATGGCGTCAAAGCACTTAAATATTAACCAAATAACAGGAAAAATGATTGGTTTTGTCTATTTTTGCCGACTTAATGATATTGAAATCCATATATGGCATTAACACAAATTATTGTATGTTCTCATAATGGGAAATGGATTGGTGATACAAATTAATCCAAGGTTACCAAACTTTTTATAGCCAAAAATAGTTTATTGTAATACTTAGTTTGATTTGTTTATTAATGTCGAGTTGTGAGTAAAAATTGCTACTAAAAAAGTCTGATTAAGACGGCGCTGTGGAAGATAAATTAACTCAAATCTGTAAATTTAATTAATGTCTCGTATGCTTAAATTTTCATGATTTATATTCTTAATATGTGCAAATATCAATATTCTGTTTATGACCGGCTTAACACGATAAACATGTTGCTATTGTTATAATGGGTTACAGCCAGTTTTATCATAGACCTTCGGAAACGGTACAAAACAATCAGCATACTAAGTACAACCTATAGATGGGACAAAGTAAATGCAAGACATATGTGTTCATGTTAATAATGCGCTCCATACAACAGATACACATCAAACATAATTATTCATATCATAAAAGAATGAGCATTCGTAAATATCACCAATAATCACTAAACTTGTACTTATAGAGAATTTATCGATTATATTTCTCAACAATTACTATTACTATTACACGTCGCAACTGGCCAGTACTGTAGGGACAAAAATGTGTGCGCGACCCGTGTAAGAAAGTAACTACATGTATATATGTTAATCTGGGCAACATTCGCCACAACTTGAGTAAAACCTATTATGAAAACAACGTAGAATCAATCATCCTTTTAAAATGTTCTCGAGTTTAAGAAGACTAAAATAATGACAATATGGAATTGTAAAATGAAAACAAGGCAAATGATGAGTATTGTGGTTTCATGGTGTGTATTCTCACTACTAACAAGTCTGTTGTTTGTTTAAACCTACATTCATTAAATGTTGTTGGTGTATAGATTGTTTTTCTTGATATTAACCTTGAATTAAAACGGTGTTTTAGTTTTCAATTGTAGATGTTGAGGAAAGTATAATTACTGAATACCAATTAAGTTTCAAGGATACGAGCAAATTAAGTTTGTTATTACACGAAAACCAAAGGAATGTTCTTTTTGATATCGTCAGTCCCATGGTTAGAAAGACAACTCAATCCACACATATATAAACATATAAGTTAAATGCAATGATTATGCTCTGAGTTCTTTAAACAATGATGAACAAACACAATGGGTAAAAAATTGAACGGTAAACATTTTTGTTCTTACTAAAGGAATAAGACAATAAAAACAAATTCGAAATTTTAAAATGTAATATCATAATCCTGTTATAGTTCATTATTCACTGTGTTTTATAACAAAGTTATTTTCAAATCAATAAGGCATTTACTGAACTGCATAAATAAATAAGTGAATATGACATCAGTAATTAAATTTGAAAGATTTCCTATAATGATCTTGTCTTGTTTATATTGTAAATAAACAAACAGTTGTTTATATCAATTGTAATTTACCTTTGTTTATCATATGTCTAATCATGGTTTTAGGTGACGTATTAAAGAGAGAATTCTGTCCAGGGGAACAGTTGGTTCTAAGTTGCACTATTGAAGATTTCAATACAACATTCAAGTGGATTAAAGGCAATAACTACATATTTATAAATAGAAATCACGGTCCTAACAATAGACAAGGTTTGGATGTTATTGTTAATAGCAGCATTGGAGTGTATGATTTGAAGTTTACAAATATGAGCCAAGACGACATAGGAGTCTATACCTGCTTGGATAATTCATCAACATTACAGATATTTAACGTAACGATGAAAGGTCAATATATTTACTGGTATACACATTTAATTTCTCTTGTCATGCGTGGCAAATATTCAATAACTAGACTCCCTTTGCGGATATATAGGACATGATCCGGTAATTGGACTCTTTTTTGGTTTCATTTTTTTTTTAATTTGGGCGAATGTTGGCCTAGAACCCCCTTTCTGAACCGCCCACTCTGTAGCCAAAATGATAATTGTTTTTAAACTGTATCTGCGTACTTAATGTTGGACTCACAATTTCAAGTCTTTAATTTTCATATACATTTACTTAACTTTCTTTTGAAAATAACCTCCTTACTGTTATATTTAACAGATGAAATCAACTGTACACAGACAGTCAATGAAACCACGGATCAAAGTACCAGAGGTAAATAAAGGAACTTTTATATTTCAGGGTTTTCTGTATTGCCATTGTGAAACATGGACGTGCACATATTCACAGCAAACATGTGTTGAAATATCCATATCATAATGGCAGTCAAATGATCTTGATATCTTTAAAATTCACAGATGTAATTGCAGAAAATTACTATGTTTCGGATGATTTTAGTGAGACATTTCTAGTTGAAGAAAGGTCTAATGGCTGTTTTTTCGACTTAGTCATTTAAAATATGACTACAAAAGCCGTGGATTATTATTCATGCATATGGGTTGAGAATGACAAATTAAATAGGCAAGAATGTTTAGTTTATTTGGAAGATAAGGGAAACGTAAGCATTTACTGCATTTTTTGCAGGTTTTATTTCCTTTTTTTTAAAGCGCGTTTTGGATGCATTTGACCAATAACAGCATTTATGTAAATAG
The DNA here is from genome assembly GCA_037379345.1 of Perna viridis. Lineage (NCBI taxonomy): Eukaryota > Metazoa > Mollusca > Bivalvia > Mytilida > Mytilidae > Perna > Perna viridis. The sequence goes on along the minus strand of CM074518.1, from coordinate 23,970,554 downwards.
AGTTTTTTTACAGATAATACAGGTAATAAAAAAACAATAAAGATATAATAACACTATTTGAATAAGAAAGTGTAAATGTCATATGTAGTTATTGAAAAGACACTAAAATAAATCTTGTTATATATCAAGTAAAATTTAACTATGCAACTGTTACTTAGAAAATAAATCAGTCCATTTAGTAATTTCTCTGAAATTATTTATCTTTAAATGCAACTTAAAATGTCGACTCAATAAAACTTCGTTAAAATGTAAGTTTTAAAAAAAATAGTGGCATAGTAAATGTACTCTTTTATATTCCAAATGAAAACAATTGTGAACATTTACAAATATGTCTGGAACAAATTGATGAGAAATCGTAATATTCACAGATAACCTTCTTGAATTTCAAAAATCAGATTCTTTGAATGTATAACTTGATAACGGAAACATGAAATTAATTTTTTAACCCATGTAAAGGATTATCATTGACAAAATTCTTCACTTTGAAATAAAATCATATTATTTACATTTTAGGCACCAGTGACACATCTTCAATGGAAACTGCCACGGAACATTTACGTCTAGATACATTCCATCTTTGTCTTATTATATGCTCTGGTGTGGTGATTTTAACGATAATACTTGTTCTACTGGTGTCCTGTTGGACGGCTGGTGAAATATTAATTAAAATACGTTTTACATTGTAGAATTGATGTTTAAAGTGAAGTATCATCGTAAGAAATCTCACAAAAGCAATCTTTATTTTCAAGAATTGGAAAATCCTGTATTTTTATAAATGCCCTAAAGTCTCAAACTAACACATGCAATAGACGAGTAGGGCTGACACGTGAAAAATAGAAAATATCTAAAATAAAATGGTTCAAACTAAAGATTTTATAAATAATGCTAGATTGAATAAAGAAAATTAAAATCTCCGTAATTCCAAAGGACTGACATAGCTATTACGTCGACTTTAAATATAACTGCTAAAGAAAATGTGCAATCCAATTTATGATAAGTAAACATTTAGTTTTGGATTTTAACTATGTAAAACGATGTAACTCATTTGAATTACAAAAATAAGAATATCTTGTATTTTTCGTGAGTGAAGAACGTTGCAGAAACTCAATGTGTGTAAATGGTAACAGGTCAACTATACAAGAAAATAGCAATGTTACAGTCGAGCTGCAGGTAATTATGATATCTCTGCTGACAAAATAACCGGGGATTTAGTTGAAACATATTTATTTAAGTATATAAGCACAAGCAAAAACAGTATACACATTTACATACAAAGTCATGGTAGGATTCGGAAAAAGCAAAATAGCTTGTACAAAGGTCCGTGTCCTTAAAAGTAAACTAAGAAGAATATTTTTTTTATAAATAAGATGCATGTGGAATGATTTTCTCAACTGACTTGTAAATAAGACAAACGAATAGAAAAACACAAATGGAAAATTAGTGACGAGATAACTTTTGAACTTTTGGGAAAAAACTTCTACATTTTGTTCGGCATTTAGAATATTTGAGCTATACAGCAATAGATTTACAGTAACTGTTGTTGGCAGAAAGTATTCAGAGTAGAAGTCAATTGTCGTGCATAGTTCTAAAATATTTTGTGATTGTCTAGCATATTGTCCATGCAAGGAATCAACCGAGTTTGGAATTTAAGATTGCAAATACTCTGGAGGTTCCTTGTTGATAATCTGATATAATAATATGAGTCTATGTTTTCCCTTCTGTCCAACATTTTTTCCCATCCTGTTTCGTCATATAGTTTATTGATAGATGTTAATTTGGTCCCTCCCGTCACAATTTGCATAGCTTCTATCTGAACATTTTCTAGCTTGTTAACTAAGGACATTGTCGTGTTGTCCCAAATAATATCACCATATTCTAAATTGGCCGAATGAAAGAAAAATATACTATTTCTAAGATGATTCTATCAAGAATGAAACGCATCTTTCGTAAAACATCAATCCTACTACGTTTTTTGTATAAGCCTTTTTTGCTATGTAATCAATGTGGTCATGCCAAGAACCATTATTTGAAAAAAAAATGATACCAAGATGTTTAACTTCATGAAGACCCCGGTCATTCATCATCAAAGGTGGGTGAAATGGTTTTACTGACTAACGTGAGAAGATCATTGATTCATTTTTGTGGATTAAATTGTATTAGCCACTGACATGACCAACGGTGTATATTTGCACAGTTCACGATTCTCGCAGCATTTCCCGGGATATCTTAAATAACGTATATACTAGTCTCATTTGCGAAGAGCTTGATCGACGCACCAATGTCAGATAATATATCGTTGATAAACAATAATTGCTCTCCAATCTGAGTTACTTCCATATATGACAACCCTTTGAACCCTCCCCAGCAAAAAAAAAAAAAATAAATAAACTAGTGGAGCAGCATTCCCGTAATTTCGTAATTTTCCAGTTTAGATAAGAGTCCAGCATGGAAAACTCGGTCGAATGCTTTACTTATATCACAAAATACGTTTCTTATTTCTTTCCCACTAGCAAGAGCTCAACCAATATCAGTAAAAATCTAACTAATTGATTTACCGTTGAATCAACTTTCGTAAAACCCAGACAGACTTGGAGTGATAATCTTGTTTTCAAACACAAAATTGTGGACGTGTTTATAAACATATCTTCCGAAGCATTTTGAAAGAATACATAATAATGAAATTGTTTGATATTTTTTCACTTCATGGGGGTATTATTTTTTTAAAATAGGCGTTATTTTTGCTTTCGCCCATTCACTTGAGAAGACAGAAAATGAGAGTGACAAGTTCAAAAATGTCCATGATGGAAACCTTAACACGGAAACTGCTTCTTCTAACAAGCGGAGGTTTATCAGATCAGGACCTAATGCTTTATTTGTATCCAAGATTTTTAGCACATCTTCTATCTCACTGTCATTGAGGATTTTCACTGAGTTGCTCTTCAGAACCAATACGAGGGGGGAGTTTAGCATCTTTCGTATGTAAAGTTGATTGTAGGGCAAAGTAATTTTAAAGTGATTTGCATTGTCGCGGTCATTTCTCGTCAATCTATCATCAACCAGTAATGATGGGATATTTATTTCAATCAGTCCGGCTTCCAGAGCACTTAGCTTTTGAGTAAAAGCTTTTTTTCTTTCTAGACAGTTTTGTTTAATATCATTACTCAACCACGGTAGATCAGACTTTCAAATTGTAACTATCCTGTTTGGGATAGTATTTTTGTGGGGTGCAGAATAGTGGAAGAAAAACCTTAAACAATGTTGTCAATATCATTTGAATAAAAATATTACCTCAATTAGTTTCTGCTAATATGTTTCGTTATCTATCAAAATCTCCTCGATCATATAGCCAAATTTTGCGCTTAATTTTTTTTTAAATTGGCATTTGATAAAACCAGTGACAGGAAAATGGTAGCGTAACTGGTCGAGGAGAATTCAAAAGATGCAGAATATGAGTCAGTTTAGGATAACAACCTTGCATAATAATTTGATGGACCAGGATTTCTTTCAATACGGACATTATAAGTAAAACTTCTATAACGACAAGTAGAAATGCTATTTGTATGACATATATGCAGTTTGAATATGAACTGGTTGGATGTACATTATCACATGCATTTTCGTGGTAAAATACTGTAGGCATAGTTTTTCGAAAAAAAAATATTTTTTGCAGGACTAAAATTGTTAGATCTGTAAGAAACCACATTGAAATCATCAGTAATAATGCTAACTTAATGTCCCCACCATACGTACTTAATATAATTTCGCTTATTTAAATGTCGTAAGCTCATTACAAATCGGCCAACTCTCATCGTATATTGTACTTTACCAATACACATATTGTTACGTTAGACAGGTAATAAAAGTAGGGATTTCAACTAATACATATATAGCAGATGAACGATTGCCTAATTGAAAGATATGTGTCTTTTATTTAGAAAATGTGTTTCAGTGCTGAAAGGATATGATGAAATACCCACCCTTTTACGTTAAAAAAAATATCTTACCTAGCTAAACCGACTATTTGCATCAGGGCAAGTGCGGATGTTTCAAAAGTTCAGATTTTTAGCCTAATTTTTGTCATTTGGAAAACGGACATTCCATTTGTATAATCTTTTTTCGGTTTACCTTGATAAGTTTTTCAGTTCGGTTATTTCGTTATAGCCCTTCATGTTCTACTAATAAAAATAATCATTGAAATTTGCCTTCAGAATAGATCAGCAGAATTTAACACTTCAACATCGCATTGCTATATGTCACTAATGGCTAAAGGTGATGGCTAATTTTCAATAAGAACCTTGTAACGTTGATGTTAAATATGTTACATTTTGCATCAATTGACCATGCTTTCATTCATACAAAGTACAACTTAGACTGGGCTTCATTGATTTTATAATGGGACAAGAATAAAAAGTAAACCAGTATGCGGTTTCAAACAATTGAATAAGTATATATTGGGATATTTATAGCTTAGCATTACGTAATCTATCAAAGTTAGACTATACTTGCATTTTCTTTTTTGCATCCTACTTCTTCAGCGAAGAAGCCTTTATCTTCCCTGGTCCCATATGTCCTTGCTCATGAACAAATTAAATAATTATATTCATATATTTGTGTGGACAGTTTTTTTTTCAATATAGATGGTGAGGAAATACCAGTAGATATTGCCATGGTTATTTCCATAAATGCTAGTCGTCTTAATACTGAAAATTTTCCAAAAAATTACAACCGGAACAGAAAAAAATATACATTTGTTACAAATGTTACAAATAGATGAGCAATTTTTTTACATTCAGATTAGTCACACATTTAGCACTGCATCTTTATTCACAAAGGCGTTATTTCAAAAGAAATATTCAAAAATAGAAATATCTATATATAGAAAGGTCTGAGCGATTCCCAACGATGTTAGAACTGTCAAATTCAAATATATATATATATATATATATATATATATATATATATATATATATATATATATATATATATATATATATATATATATATATATGTATGTATATACCAAGGTTCTAGCGAAAATCAAAAGTAAGCAATCCAGGGACAAAGACCAAACATGGATAACAGACATACACAACAAAGAACAACAAAGAACATTAAGCAACTAAAATAATACATACAAAGTGACAAATGCAAATGAGCAACTCGGACGCCACTAAAACTTGGAGCATGGACCAGGTGTACCGGTAGGGTAAGCGTCCTCTGCTTTTCTAGAAACTCCCGCCGAGTTGCTCATAAAAAGTGAACTCCAGGGTAGACAAAAGAGGAAAGGAAAACTATAACACGATGAAAAATCAGTTTTCAAGGTGCAGATGGATACCTCGAAACGATCCACGAGTTCATGATGGCGATCATAAAACTTCTGTTGTGATGACTTCAATCCTTTGATCTTCTAGCAACATGACCCCGTTCCAGAAGAAGTCTAGCGCAATACAACAACAACGTTTCGAGTATCAATAAATGAAATGTATTTACTGTGTTAAAATATAATGATAATTTAAAAAACCTCTGGGAATAATTACGAAAGCAAATTGTTATGCTGTATTAGTTATTATTTGTGTAATTTCTGGCATCAATTAAAGTAAAAAACCAATAACCTCTTAAAAAAATAACATTGGATCTTCCATTTTGCAAGGGATCACGTACATGTTCAACTAGTCAGTTCTTTCTTTACAGTTAAAGTGGCTTTAAACAAGGAACTGAAAAGGACTCAAATGTATATTGCCTATCACACAATATAAACCAATATCAAGTTTTGGAAGCTAGTAATTAGTAATACTTTGATTTTGTCTGTACTATGCATATATCATAAAATTCTTCCGCCTAGGATGTCGGTAATACTTTAATTATAATATCATCAAAGGAAGGTCATACTAAAATGTACAGTACAGCCCATTCATGTTAGATTTTAAGCCCCTCATTTTATTTATCATTTAAAGGACGTAGCAAACGCAGATGAGGATGAAACCCACTACACAGAAATAGCCTAGTGGAATTATGTCATGTAGATGTTGGCCATTGATAACTGTATTTTAAAGAAATTAGATTAAAACTTACATGACTGTACTGTTTACTCACCACTTTCAAACAAACATCGATTATTTGTATATACAAACATAAGACAATAATTTGGTTTTTTTTCATCTTGCTTACTGTGGTTTGTTAGATTCGTAGTGTCTCATAAGCCGTTATCGCCTGTTATCGGCTGGCATATTTTACGATAACTATGCTCATTTATTGATATGTAATATGTAATGTAAACGATGGTGACACTTTAATAAAATAATATTAACATATAGATCCAAATGTAATATCAAACACATTAGGAAGTGTGTTAGAGCAGTGTTCAGACTGGGTGATTGATCATAAATTAGCATTGCATTTAGGTAAAAGCGAATGTATGGTAATTGGCCCCAAAAGAAAAAAATCAAACAAATCACAATTTTCTCTGTTAAATGTAATGATCATATAATTAAAACTACAGATATTGTCAAATATATCGGAGTTTATATTGATAATAATTTGAACTTTGAAACATTAGTGTCAAATATTTTTTCTAAAGTCAATGGAAGATTGAAATGTTATATAAGAATGCTAAATGTCTTGATTCCAGATATAGAATAAATAGATATAGAATAACACTGCCAACTTCTTTGATACAATGCTATTTTGACTATTCATGTGCCCCTTGGTACAGTAGTTTAGGGGTGGGATTGCCCAAGATTTGCAACAAATCTTGCAAAACAAAGTTTTTAGGTTTATTAACGGCCTGGACCAAAACAAGCGTAAAGTTTGAAGAAAACAAAATAACAGTGTCAATTTGCTTTCGGTGCCAGATACAGTGAACCAACTTAGAATTAGATCTTGTTTTTAACATCTACCATTGTACTGCAACTTAATATTTGTGTGAAAATTTCAAAATGAATCAAGGAAATACAAGGGGTGCTTCAAGTTTAAATTATAGTATACCTAATTGTAAGTTATGTAGTAAAGACAGTTTCATATATCATGCTTGGAACAAATTACCATTAAGTTTTTTAACCTTCTTTTTGACATTTGAAAAAACTGACATCCCATTTGTATAATCTGTTTTCGGTTTACCTTGATAAATTTACCAGTTCGGTTATTTTGTTATAGCTCTTCATGTTCTACTAATACAAAAGAGTAATCAAGGGAGCCAAGGTTATAGCGGTAATCAAAAGAATGTAAGGGACAAAGACCAGACATGGAAAACAGACATACACAACATAGAACATAAAGTAACTAAAATCATATATACAAAGTAACAAAAGAAAATGAGAAACTCGGACTCCACTAAAAACTGGGAGCATGGACCAGATGCACCGGTAGGGTAAGCGTTCTCTGCTTTTCTAGAAACACCTGCCGAGTTGCTCATAAAAAGTCAAGTCCGGGGGTAGACAAACGAGGTAAGGAAAACTATGACCCGTTCAATAAATCAGTTTTCATGGTGTTGATGGATACACCATTACGATCCACGAGTTCATGATGACGACCATAAAACTTCTGTAGTGATGACTTCAATCTTGTAGCAACATAACTCTGTTCCAGAAGCCTATTTGTTAGAGTTCTAGCGCGATACAAAACGTCTGCGTAGTTTCGGCAAGCTCTGGCATAACGTATGAGTTGTGATATGAACCCTGTTCCAGAAGCCTACTTGTTAAAGTTCAAATTACCACTTACTGTTAAAAATACAACAAACCCAAATTCTTTCAAAACTGAAGTTAAACTTGTTAGAAAGGAAGAACCAAAATGAGAAAAGAAAATGAATTAATTTATTTTTAACTACAAAATGTCACTTTTTATATAAAAAAATGTATTTACATAAACTGTTAATATTTTAGGAAATGTGAAATGCTTCGTGTGTAGATTCAAGTGTTTTTCATGTATTCTTTTCTTTTTAAGGACCCCATGGGAAATCAGCCTTTTTTATAGATATGGCTTCATGGGCTATCCTTGACAAGTTTCAAGGTTTCATATCAATGCTATTTTTTCATGTAATGTCTTGGTCTGTATACGTTTATGTCTATGTGTATATCTATACTGTATTTTATGTTTGTATTATATGTGCTTGACCTGTCTAAATAAATATAAATAAATAAATATACAATATTTGTTTTTGTTGTATAAAAGCAGAGGACGCTAACTTTAACGGTAAGTTTTTGTTGGATCGGGAGTTGCAAATTTACCATTTTTGCTTTGTACATATTATGTTTGGTCATTTTATGGTCTTTCGTTTGTATGTCTGTTTTCTCTGTAAGGTCTTTTGTCCTGGATCCCAATATTTTGATTTCCACTAGAATTTTGGTTCCCTTGATTACGCTCTCTAACTGTATTCTTTGTCTTTACAGATGAACCTAATAGCAATATGAAACCTGTATGGTTTAGTTCTATTCTATGTTTGCTTCACTTTTAAATTTTACCATTACGAAGGGTACCCATAAAATGGGAATTTGTTTATTTTCAATTCGAAATACGGGAATTCGCGTCCATGAATTCAGGATTCCAGGATCGGATTCCCCTCATTATTAGATTGTCTATCTAAAATATTCAATCATAAGTACTATTTTTTAATTAATCTGAAAAAAAATCGACAAACACTCTGGTCCTATTCCATTTTATTACAAGGTATCTTATGTCAAAATCGAAAACTAAATACAATTTTTCTAAAATTAAAATGAATTGACAAAGAGGTAATGGTGTACATTTAAGTAAATTAAGATTACAAAGGTATACGATATTCCTGAAGGTGAAATGGCATTGTGATCCCAATTAAGACTTATGGTTAGTTCCACATGGAATGGTTTGAGATCGAACGGTTCTAAATCAAACTTTGACATATGCAATCAAATAAGATAAGTTCATTAATGTGAAAACAAGGGAACCAAGATAAACATGGACTAACAAAAACAATGACATACAAATTGTCATCAAAGAAGTATGTTTCGCCAAGGAACATGGTTGCTGCTACAAGACAAAAAAGATATGCAAACACCACAACAACTGACAGAACACAACTAAATATATATGCAAACAAATAAACAAAATATAGATAGGAGCATATACATGCTTCCTATTCCATGCTATTCACTCCTTGCATTGCGACTCTTTCAACCACAACTGTTACTATCGATGGTCATGTTATAGACTAAAATTGGTATTTTAATTTTTTTTCAAACATATTTTAAATGAACATTTTCATGCAAAATTTTAAAATGGAAAATAATTGCGATCATGTACAATGTATATTAATAGATTCCTCGCCAGTAATGTCAATCAAGGCATTTATATCAAACAATCTACTATGTATTCATAGGAATGTATAAAGATGAGTTTACGTCGATATATATTTTTATAACATGGGCGAAGACATGACCATAAATAAAATATGACAATATGAAAATAACACAGATTTAATTCAAATCATTTGAGTCTATTTCATGTTTTTAAATAGTTGGTTTTTCATAAAAGTAAGTTTTAATCGAGTCATCAGAAAGTTATTTAAATCAAATTTGTAGTTGTGCCAAATTTGAAATCTAGAACCTCAATAATATAATATTACGTACGAGAATAGGTATAATGTATATGTCAAAGCGACAGCAACCCCCCCCCCCACCCTTGGAAGGAAAATTGTCAGAAAAAGACTAGCCATTGGTCTTTAATTCAGGACGAGGATACCTTCATACCACAGGTCAGGCTGCAGCAAGCACTAAAACATCCTTATACACAGGTACACAGTAAGAGTTGTCCTATAAATTCAAGAAACATGAAAATAAACTAAAGGTGAAAACAAAATAAGATATACAGAGGCCAGAAATTACTGACTTTAGAAATAGCGGTAAAGGTGTGATCACAACCCTTTTCCTTTAAAATCTAGCAATAGTAGAAAATACATATTACACAATTCAACACACCTAAAGATCAAACAGGTCTGAGTCCTTTGTTACAATGAAAATAAAGAAACAAAATATAAATTACGTAGTATTTTTGATTTTATATGGAAAGAGTAATCAAGGGAACTAAGATTCTAGCGGAAAGTAAATAAGCAACTCGGACTACACTTAAAAGTGTGAGTATGGACCAGGTGCATCGGTAGGATTAAAATATAGAATAGTACTTATCTTGATGTGGTAATGATGTAAGTCATTTCAATTATTTCATTTAATAATTTGTTTCCTTATAAAAAAAAATAGTTCGATACTTTGACAAAGGTATGAACAATTTCCTACATACAAAATGGTTACAAATGAGGAGGAAATACATTTCCTTTTTCTTTTTGGTTTTATTTTTAACAAAACTTTAGTTCACATGATAGTGCGACCTAATTTATAAATAGTTGAGTTACATCATAATGTCACACATACAAATATCCTCTTTCAATGTAATAAGTCAATTAAATTGTTCTTTGAATAAAACTGCAAATGAAAATCAAATCATTCATTATATATAGACTGGCTGTTGTCACCTCATCTGATCTAAAAATTAATGGTTACAACTACCACTTTATTAAAACTTAGTTTACCAACAGAAAAAAAAAAATAAACGTCGAATTCAAACAAACCATTCAACCTCATGTGCAAGAATACACTACGTGAGGTTTCCCGCACGCACGATACCTAAATGCACGCTAAACGCTCACCAAACACACGACAAACAAACGCTCATATCGTGAGTTTATACGAACGGTAAACAAACGCTCCCGGGTACCCAGATCATCGTGAAAGCGTTGTTTATTTTAAACTTACCTGATCCAAAGGGCTACGTAAGCTATTGCCATCAGTTAGCGTCCGTTGTCGTCCTCCGTCTTACATCGTCCGTCCTTAACAATTTTTTTTCAAAACTCTTCCCCTCTGAAACAACTGGGCAAAATTTAACCAAACTTGGTATTATTGTTGCTTAAGTTCGTTTGCACAGAGCTGATATATGGATTTTTGATCCGTCGAAAACACATTGCCGTCAAAACTTAACATACAGGTCAGACAGATATTTTCTTACTTATATCTCAATAACTCTTAGGCCCAGCATGATTCGTTCTATCAGTGGTCAAATTGTATAAATTTGTTTAGCAAGATGCAGTTTTTTGCTCTTTTTTCGCGATAATTAATGTGTTTTCTTTAAAGCAGCTTACCATCTGACACGACTGTAAAGACCAAATGGTTTCGAACTTGGTACGAATGTCCATTAAGGTATTCTTACCAAACTTTACGGCAAACCTTATGACTTTTAATTCAGAATTGTCAATTTTCCTTTCATCTGTGGCAACGTCCCTTTGGCTCCTGCGTATGGAGTGTTCATATCACAACTCATACGTTATGCCAGAGCTACGCAGACTTTTTGTATCGCGCTAGAACTCTAACAAATAGGCTTCTGGAACAGGGTTATGTTGCTACAAGATTGAAGTCATCATTACAGAAGATTTATGGTTGTTATCATGAACTCGTGAATCGTTATGGTGTATCCATCAGCACCATGAAAACTGATTTATTCAACGGGTCATAGTTTTCTTTCCCTCGTTTGTCTACCCCGGACATGACTTTTAATGAGCAACTCGGAGGGTGTTTCTATAAAAGCAGAGGACGCTTACCCTACCGGTGCACCTGGTCTATGCTCCCAGTTTTTAGTGGAGTCCGAGTTCCTCATTTACTTTTGTTGCTTTGTATGTATGATTTTAGTTACTATATGTTCTTTGTTGTGTATGTCTGTTTTCCATGTCTGATTACCATGTCCCTGGATTACATTCTTTTGATTACCGCTATAACCTTGGTTCCCTTGATCACTCTTTCTACATACATGTATAACTGATGGGATTTGTGATCTGTCAATAAACATGGCCGCCATTACCATAAATATAACATAGTGGTCAGACAGAGGTTTTTCGCATACTGCCTCAAAACTGTTAGGTTTAGCCAAAATTTGAGTCCTCATTGTCCTCGTATCTCATCCCATTCTTAATTACATCATGATGTCATCTTCATATATATCACCCATTTCATATTCATCGCCTGAATATAGCTTAAATATTGCTGCTAGAGTGTTAAACCCCAACAATCAATCAACCATTCTGTTTTTTTTTTAACTACTCTTACTTTAACAAATGTTTCTTCATGTTGAACCAGACAAAATAGTTTCTTAGAAGCTGCTGTACCATATAAAAATCAGCATGGTTGCTGCACTTGATATTAAAGCATCGTAGATGCTGACATGTTGTAGAACAGGAATAATTATTTGAATAAAATCTATATTATGTGCATTGCTTTGGCTACCGAATTTTAAAATTATCCTAGCCGTCTGTTTCTGAAATGCTAGCGAAAAATAAGTACTTTTATTTATTCTAAAAAATGATTATATTCAATGACATTTAGTCAATTAGAAGGACAGAAATACATGAATTGTAGTCGGTAGCATTCAATATATCTCGCATATATTTGATATTTTAGATTGTTTGCCAGCCAGCTATTGCTTTTATGCATTGACTGACTAATACTGTTTAAGTTTTAATATATAAATAGTTTATTTAATTTATGATATGCGCGTTTAACGGTATCATATGACATTGCTCATTGTGATTTCTGTATCTTCAGTTGTCGCACCATGTGCTGCTTTACCTCGATGTTTTTCACACATACACAAAACATTATCTAGTATGATATCTTCTTTAGACATCAAGATAAAAAATCTTTTTGGTTAGTGTAAACCAATCGATGGGTTCAGTTATATGAAAATCAGATTCTATAGACATTACCTGGCTTTAAACACTGATTAACTTTGAATTCGAGGCTTTCAAATATGTACCCTCTCAAACACGATGTGAATTTTCCTTTTTATTGCACACAAATGGGTATGAGAGATTAGTACATAATTGATCTTTACAAAACATGGTTCAGATTTTCAAGATTTCATTCCGCAATCATAATAATATTTAAAAAAAAATAAATAATAATCTAAATAAGTGATTGATATACTTCCTTATTTCATTTTATTTTGTAAATTGTAATATGGTCTCTAAAATACACTATAAAATGTATTTAAAGTATTCATGAACTTTCGACTTCATTAATATAAGGAAGTATTGTTACAAGTATAAATACGACAAACAAACAAAAAATACAGATCATTGTTCAGAGTGCATAATGAATTGCTGATGAAAACAGGTAAGGGAGATTGTCATATGCATTTTGTAAATCAAACTGCAGAATAAATAAAAAATGTTATTTTTTCTAACAATCATATAAATTGTTTAATTTTATTCCATTAGTAGTTTAGGCAACCTGTAACAATTTCTGACAATATGTTTATAGTGGAAGTACACAGTATAAATTGTAAAAAAAATCACTTAAATCCCCAAAAAAGCAAATACGGCTCGGTCCTTGAAACAATACAAATCTATTTACTTCATCATGTTTAACACAATAAATGAATTTCTGTCATTTTAATTTCACAGTGCAACATGAAGATTTATGTACTTAACCTATTGGTAATTGCCGTTCTTTTAAATGGTAAGCAACTTACAATGTGCGTCTTGTAATTTCTAAGAATATACATTTGTTAAATGCGATAAGAAAATGTTTGTTTTTTTGTTGGGGTTTAACGTCCGAGCAGCAATATTTCAGCTATATTCAGACAATGAAAATGAAATGGATGATAAAATGAACATGAAACGATAAAAAGGATGGGTCACAAGGATAATAGGGTCGACAAATTTTGATTGCCACTGGAAAGAGGGGGGATGGGTAAGCTCGGGCAATTTAGCCTCCTGTGGCGGAGCGCAAGGGTTCCTACTCCTATCGAATACCACAGCAAGGTTCTTTAACGTGCGAGGAACGTTGCGTCTTTCCCAACACGGTGCACCACTATGGTTTGCGGTCAGGTTTTCCGTATTATAGCCTGATAACCCCAGCATGTAACACGCCAGGGGTACCCCATTCCACCATCTGGGGCACACATCCCAGTTGCTCTGTTGGCAAAGCGCCTAGGCCCCCGGCTAGCGTTCTGAGCACTATTTAGTCGCCTTATACGACAAGCTTAGCGCTGCTGCAGGCCTATTCTTTTAACACCCGGACCTGCACGGGGCGCGATAAGAAAAAAAAGTTACATCATTTTAGTCACATGTATTCATTATTTTGGATACTGAAGAGAAATTGGATTACAAACATGGACATGCTAACTTCCATACATGATTACTACATAGAACAAACAACACTGACTTTTAAGTTGATTAGCTTTTTTTTAATATTTTACAAATCACATCCAGATGAGCAAGCATGGCCAGTAAGAGCTTTTGACAATTTAACAACGTAGTTTTGGCTATTTTTTTATTCTTGGTTCCCCGTTCTTTGAACTCACTATGAACAAACGTACATACCACAAGAATGACATGACATTAGCTTAACCCTATGCATCAAGTCATAATGGCGTCAAAGCACTTAAATATTAACCAAATAACAGGAAAAATGCTTGGTTTTGTCTATTTTTGCCGACTTAATATTGAAATCCATATATGGCATTAAAACAAATTATTGCATGTTTTCATAATGGGAAATAGACTGGTGACACAAATTAATCCAAGGTTACCAAACTTTTTATAGCCAAAAATAGTTTATTGTAATACTTAGTTTGATTTGTTTGTTAATGTCGAGTTGTAAGTACAAATTGCTACAAAAATAAAAGTCTGATTAACTAAGATAAACTAACTCAAATCTGTAAATTTAATTCATGTCTAGTATGCTTAAATTTTCATGATTTATTTTCTTAATATGTGCAAATATCAATATTCAGTTTATGACTGGCTTAAAACAATAAACATGTTGCTATTGTTATAATGGGTTACAGCCAGTTTTATTATAGACCTTCGGAAACGGTACAACATTGCAAAGACAGAAACAATCAGCATACTAAGTACAACCAATAGATGGGACAAAGTAAATGCGCTTCATATAACAGATACACATCAAACATAATTATTCATATCATAAAAATATAAAAGAATGAGCATTCGTAAATATCACCAATAATCACTAAACTTGTACTAATAAAGAACGTTACATTGGAACTCGATTATATTTCTCAACAATTACTATTACCCGTCGCAACTGGTCAGTACTGTAGGGACAAAATTGTGTGCGCGACCCGTGTAAGAAAGTAACTACATGTATATAGTTTAATCTGGGCAACATTCGCCACAACTGGAGTAAAACCTATTATAAAAACAACGTAGGATCAATCATCCTTTTAAAATGTTCTCGAGTTTAAGAAGACTAAAATAATGACAATATGGATTTATAAAATGAAAACAAGGCAAATGATGAGTATTGTGGTTTCGTGGTGTGTATTCTCCCTACTAACAGATCTGTTGTTTGTTTAAACCTACATCCATTAAATATTGTTCGTGTATAGATTGTTTTCATTGATATTAACCTTGAATTAAAACGGTGTTTTAGTTTTCAATTGTAGATGTTGAGGAAAGTATAATAACTGAATACCAATTAAGTTTCAAGGATACGAGCAAATTAAGTTTGTTATTACACGAAAACCAAAGGAATGTTCTTTTTGATATCATCAGTCTCATGGTTAGAAAGACAACTCAATCCAAACATATATAAACATATAAGTTAAATGCAATGATTATGCTGTGAGTTCTTTAAACAATGATAAACAAATATAATGGGTAAAAAATTGGAAGGTAAACATTTTTATTCTTACTGAAGGAATAAGACAAGAAATTTTAAAAATTAGTATAATAATCCTGTTATAGTTCATTGTTCACTGTGTTTTATAACAAAGATATTTTCAAATTAATGAGGCATTTACTGAACTGCATAAATAAATAAGTGAATATGACATCAGTATTTAAATTTGAAAGATTTCCTATAATGATCTTGTCTTGTGTTTGTTGTAAATAGACAAACAGTTGTTTATATCAATTGTAATTTACTTTGTATATCATATGTCTAATCATGGTTTTAGGTGACGTATTAAAGAGAGAATTATGTCCAGGAGAACAGTTGGTTTTGAGTTGCCCTATTGAAGGTTTCAATAAAACATTGGTGTGGATTAAAGGCAATGAAAACATATTCATAAATAGAAGACACGGTCCGAACAATAGTCAAGATTTGGATGTTATTGTTAATGTCAGCATTGGAGTGTATGAGTTGAAGTTTACAAATATGAGCCAAGACGACATAGGAGTCTATACCTGCTTGGATAATTCATTAACAGTACAAACATTTAACGTAACAATGAAAGGTCAATACATTTACTGGTATACACATTTAATTTCTCTTGTCATACGTGGCAAATATTCAATAACTAGACTCCCGTTGCGGATCTATAGGATATGATCCGGTAATTGGACTCTTTTTTGGTTTCATGGGATTTTTTTTTTATTTTGGGCGAATATTAGCCTAGAACCCCCTTTCTGAACCGCCTACTCTGTTGCCAAAATGATAATTGTTTTTAAACTGTATCTGCGTACTTAAATTTGGACTCACAATTTCAAGTCTTTAATTTTCATATACATTTACTTAACTTTGTTTTGAAAATGACCTCCTTACTGCAATATTTAACAGATGAAATCAACTGTACACAGACAGCCAATGAAACCACGAATCAAAGTACCAGAGGTAAATAAAGAAAAATGATATCATGATAATACGTACAGAAACAAACCTTAACAGTTCTGATATTACTCGATCGTGTTACTTGTTACACTTACTAGTCGACTTAGAAGTAATACAATAGAGGCCAGCACAGACCTTAACTTGAAATAAACTTTTTAGTTAAGATGATCAAATTGGGGAGCCTTTTATTCGTAGGTTGTATCGATATTTGATCATTTTTATTCCAAGTGCGCCACGCTAAATCAACACACCCATATTGTAGAGTTCTCTAAAAAAAACCTCATCAGATTGCAAAGTTGACCGCCCCAACACATTTCTGTCATTCTCCGGTGGCTCTCTCAATTTTGTATTTTCCTATTTCCTAACATTTTTTTTTTCATTTTAAATTTCAAATTAATTATAACAAACTTGTTTTTTGTTATAATCCCGAATATGCATACCATAATTATGGCTGAACGTGAACCAGACAACATTTAATTGTTTTATCAGTTAGACCGATTCATACTGAGATGCATACACATATAACTAAAAAGCAAAAAAAAAAATCCTCTTTCTTTAAGTAAGCAAAACAAGGTAAATAGTACAAGGCGTTTTGATTACAAAAGTTGACCCAAATAATTATATCATACACACACATGCATACACATACACACACATATTTATGTATCAAAATAAAGTTATATCTTTTTATGTTGATAAAGGTGTAATATCAACAAACATAACAACAACAGTGGTTCTAAATGGTATGTATTATATATACAGTGTAACACAGTGTGACGTATTTTGAAATAAAAGAAAATCAATATATTTTCCATTTCAATGTTATGTCCACCCGTCGTATATGTTTGTTAGATATTACCTCAGTGTTCATCAGTCCATGATTTTCAGATTAAGTACCTTTATCCCCGAGGTATATAGGGAATATATGTTTCTACAGCCTTTACAGAATTTTATCCTGAATTTGCACAGTAAAAAGCGATCGTACTAAACGTCCGTTTGTCACAATATCTAGTTTCTATTATTCGACTTCTGAAAATAATAATGAAAATAGCATTGCTTGTTTGTAATAATGTCTTTAGAAAATGCAGTATATATGTTACCAGGTCCACATATAACGTAACATAATTTTGTCTATGAAACAACAAACAGACGCATAAATCTCCCTGGAAACGTCGTAGGAACGACACGCACGATGATTTTTTTCTAAAATAGTCAGCATGTTGCGAATAAAATATTGAATTTGCTTGCTTAGCAACCAATTATGTACTTATCGGTGTAAAAAATAAAAAACAATATTTAAAGTTCGATTACCTTTCATGATGAAATCAGACATTTAGTGTGTAACATTTTTTTTATTGTCAGGAAAAGTGCCAAATGTGAAGTTTGTGTTAATATACATCGTTGGCTCGGGAATTCTTTCTGCTGGATTGTTCTATGCAAGTCGTAGAAGATGTCGACAGGGAAAGGGTAAATTATTGTAATCATTTAACCTAAGGTCCCAGAAGATATTTGTTAACCCGTAATTTGATCTGTCTAATCTCAACTTGTATCAGATACTATTTATAATATATATCAAAGATTGCAGTATTGGAAATTTCAAAACACTGAACAATTGGGGCTTCATTTCATTGCGCATGACCTCGCAGGATTTGGTTTTCTATTTCAATAATATTTGGCTATGAGTACATTTTTACATGTATACAATTATTTTTTAGATTTATATCTTTCTACATATTCAATTATAATACTTCTATTTAGAAGTTACTCATTGAAACACGTGTACAGCACTTCGAAATTGGCAATGTGTATTATTGGTATTTCCTTTTTGTTTAATTAAAAATAATTAAATCAAAGAAAGTAATTTTAGTGTCTCTCTAAGAACAAGGTAGTTCTGTATGAAATAACACACCAAGATCAAAATGTTGTTTGTTTTTGTACGTGTAACAGCAGAGTCCTTTTCATTTTCGTAAAATGAATTACATTTTGATTAAAATGAACTGCACGTACATATTTTAAGGGCAGACAACTCTGACAATATATCCATTTTCTAGCATTCAAATAGAAAATTTAGTGAAATAATATCAGATCCGTGAGTTTTTTACATGCTTGTTTCAGAGTTTTTCCGTTTGGCCGAAAAAGACTTGTAATGAAAGGACGAGTTATTTGCTACTGACATGTGAAAGCATGCTGGGATCCACAAATTAAACGTGGATGATTTAGGGTTCTTTTATTGATAATGCAGATTGGAATATGTTACAAATAAATTTATTGACCCTGTAATACAATTAAATACTATAAGTACAGAGAAAAGAAAGATAACTCTATTTTTAAATAAAGAACATATTCTGTCAACCTGTACAATATTGTTAGAATAAAATATAAATTATGTTTTCATGTATTTGTCTGTCTCTAAGACTCAATATATATTGCGTATACATGTATGAATTATATTTATTCATGATTGACATAAATCTCATACCAATATAATTTTGTAAATTCTGACATGGTGGTTTTCTGTACAGATCTCTTATACTCTATAAATTGTATGCAACATTTAGATTTAAAATAACAGCAAAACATAAGTTTGCCAAACATTGCCACAAATGGAATGTTAACACAAAAATATATAATAAAAACACAACTTAGTGCTTACCTCTCAAATAGATGAAAAGGTCAGGTTAACTGTCTGGTATAATACAGTACTTCATAAATTATAACACATCATATAAAACCTGAAGCAAATTTATGTCTCATAACGGATGTGTTCATGGAACATTAATTACATTCATTACAAACACCAAAAACTTTGAGTGCATCATTAGATAAAAATATCATTTAACATATTAAAAGTTAACCATTTAATCAATTATTTATTTCCTATTTATTTATAAGAAATCACATTCATTCAAGATTTGTCTCTTTTGAAACTTTTGGTTTAATAGCTCAATTATTAACTATTTTAAATGTTTGTAATCTTTTATATCGTTTAGTCTCTTTAAATAGTTTAAATAGATTTTACTCAATCGCTCAGTTAATTTTCATACTGCAAATTCATTCTCAAATTCAAACTGAACATTCAACCTCATGCTAGCTGCTCAGTTAAGACAAAGTTTTTTTAGTGGGATAAAGTGCCAGAAATATAGAAACAAACCTCAAATACAAGTTCCAGAAACTCAGCAATACAACTAAACTTCCAAAGTAGATTTATGTTGACATAGTAGGCAGAAACTATTGACAAAGTTATGAAAATCTCAAAGAAATCAATATATCTGCCATCCATCTCAGCAAACTCAAAGAGAATAGTACTCACATTCGAAAGGAAACACCAACGAGAATTTTAAAATACATGTGACCTGAACAGATCAATAAATAAGAGAGAAACAGAGAGTTCTATGAATAGCTTATCAGCTGATAGGTAAATCCATCAGTCAAAATTTCAATAAACATATAAACCATTCATTTATTAATCTCAAATCATATATCATATAATAAATAAAATACAATACATAAATATATAGGAAGAGTAACATACAATGAATATTCTATCCACAGTCAATTCCTGGTTAAATTCCACTCTGCCACACATGTTTGTAACAAATAGATTCTCAGAGCGCATTTATGTTTATTTCATAAAATGACTTTTGTTTATTTTCTCAGTGAAAACAAATCACGAATCCTTATAGATAAAACCATTAAATATTTCGACAGAATATGAAATGAAAACCAACAAATGTTTACGACTTTCGAATTTTAAGAAAAAGTACCATTTACTTTTTTCTTGTCACCATGATGAGAAAAACTATTTTTTAACGTATACTGCATAATTCATTACAATTTTGACATGAAATCATCCAATGTTGTACTATCGTATACATTCTGTGTGATTTTCTTTTGTAGGTCGTAGAAATATAAGATAGAAGACAAGATGTGTCTGCTTTTTTTGTGATTATGTGACAGTTCTTCTGTACATACACCCAAACTAAAAATCGGAATATGAAAAAGTGTTGAATGATTGATAAAACAGTTGAACGAACCTTTACAAAATAATAAACTAATATCAATATACTTTAATGTTAATACACTACCGAACATTGACAATGTTATTTGTCTACATACGCTGTCAACTATGTCGGTTTTACGAAAATATTGATTTTTGAGGTGTTTATAGATTGAAATAGTGAAAAGACCATAACGATATGCTTAAAGTATTTCAACAGCTGAGGAATATACCAAGGATATATGATACTGTATGAAAATAAATTTTCATCAACATTGCTTTAGTCAAACGTATAAATGTCATTTCTTTTAGTCAAAAGTCATATTTATATAAAAAAAAAGGTGATCACAATATCACACCAATTTGCATACATCTTATCATAAGATATGCCTTACTGTTGAAGTAACTTTAATCCTCGTAATTTCCGGTGAGACAAAAAGTAATTGTCATTGACACCGAACCATCAGTTATCATTTAGGTAAACTACATTTGCTTGAAAAAGCAGCTTCTTCTTCTGATTATATTAATGCGCTAAGGTAAATAGTCCAATGCTATATGAAAACACGAGTAAACATAATATCATTCGGCCTTTCAAAAGAGAGTACCCTTTGGAACTTTATCAGCAGGGCTCTCTTCTAGACCAACAGTTGGTCTAATAGGCCCATCGATCCCCTCCCCTTAAACATTGCGACGTGACATCAATACTTTGGTTCGCGTTCTTTTGTCTATAAAATGGATGGTCGCCTTCAATTCAATACATGTTTGCATTTCTAAATATGTACATGTATCATTTAAAACTTCTGATGTAGTCCTTTATTCACTTGAAATGCCTACTTTTTTAACAATCGAGAAACTGTAATATTTTTTTCTATCATGTCTATTAAAAATATAAATATGTTTTATGTTAAATATGGTTTCTACAAAACATTTAAGTTATCCTGATTGTTTATACAGATAACACAAATTACACCAAGGAAACAATGAATACACGAGAAGAAACCTTTTAACTATTTCGGCTTTTTAAAGGAGATAACCCTTTTGAACCTTATCAGCAGAGTACTCTTCTTGACCAACTGTTGGTCTAATAGGCCCATCGATCCCCTCCCCTTCAACATTTTGACGTGACATCGATACTTTGGTTCGCGTTCGTTTGTCAATAAAATGGATGGTCGCCTTCAATTCATTACATGCTTGCATCTCTAAGTATGTACATGTATCATTTAAAACTTCTGTTATAGTCTCTTATTCTCTTCATAGTTTTTAATCTCAACTCTCATGCATATGATACGCTGAACTGCCGTAACCATTGTGTAAATTTGATGTAAATGTTTGTAAGAAATGTAAAAAAATATGCTAAACCGAAAAAGAACAAAATTGGAGGTATTATTGTTTATTTGAACATTCTGTGCAATGTTATATAAAGAACAATATTTTATATAAATATACATCTGAACACATTTACAGTTATTGCAAGAACAAATTATATGTATATAATTATATAATGTGTATATATGATAAAACAGGTATGTGTGGCACATGGCATATTTTGTTTTAACAAAATCGTGTATTTAATATTGCAAATTCATCCTTCCTCAAAATTAGATGTTTTTTTTATTAACTGCAACGGTTTAAGAGATTTAAATTATATATAATTCATTGAAAAAGGGAATTGACACTTTCGTTCTGTGCTGTTTGGTAGCTTTCTCGGGGAACTTTAAAATCATTTTCTGAACCATCTATTGTCGATTTGAAAACAGAAAATCTTTTTGACGTACATATGATATAAACATTACATAGGAACTAAACAATGCCATGGGATAAAATTTACCATGTGCAATCATGTCATAGTAACTGCCTAGTTCCTACATGGCCAAACTCTTAAAAAGTCTGAATTTTGAAAGTGGGATGTATATTGATTGCACTAGTTAAAACAATATTTGAATTAGTTCAATCTTTAACAAAACTGTGAAGACAGATATACACAAAATAAATGTTTATAATTACCAGTATAATATAAAGAAAAGGAATATTGATATTGTTTTGCTGAGCGTCCATTTTGCAATCTTAAGTTTTAGCAATGATATTGTTTGGTCAGTGAAGTATTCATCGATATTTCAGAGAGTCTTTTCAAATATATACATAATATAACGACTTAATGTACCATGCTATGTAAAAAAATATAAATAAAGAATTTTTTCTTAGATATTAAACGTCTTAACAATACTAGAATATATTTTCACTAGAATTATGCCAGAAATATGTGTACAAGCTCACTCTTTTGGAAAATAATAGATTTTAAGTTTAGAAAACATGAGAATAAAGTTATATATATTTATATATATATAAGGCTAATTGACACCTTGTATAAATTTGCGAAAGCACACCCGTCTTCACCAAATGTTTAGAACTATCTGTTAGATCTTGACAGAAAAGATAATGTAAAACAATTGTTTATTTGTTGTCATCTAACTATTACTTTCATAGTCCATTTTTCAACAAGAGGAACACTTTGATTTTAATATCAGAAATGGGTCATACAAAAACACAAACTATCACTCAAAAGTATCTAACATCTGATTGTCTGGGGGAATCGTCAGAATATTATTTATATTGACGATTGGTTGCAAGAAGATGAAACACAGAAAAATAAACAGTTTGTGTGGTGCTAATGACGAACTAGAGCTACAACGGACTTCTGTCAAGATAACCATTTATCTTGGCCATGCATCCAACGTGATCGTAGTACACAACGTGTTCGTAGTAGGACATTGTGAATTATTTAAATGGTAATTCTGTATTGTTGCCATCTTTATTATCACCGTTGATTGAAACTTCATTTGGGAACTGATTGAGTTCACGAGTGTCCTTTATTGTCTCTGAAAAATACATATACTAGATTAATGACATATAATAAGCAAGAGAGTAAATGTAATAATTCGTTCATTAAAGTAGTCTATCTTTCAGAGCTTTACATATTTGGTAACGTTTGAAATAATGAAACAGTTTAAGTATCTGAGTGACATTCAAATGCAGGAATGAAAAAAAAAAAAAACAAACAAACAAAAATACTATCGCTCATCTGTTGCAGCAAAAAAGATTTCATCAACAGAAGTTGAGAAGTCTGAATCTAGTCATTCAATCATTGACTGATTGTGGTTTCACGTTCTTTGGCAAATATTTCATGACGAAAAGGTTTGGTCAATCGAAAAAACCCTACTTTGTACTTGTCGTTAGTGTGCTAGCGCCCAGAAGCAACAGGCCACAGATAGGCTTGCCACACTTCTAGAAAACATTATTTTAACTCCCAGCAAACAATCAGACGTCATACCACCCCTTTAAATACCACGTGCTAGATGGAGGACGGAGAAGCAATGACAACATTTTTAGTAACATTTGATGTGACCTGGCTATCACTAGAGGCGAGCACACTCCCCTAAGACCAACTTGCATGATTGCTTTTAAAATGAACATTTATATGAAAAAAAACGATCGATCTGCGAAGGGAAACACATTTTTAGTTCTCCTGGTAAAAAGACGTACGTTATATCGCCTTTCCACAAGATAATTCCATTTTCATTTGTGGATAAACAATGTCAATTGTTGAAAAAACTAATAATTGATATGTGGAAAATCTTTTTTCCCCAGAAATATTGCCATGGATGTAAGCAACAAACAATCAAATTATAAATTTATCTTAGTTATTTGTGAAAAGATACATGTACATGTACATAATTTTTAATTTTGAGAAAACAAACGGAATGGATGTCTTTGTTGGACCACATAACCATCCTTGGTTTGTCATTCGGTTGTTGCACTTTCGAGATAAAAGATAAATTATTTTTGAAAGAAATTGGCAAGTAGCAAGAGTCCTTGCATATGTTGATTTTGTTAATTTTACCGGGAGATAGATGAATGTTTTTCTCAAAAATGCAGATCTGAATATAGAAGCATAAGCATAGCAATGAAGACAAAAGAAGCACAATTTGTTCGTTTATTTCTTTATGTCAGGAATCCCCTATATAAAAGCAGTGTCTGAATTGTAACGTACTTTTTCTTTTAGTTATGCATGTTATGAGCTCAAAATGGTCACATATGGAGACGTAAACCTCATTGTCCTCGCATAATCAACATCTTGTCGCTCCGGTTTTGCGCGTGTATATGGAAAAATGCAAATCTCGTTTTTAACAATGCCTACGGAAATGATTTCAATCGATATGACCAAACGAAAATGTACAAAAACATCTTGAGCGTACTGTACCTTTATTCCCATTGCAAAATTCTTTTGTTTGTTTTCGTTTTCGAAAAAAAAAGATGGCGTCATATCAGGGAAGTTGTATAATTCATGTGCTCCAATAATCAATCCACTTTACCATGTATTTTCGAAAAGCATCACGTCTACGATTCTTGGATGTGCATGAATTATTCCCATGGAGCGTAAAGTAAGCTATTTTGCTAGTCCATATGGCAAAATAGAACATTTATACAACAGTATTGTAAAATACAAAACAAACAAATACCAAACAAAAAAAAATAAAATAAACAAATAAACAAAAATGAACACAAAAACAAAAAGCGAAAAAAGCAAACAAACCAACAAAACTTTAAGTTTAGAAACTACACCAAATTGAACAATCACGATTATTTTTTTCTATTTTTGATATGAGCTATATAGTTTAAGATAGTTATAATTAGAGAATCAACACCCATCAATTAATAAAACAAAATATCAGTTTCTGAAACGTTTCTGCAAACATGGAAAATAGGACAAATGGGATGACCGTTGTCAAAGTAACGAGATCTTGTTATGCAAATTTCTGATTTCAAAAAGTGCAATAACACCTGCAGATCTTGATATTTACTCTTAGATAAAACAACGAGCTGCTGAAAATACCTATACATTAATTATACAGCTCAATTATTCAATATTTAAATAAAATGGAATTATTGTAAAGACGCATTAACATATTTGATCGGTATAGGGCAAGGCAGTACTAATTTTTGTACTTACTTTTGTTAATTCTCCTCTTGTACAACAAAATAACGACAATAACTAACACTGCATTAAAAATCATCGAAACTGCTATCACTGCAATTTTTACTGTACAATCTGAAATATCTGCGTCGAAATAAATTAATAGAAAAGAAATACACAGTTCATTGTATAATTAGGTACATTTGAAGTATACTATCGTTAGAAATCTTTTGAGATTGTCGTGAAGTGATTTCATTTGCAAAATTTACTGTAGATGTGAAAGCAGATTAAGAAGTTAGTTGATGCAAACATTATAAAAGTTAAGTAAAACTTATGCATAATTATTTATAATATCACTAAAAGTGTACAGTATTCCTGAGCAGGTTTCAATGTTTTTTTTTGTCAGTAGTAATTCCGTATATTGTATACAAATGATGCATTAATATTTCAATATCTGATACTAACACTGATTTGTACTTCAATATATTTATATTTCGCACAATAAACAATATGCACATGGAAAATTTATGTTATTTTTCAATAAACAAAATTTTTAATTTTGCCAATTCTTATCAATTAATTTTAAAACGAATCTTTTTGTCTTTAAACATGAGAAAAATAGCTCTGAATTTAACTGAATAGGGGCGTGTCGATATTTTTTTACTCCATTGAGATATAACAAAATTATTTTAACCAATCAGATTACGGTGTTTATCTAAATTAATTTATCTAATTTTGTGTTTGAAATTTCAATTTTTTTTTTAACGGAACTAACTGTTGATTTATTTCTACAAGGCCACAGTTTTACATGTATGTAAAATGCTGAAAATACTGAGATTTTTTTAAGATATAATGTATAAATTATAATGCTCAAGTACAAGTCGAGTAATTGGTAATGTTGATTCCACAAAGTGTTTTCGTTAAAACTCCATGACTAACAGATTGACTTGGTGTTAAATATCTTTATATAATATACATCTTTTTTTTTCTATCCTGATGTCCATCTCAATAAGAGGACAGCTACCATCTAATAAAATACCTTTTTGTTCATTATTAAATATCCCGACCATCGATGTTAAAACCCCTTCAAACGTTGAAATCTTTAAAACACCTTCGAAGAGTGAAGAATAATAATTAAGCAGATATCTAAACTCTAAGTCACTCTGATTTGGGTTGATTATACACAACTTATATCCGCCTTTGACCGAGATTTCTACAAAATGTTCATCAAGCACATTTCTGTCGTACAATGCATTGGACTCAATTGGTTTTCGCATCCAGTATCTGTTAGGATCCTACATATTATATGCAAGTGACGTGTTAGCAAACATACAAATTGCCCATACTGTGTTGTTGCGGTTCTGTGTTAATGTCAATGAATAACAGCCTACAATGCATACGTATATTGAAATCAAACATAAATCAAACGGTTTTGTTTGTTGGGGTTTAACGTCCGAGCAGCAATATTTCAGCTATATTCAGACGATGAACATGAAATGATGATGATGAACTGAAAATGGGATGGGACACAAGGACAATGGGGTCGCAAATTTTGATTTCCACTGGAAATAGGGAGAGGTGGGTAGGGTCGGGCAATTTAGCCTCCTGTGGCGGAGCCCTATGGTTCCTACTCCGGGAGAATACCACAGTGGGGTTCTTTAACGTGCGAGGAACGTGGCATCTTTCCCAACACGGTGCACCACTATGGTTTGCGGCCAGGTTTTCCGTATTATAGCCTGACAACCCCAGCATGTAACACGCCAGGGGTACCCCATTCAACAACCCGGGGCACACATCCCAGTTGCTCTGTGGGCAGAGCACCCTAGCCCCCGGCTAGGGTTCTGAGCACTATTTAGTCGCCTTTTACGACAAGCTTAGCGCTGCTGCAGGCCTATTCTTTTAACACTTGGACCTGCACGGGGCAATAGTATCTAACAAATTCTAAGCTTTGAATATTAGTGTAAAACTTTACAAACAAGTCATTCGCTGAGTTTGCGATCGTTATCATCAAATTGTACATTCAGTATTCATACCTCTTATTTTTTATTCTGCTATTGTCAGGTATTAATATTACGTTACATTCCAAACTTACATAGACAAGTTCATGGCTGATTAAGATTGGGTAAGAAATTAACAGAAAAATATATGACATTTCATGCATTACTGTATGACATCACAACAATAACAAACAAAACAAAACAAAACTAATCCAAAAGAAATATAACCAAACACAGCACAAAATGAACGCAATTTATACAATTATTGTTTTTTTGTTGGTATACTGAAGGATAGGGAATGAGAAATGGTGTAGGGATGGGGAAAGTGTATGGGAAGTGAGGATTATTCATGCGGGAATGAGGAATTATCAATGGGGAATGGAAAATTGGGAATTGTACATAGTTTAAATGGAGAGTTTATATCATTCAAGAGCTGATTTTATTCTCTTCGACCCGGATGGGATTTATGGCGTCAACAGGTAGCCGACATCTACCTCTGTCTTTTGCCACAAACTGTACTTGACACAATTAGTAGACTATTTCTTTTATCTAAGATGTTATAGTTCTTCGCTCGATGGTGCGTAGTCTACCACTCTTTCTTTTTCCAGGCGATGTGTAATGCAAAACTATTTTGAGTGTTTTGTTTTTGGACATCATCATTTCATGCCCAAGCGATCTCGTTCTGCGTTTGATTTCCAATTCAATACACTATGTTTTTGCATGTCGGAAGAAGGTCTTCATTGCTGATAATATATGGCCTCATGTCACTGTCAATCACGCCCGTATTTGGACCCATACAGAAGGACTGCTTTAACTTTACTTTTGTAAAGTTGGAGTTTACTCCTCAAATTTAAATTGTTGGACTTGAAAATGGCCTGATGTTAAGCGAATGCTGAGCGTGTTTCATTGAGTCTTGCTTTTATATCTTTTCCAGTTCCATTATCCTTACTTAGAATGCTTCATAGGTAGCATGCGACTCTCGAGGACGACAGGTTTTGTTGGCGTTTTGATTGTCGTTTCCTTAGTCGTCTTCGTACTGATGTTAAGACCAGTTTGCTTAGAAAGGATATTAAGTTTATCAATATTTCTGGTAAATGTGATATGTTCTCTTAGACATCTGTAAGGTTGTTTGCAAAGTCCTGATCGTCTAGATGCCTGAACATTATCCATTTAATACCTCTCTTGGTGTCACGTTTTGTTTGTCTTTACATCCACATAATGACTGTTAAAAATAATAGGTGATAGTATACATCTTTGTCTAATTTAAAACTGAATTAATCTGATAATTTCTTTTTTCCAAATGACACTACACTCAAAGTTTGAGTAGAATGCTCTCATAAGTTTACATATCTTCATTGGTATTTCATATGATCTTTCTATTTTCAACAATGTTTCTTGTGTACACTGTCAAATACTTTCTTAAAGTCGATAAGGTTCATGTTTAGTTGCATTTGCTATTCCACCCTGTTCTATGATGTTACGAATTATGGTGTAAACACCCCTCACAATTGGTGATCCATTGGTTCTCAAAAATGGATCGGTGGCCCAAACAATAACGTCATTTCGCTCGTTAGAGGTATACTCAATCATGACAAATATTCAATAGAGATAAAAGAAAAAGGCGACAGAAGCAGCTATCGACTTAAGATCATGCATTTATCAGATTTTGACTTTGATGTTAAATATGTTTGTTTTTGCGGTTTTGATCAATTCGAAAGAGTTTTTTAGGAGACAAAGTGAGTATAAGCTGAACTAAACAATTACTAAATTTGCAAACCTTTGTTCCATGGTTAAGGTCAAAATAGCTGTACGATATAGCATAATGAGAATCATATATACTGACCCAACCATTATAATCCACAATATTTCGAAAATAATTTTTGGTATAAGTTTTTTAATTTTGTGACAGGATGGGAAATATAAAGATGGAGTGGTTTATAAATACTTTTTTCTTTACATTAAAGCTGAAAATTCTAATTTTGTTCCCGTAAACTGTTCATTACTGGCCTCAGAGCGACAAAACTTTAAATGCTTAAGTGTGATAATATTTTCCACTTCTATGTCACAAATTGTTAAAAATTCTCTCAGACGCAGAGCCTGGAGAAAGGTTGGTTTAATTTTAGCTATTAGCGTATGCATAGTTCAATTCCTTTATTTTTTTTCTAACTTTTTTAAATTGTTTTATGTTCACGTACATGTAAAAAGGAATCAATGGTACAATGCTTTGTGTGTGTTTAAAAGAACATTTAGTTTAATGCTTTTCTTACTCTCATGCATTTTTTTCCTATCGTGTGATATAATTTTAGTTGGTTTGTAATAGTTTGCTAGTTCAGTTGCAACTATTTAATTCACTTCAGATTTATTTTTTTTTATACATGTACATGTTTGCTCTTCTATATTAATTTCTTTAGTTATACTTTAAAGACTTTTAACCGTCACCCACAATAAATATATTAATCGCAAACATCATAACGAACATATTGTAAAAGTTTAAGAATACAAATATAGGTCACCGAAGTAAATTACGAGATAACTGAGCCTACATGTAGAAGATATTTTTAAAATATTTTATAGATTACATAGAGAATTTCCAGTTTCGCTAACTATTAAAAAAACTAGTTGATAAAATTTTCTGAAAAATGTGTATACACTTATCTGACATTATTTCATGAACTTAAGATAAAATTGGGGCCATCCAACTTTTTCAATGAAATATTTAAAAAAAAAAACGAAATTTCAATAACATTCTATGGAACATTTTCCTTATGAGAGGGTTTATAAAATTAATGTTTGTAATTTTACCATATATAAGTTTATGACAAAATAATCTTTTCGAATAATTTAAACACTTTTTTGCGTATTTTCAATCACTATTTGCTCATTTCAAATACATACTTTCGTATTATTTTGCAAGATGACAGAAACAGAATTCCCCGTGTGATAGGTTTGATCTACCGTAAGATCCATATTTTTTTTATACGATTTGATTGTTTGTCTGATACTCCTTCTTTCTTGTCATTATTTTAAATGTATTATGAAAAACATTTGAAAAGCATAAGCTTCGTCTCATATCAAACATCCATTGATAAATGGTATTTTTTTGTATATATAAAAATTGTTACTGAACTAAGGAATACATAGCTCAAGTATATGGTGCTTTTTATTTATTTTTTATTTTCTTTTCTTGTGTTACGAAACGAAGCATTTATCATTTCATACTGTGCAAATATGTAAAATGTTTAAAATAGGAAGAGACATAAAATGGGAATAACTAGTAAATTCACTCGTGTCTTTAATGTTATTTTACAGGAACTATGGCATTTCATTAGTCTTCTTAAGCAATGTTTTAACCTGTACATATACCCTTACCTTTGTAGTTGTTGTCTTAAATCTGCTAAGACTTTTTGCTTATGATTTTATTATTCATGTTAAGCTGTCTGATGACATTAACGCGGCAAACACTAACCACATAGCCCTTTACAGCATCAAGCTTAGTTCCATATAAAATCATGTCATAAGGACTAGGCACATTTTTTCATAGCGACCTCCTTTAATATTAAGATTCTTATTTTGAATGTTGGAAAATCAAAAGCCATTTGCATCGTTTGCTTGTGAAAAAAAGGCTCAAGTTTTTCATCTAATAACATGATTAAGAACAGTCTTATCCAACAAAGTTTATTCAACGCTGTTTTTACTGTCCGGAGAAGTATCTCCATGTACATGCACAATGTACACATAACAAACATAACCTACATGTATTCGATATTGTAAAGTTTTTATTCAAAATGTGTTTTCAGTATTAAAACGTTTTCTGTGAATTAAATATTGTCGTTCTAGTTTCTTGTATATAATGTAAAAATCTCAATATTTCGTTCGTATTTGGTGTACACCTTTTTGAACATAGGCCCAAAAAGCTATAAATTATCCAGATGTATATCAAAACTTACGTTGCTGCACCGTTCATGAGGTGCATGGATGTACATACACATTCTCAATTGTCATGTGTAATTATTTGTGTTAAAGATCCTAAATGTAGTGTTTGTTATGACAGGTTTAAACTAATGTTTGTGCCTAGAGGTCCTCCCGTGATAATTGTTGTCAGTAAGTCAACTTTTTGTCAACTGCGTACATCCGTCTCCAATGAAGTGGCAAATAAGGTTTATATCTTCCCTGTTGAATACATTAGGAGACAACTCCCTGAAAACTTTCCAATAGAAAGAAAAAAACTTACATCAATGACATATTTTGATATAAACATTTTCAATGATTGCTTTTTTCAAATCAGATGTTCACAAAGATATTTGTTTTATGCTCTGGACATTTAACACCACAATACATGTAACACAACTCTTGCTTAGACATACATATGACATTCATTCCGTAGCATGTTTTGAATACACGTGTTTGTATAATACTGACAGTGCGGACTTATCAAATGTTTGTTATCAGAGGTTGACGTAGAAAATAATAGCAGTGATAAGATCTATACTGCTACCACTCTCTCCAAAGAAGAGATTGTGGAAAAACATAAATCTGTGCTATCCTCTTTTGGTCTCTCTACCAAGGACGATGATTGTGATTTACCCTCTATGTACTGGATTTCTAAACTTCACAAGAATCCATACAAACAACGTTTCATAGCTGGATCTGCAAAATGTACCACCAAACCTCTTTCAAAACTTTTAACTTCTATACTCACAACTGTCAAAGAGGGTATGCAGTCCGACCACAACACTTGTTACTCCCGTAGTGGTATTAATTCAATGTGGATCCTGAAAAATTCGAAAGATCTTTTGGAGACAATCAGTTCAAGACTATTATCTGAATATAATAGCATTAAAACCTACTTCTAATCCCCATACTCAGTTAAAATCCCGACTTAAAAACATTATACATCGTTGTTTTTCCAAAAAAGATGGTACACCTAGATACAAATATATAGTTCCTGGTAGAAATTCCTCATACTTTGTAAGAAACAATTCCAAATCATCTTCCAAATATACAGAGGAAGATGTTTACAAAATGCTGGAATTTTTAATCGACAACATACTTGTCCAGTGTGGTGGACGTGTTTTTCAACAAATCGTCGGCATTCCAATGGGAACAAATTGTGATCCTTTACTTGCTGACCATTTCTACACTCTTATGAGGCTGACTTTATAGCTGATTTGATCAGAAAGAAAGAATATCGTTTGGCTAGATATCGTTTGGCTAGATCCTTCAATCTCAGTTTCCGCTATATAGATGACGTATTATCTTTAAACAATCCTAATTTCGGGGGTTTGATAAATCGCATCTACCCAAAAGAACTTGAGATAAAGGATACTACAGACACTGTGAAGTCAGCCTCATATCTTGACCTACACTTAGAAAACGATGGTAAAGGAAAACTATTGACCAAACTTTACGACAAACGTGATGACTTTTCATTCAGAATTGTCAACTTTCCTTTCATCTGGGGCAACATCCCTTCGGCTCCTGCGTTTAGAGTGTTTATATCACAACTCATACGTTATGCCAGAGCTTGCCGAAACTACGCAGACTTTTTGTATCGTGCTAGAAGTCTAACAAATAGGCTTCTTGAACATGATTATGTTGTTACAAGATTGAAGTCATTACTACAGAAGTTTTATGGTCGTCATCATGAACTCGTGGATCGTTATGATGTATCCATCAGCACCATGAAAACTGATTCATTCAGCGGGTCATAGTTTTCCTTTCTGCGTTTGTCTATCCCGGACTTGACTTTTTATGAGCAACTCGGCGGGTGTTTCTAGAAAAGCAGAGGACGCCTACCGGTGCACGTGGTCCATGCTCCCAGTTTGTAGTTGAGTCCGAGTTGCTCATTTACTTTTGTTACTTTGTATGTATGATTTTAGTTACTTTATGTTCTTTGTTGTGTGTGTCTGTTTTCCATGTCTGGTCTTTGTCCCTGGTTTACATTCTTTTGATTACCGCTATAA
Organism: Perna viridis; assembly: GCA_037379345.1. Lineage (NCBI taxonomy): Eukaryota > Metazoa > Mollusca > Bivalvia > Mytilida > Mytilidae > Perna > Perna viridis. The sequence goes on along the minus strand of CM074518.1, from coordinate 23,936,976 downwards.
CCTTGGTTCCCTTCATTACTCTTTCACTTTGAACACAAACAAACAATCACGATTGCAATATAATCGCTATGGTCACCTGTACAGATAAAACGTCAATATCGAATTTGATTAAGTATAGTTTTTCTTTTCAAAATAGTTCAGTATATGATCAGTATGTTTATTTTATGAATTGTTTATTTTCAATGCACTAAAAGTAAAGGGAAAAGCAAAACTATCAACAACATGGAAGCACACTTAGTCCGATCATGAAGAATAAAATCACATCAATACTGACGAATTAAATGTCATAGATAAATTACTCTAACCAACAAAAAATAAATAAATAAAACATTAAATGCAAAACAGTTTTGAAAGGGAAAGTTCATGATTATCATATTGAACGCTCTGTTCCCTCGTTTAAATAAATTCATACATTTATACTGCTTTGTGATGGTGGATGAGTACTTGTTAGTTTGTTTGCATCACCCATTCTGACATTTCATAAATGAAACAAAGTATTTAAGAATTTTATATATGTGTTTATACAATATAATGTATTCTGAGTCAGCCAAGGGTATAATTTACGCATGCTCTAATGTGATTTAATTAACTAAGTAAGAGATCATTTTTTTATTACAAAGGAGCGGATAGATTTGAGTATATCTACTCGACTGTGGTGCATTTGTTTGCAAATCTATATAGCATCTTCAAAATGAAAACTAGTTGAAAAGTATGTAACGGTGGCAACATATATTATATAATTGTAAAGAGGTGTCTTTACTATTCTTTGATTTCTTTGTACAGGAATAGTTAAAACGAATTGCGTCAATAAAATTCATCTACTTTCCATTGTGGGATTCTATAGTCATAAAAGTAAACCAGTCTTACATAAAACAACTGCTTGAAGACTTATATTCATCTTTTGTTTTCCATTTTACCATATGTGCATCTATATCATCTATATCTAAAGGACAGGCCACTGCTTCAGACAGTTTGTTAGTACAGTAAGAAATAATTGAAAAATGATTTTTTTCTTTATCAAAACCATAAAGCATACTATATTAGCGTATATTAAATACTTTTTTCTATTTTTTTCTGTTTCTATAAATGTGAAGTAAAAAAGTTTGATAAGGCTGTTGTGTAAATGCTAAAATGCTAGTCGGCCGATTTGAAGATAGATTGTATGTATATATGTACAGCATCGCTCTGAAATAAAATAAATATAAAAATATACGGAAAACAAAAGTTATTCAGGAGTTGATTAGCAAACAGTAAGCAACTTGGTTAAAGACATTTTGTAGATGGTTTTTCCCCACACATCTTGATTTAACATAGGCGTTTCTGTTACCTTGACTGATGTTTTAACGAACCTCTTTGCATTAAATGTAAACTTACAAACCCATTTAAGCTAAACTTTAGGTACTGACATAAACTTTTGTTGACATGTTTCCGTAACCATATGCCAGCTTTTGCCGAAATTATGTATGCATATTGTCCATCTCTTTCGTTTGAAATGTTTAAAAAAATGTTGCTCTCACTCTTTCCTCGATGTTTTATAATATTTATATTTTAACGCAAGTTATCTGTCTTTCTATCATAATTGGAAGCTGTATACTATTTTTGGATTGTTGTTACTTTATACCAAATAAAGTTTGTACAATTAGATATTTTGACATTTTTATAAAGTACTATCAGTACATTTACATGTATTATTAAAGGTATATACTATATTGACTGTTTTCATTCGTGAGAACATATTCAACTGTTGCTACATATGCTTTCTTAAACAATGCAGTTAGATGGGTTTCCATTTATTAATATTTATTATATTATATATTATTATATGTTATATCATTATATGCTTTTTTCACTTATTTCTAGCTGTGTGAGATTTTCTTTTCGGACGCATGGGTTGAAACACTGCTATAACCCGCGCTTTCCTGTAAAAAAATACAATTGTTGTTATTTAATTTTGAGTTAGATAACAATCATATCTTACTGATGTGTGTTTGAATTTTTTTTAATAATGGAGAATAATTGATAGTTAGTGTAACCCACATTTTATACCTGGTCGTGACGTATCACTGGTCAGATTGATACGTCATGATCAGCAGCTAAATATAGACAATTTTATTTCAAAACAAACGCTAGCTTTTCTCGTGGAAGATTTGGAAATATTATACACCTTTGGTAAAGGTAAAATAGTTCTCTGACTGGGCTGAGATTCCTTACAGAACGACCAAATCTTACATTCGGGTATCTGCACTTTCCCAATCTTTCAGCCATAAGATTTTAGATTCATAATATCCCGTCTTGCTCTAGTACATTAGCTAGATATTATTTCGTTTTCTTTGTATAATGTCAAAACGTAATCAGAGAGAACAACGATAATAAACTGTTACACTTATTCTTTTTTTTTTACTAATTTATTTTTCAACAGGTAAATACGAACAGCTCTGGGGATTTCAGTAACACTTAGTTACGATGAATCGGTTTGTTTAAGGTTCCATTAAAGGAAAATGTCAATTGTTAAATTCTTCGTTATTACACCATAAAAAGACTTGAAACTTGGCCAAGAAAAATATTTTCATATTTTTAACGTTATGTTGTATGTGCCACTTATCACAAATAGTGTAACTATGGAAAAAATGTAGTTATTTTGAGAATTAAAAATAAGTTAGGTCACTACCGTATACTTTTAAATGATACCAAATTGTTACCCCAGTAACTCATTACACCTATATCTAGTGCAAGTTACCTCTTACATATAACGAATACCTGTATTTCACGACCTTCATGGTTACTTTCACTTTCGAGTCAACATGATAGAAGCCGCCATTTTATAAATCCTTGTGGGCAGTGTAAAAACAATCTAAAATCTCGGGTGATTCCCAATCGATCTGGTCAGTGCCGACAACATTTCACCACAAAAATATTTTTTGCATAACCGAAACTAAAAAGTATTTATGATGACAGTCGTTTTCATCAGAAAATGCTGTTTGCATACTGTACAACTAGATCTGGCCAAATCGAAAGTAGATTGATGTATCCCTCCGCTCTAAAATGTATTGTTAACTATTTTCAATTTTACATTGAAGTTAAGATTACACTTCTAAATTTTGAACATACCCTTGATTGGAAAAAAGAACATTCATCTTATTTAATGTCATTTTCTAAGGACGTATGACATCCGGTTACGTATGGCTGTTGTTCGGCGACGCCAAGGGTGTAAACACAGAAACAAAATGCTTGATTATTTAAAATCGATGAGTCTATGCGGGCATTCATCTACTTTTTATTTACAATTGACTTTGATTTAAACGTTTCGTCAGTTTTTCAACGCAATCAGTTGTGATAATTCAACAATTCTCGATCATTTAAATGTTCAAATGGTTTTATGCCCCATCATCGGCCATATTTACCACGCCTTTTGGGGCAACTAATTTACTTTATTTTATTAAGTTTTAAAACAGAACTGTTAAGGTTTCAGTCGTAAATATGTATATAATTTTATTAATAAACGATTAAAAAGTATGTTTTTATTCTCTGTCGTATGATTGTCGTATGGACACATAATGTATGGAGGACATTTACTTTCATGTAGTCATGTCTTTAGTACAAAATACTACAAATTAGGCTAAAACTCCTGTTTAGGGGATCGCTTAACTAGTGTTTTTTTTTTTATCCATTATAGAATAATATAGGGTAGGCATTGCCTAAATTAGCAAGCAATGCCATACATGTACTGTCTATGCGAAACTCGTAAAAATTAGTGCATAACACAGGGGAGTGTCAACCCGAATGAAAATGTTTGATTCGCAAGTGCAATATTTTTATTTATATTTAAGCAGCAAGCAAAATCAATATTTCTTTTTGAAAATCTGTCTTCTTTATTAATGTGAGAGGTTTTTTTTTCAATAAATGAATAACTTGAACAATGTTTTCCCCTGATTTTCAGACCCATGAGCATACCCCTTTCCCCTCCCTCTCAAAATGGTCAATAACTTTAAAGCACTTCGCAATATTTTACATTTGTCATCCCTTAAGAGCATCTCTAGCAACATCCATTTCAGCCTTGACCTTTCCAATCAATCTGCACCGATACCGGATATATTACAGTTCTCCACGGATGGTGGGAAAATTTTACATATATCATGTGACGTTAACAAAATTCAGACGACACTGCAAATTTAAAAAAAAAAGAACGATAATGACTGCCATTCCTACCTACATTTTGATTATATAATCAGAGATATTTTTTTCCGAGGCGGGTTACGTTCTTGACAACAGCAATAGTGGAATAGTAAAGGAAGTATATTTTTATTTCAAACGGACAAACAGACTATTGCTGAGACAACTCTTACTATGATAGTGATAAAGAAGATATAAAAGAATTATACTTGATACTTCAAGAATTTTCAACTGACTATTAGGAAATTAATCTCTTTGAAATTGTATTTCAAGGTAATATACATGCACAATGTATCACCAAAAGAAGAGTAGGTTTAGACTTGAATCTCGTAGGAATTAATGGCCTGAATCAAGCATTTTCCTTATGTTATAATAGTAACTGGAATAAAAGTCAACAGATCTCATATAAGTTTTACTACAATTTACTACAAGGTGTCATACCACAAAAAAAAAGCCTGGGACAGATTTTGTGATTGTGACTTGAGCCAAGTAAGAACAAGGAGACACAAATGGGCCATGAAAAAAAAAATTTTTTTAATGATTTCTTCACAATAACTTTAGTGAAAATAAATGGATCACTTTGAAATTATACCACAAGGTGCCATTTTCCACAGGAATTTGGGATTGATTTTTACAGGTTTTTACTGGAACCATTTTGGAATAATGGCAAAAAAGTGACCAAATTGGTTTTGGTCAAACTTTTATCCTGTGTTAAATATCTAATCGTAATCAAATTTCGTAGCTGTGTCAAGTTCAAATGGTGTGTCCATATTCGCCCCGGAATTGTTAAGGGTTCAACCATTGCATTCATATCACGCTGCACCATGCAAAACATTGTATTTGAGTCTACCTTCAAATTCGTTAAGTAGCTGGCAGCAATACAACTTTAATAGAACCTATAATTTTCAACGCTGTATACTTCTATTCCCCATACTCAGTTAGAATCTCGAATTAAAAACATTATACATCGTTGTTTTTTTTCAAAAAAAAAGATGGTACACCAAGATACAAATATATAGTTCTTGATAGAGATTCCTCATACTTTGTAAGAAATAATTCCAAATCATCTTCCAAATATACAGAGAAAGATGTTTACAGAATTTTTAATCGACAACATATTTGTCCAGTGTGGTGGACAGATTTTTCAACAAACGGTCGGCATTCCAAGGTGAACAAATTGTGCTCCTTTACTTGCTGACCTATTCTTTCACTCTGATGAGGCTGATTGTATAGCTGATTTGAGCCGAAAGAAAGAATATCGTTTGGCTAGATCCTTTAATGGCAGTTTCCGCTAAATAAATGACGTATTATCTTTAAACACTCCTAATTTCAGGGATTTGATACATCACATCTACACCAAAGGACTTGAGATAAAGGATACAACAGACACTGTAAGGTCAGCCTCATAGCTTGACCTACACTAGAAATCGATAGTAAAGGAGCAAACCATTGCCCAAACTTTACGACAGACGTGATTACTTTTCATTCAAAATTGTCAACTTTCCTTTCATTTGTGGCAACATCCCTTCAGCACCTGCGTATGGAGTGTTCATATCACAACTCAAACGTTATGCGCAGACTTTTTGTATCGCGCTAAAACTCCTAAAATAGGCTTCTGGAACTCGTGGATTGTTATGGTGTATCCATCTGCACCATGAAAACTGATTTATTCAAGGGGTCATAGTTTTCATTTCCTCGTTTGTCTACCCCGGACTTGACTTTTTATGAGCAATTCGGAAGATTTTTTCTAGAAAAGCAGAGGACGCTTACCTTACCGTTATATTTAATCCTTTTTGGCCATTGGGCAGCCAAATCAGAAAACAAGCCACAGCCACTGAATCCCAAAACTGAAAAGGGATTAGATTGTAATGTAAGGCAAAAAAACAGAGACTATTCACCACATTGGGAATCAGGCTTATTCCATTGCTATTCAGTACAATGTACATCGATGTACATGTGCAGCTACAAATTGTACATATGTACTTTTTAGTAGTAATCGAAATGTTTTAGGCTATAAGATTTCTTACTTTTTTATATAAAATAATGATTATATCAGTACATTTGTATTACGTGTCTTTATTGAATCCATTCCTGGCGTGAGAGATTCTGTGATTCTGTCCATATTTATCAATACACAATTTTGGTCTATTCTTCACACACATATATAGCAACATTAAAAAAATGTTGTGTTGTGTTCTCTCAAGGCCTTTTAAGCATTTAAAGATTATGTACATTTTCCAAACAAACAAACAATGAACAGAATGTAGATGATAGGTACATCTAATTTTCCAATTGACAAAGTTGGACCAAAGTAATCTCGTCCCAATATTGCTTTTATATAAAATATTTTTTCCAACTCGTATTTAAATGATATACTGTATTTCTCTGATTTGATTTTTTAGTTGACACGCTTTAATGTACATATTGTATAAATACTGGCATACGGCAGATATAACATATAAAAAAATGCTTAAAAAATTTCGAATTTTCACGAAAAATACCTCTTTCCCAGGTGGATATAAAGTTATGACAATGTAAAAATCCCAGCTCGACATTTTTAAAAAAGGTAATTTAAGGCAACACTAATCTTTTAAAAGTAACTATATTAATTTTTAAGCGTTACGTCAGCTATGACATACTTCCAAGTTGCCCATATCAAAACAGAAGAAAAACTCCTACAATATTCATTAACTTGGCAGCGTGCCAATTTTCAAACTAAACTATCAAAACTTTCGTTAACTTGAAAAAACCTAGTTTTTACACTTTTTAAAAATTATTTTGTATTTCACATTTTAACACTTTCATTTTTTATCAAAGAAAATAAAATTTAATGATGAAAAATGGTGTAAAATAAAAAAAAATGTAAATGCTTAGAAATGACCATTACTATAAATAAAACAATGTTTGACAAGAAACATTAGCATTTTTGGGGGAATCTTAACTCAATACGTTCCAACCCCAACACAAATTTTCAGTCAATGCAAAAATTAATTTTGGTCAAAAATGAGATTTTGCATGGTTTTCTCAAAGACAGCCTATTAATTGCACATGTCGGATGACCCTTCTAATCCCAATCTCTGAAGTTTTAATTTTTGTTTCTAAGTAATGCCAGAAAATAAGCTTTACTATGGCTTACTGTTCAATGCTAACAATAATATAAAATTAATAAAAAAAAATGGCAACTACTATGGTCAATACAAGAACACGGTTTAAAAGTTAATTTCCTGCATCAAAAATTTGATGTATATGTAAAGAGTATTTCTTGGTGTTGCATTGTTTCTAATATTACTTACAGAGAGTTTAGTTTAAAATTTGCATCTGTATAAGTCACTGTGTGTATATTTTTCAGTGCCGCAAAGAACTCCTCTTAGGCCCCTCTTAGTTGTTGAAAATATAGCATATTATTTTATTTCTATTTTTCTTATAGTTGATGTGCAGTGATGTGTCAGTATACTTTTCGTTTTTAGCTATAGAACAAACAAAAGCAAAAATAGCATACAAGTTCAAACATTTTTTTTATTGCTCACAAATAATTCTGTTATTTTTGCAACATCTCATCTAAGTGCATAAATTGTCTACATGCATTCAGTTTTTTATTAGCAACCAAACAAAAGTCACAGTGTTGTTGCCGCCACTTCGGGCCTAGAAGTGGTGACCTCACCTGTTGCTAAGGTAGCTCCTCCATCGCATCCATCATACGTGACAGCTAGAACAAAGAGCATGATTAGTTTGGCTAGAAGGGCCTGTAGGGAGGAAGCTTCCCAACTCGTCGAATTGACTACCATATCCATTGACTCTGGTGTCAGGACACCTTAAGTAAAGTTACACTCTTCAGTTGAGGTCACTGCACCCTTTTTTTGTTGAGATTGAGGGAGAAACAACTTGGAAAGGAAGACCGTAGAGACTATGGAGGCCGGCAGTAAGTGTGACTACCTATCGTTCTGACATCAGAGAATTTGATGGAAAGTCAAACCCCCCTGGTTTGCAGTCTGCTATCTCAGCTTTTAAGTTTCTCAATCCCCCTGTGACTGACAGTACTACAAGAACCTCCAGGCAAGTCAAAGTAGATAGTATTTGTACAAAGAGAGTGTATGATGTAAAGTTTTGTTTAGATAGGACGTACATACTGAGCAGATTTTTTGAGACGTGGGAGGAACAAGATGAGGTCTTGGAGGGTTGTCGAGTTCCAATGCCCAGTCTACTTTTTGGACAGGGACCCTGTCCACTTCAGGCATATCATAAATTATCTTAGACTTAGCAGCACATTCACTGCCAAGAGAATATACGAATGGAACATTTTTAATGACTTAGGTTATTTCCTTTCCTATGATGAATTTATCCGTTTGTTTATCCTCATAGCTGGTCTTACATGGAATAAAGCTACCTTGTCGCCACCATGCTCATTTTCTTGTTTCTTATATTAAAAAGCCTCAATATCATATGCATATTATATAATTAAAACATTGGACATGCGAATAACATATCAGACTAATTATACTCCTAGACTCACGGCGATTTAGATTACAAGAAATATCCACACTTCCGTTATAGCATTATCTTGTGATATATGTTTTACTTATATTTTATATTCTATATTCAACAAAATATAAAAAAGATACATCAAAAAAAAAAAACGTTGAACATACAAAGAGAAATCTGAAATATATGACAAACCATGTTGAATGTATAAGCTTAAAATATTGTAATACAAATAAATGTACAATTTACTACTATTCTTAATTTCAGATTAGCATGAAAAAGAAGGTACTTACTGTTAGCTTATTTTACCCTTCAATGAAATACATTCAACAACAAAAAATAATTTAAATTTCAAATTTATGACAACCGTGTGAAAGGTTAAGCTTCTAATTAAAAGGAAATGATGATTTCCTATAATTTATCAAGTGAAAATAACATATTCGTTTGACTGCTTTAGTCCTGTTCTCATGACCAAATTAGCTCATATAAGATTTATTTGCATGAACGTAAAGTCACACATGTGCACAAATCGTCCATTTAAACACATCTTCCAACGAATGTATTGTGTTAAATTGTATTGACATGTGAAACGGTAGCACGACTGTCATGCTTTCAATTTTTTGAAACATGAAATGAAAATTGTAATGTAAACGAATACATTTTTCATTAGGGATTGTCAAATTTCCTTTCATATGTAGCTGTGTCCTTTCAGCACCGGCGTGTGGAGTTTTCATGTCACAAATCACACGTTATGCCAGGGCTTGTCGTGACTCTGCATACGCTTTATATCGAGGTTGACTCTTGCAGTTTGGCTTTCGGGGGCGGGGCTGTTTTGCTGCGAGATTGGGGTAATGGCTGCAGGGGTTTTATGGTCACTATCATGAACTAGTGGATCGTTGTCATGTATCCATCTGCACCGTGAAAACTGATTCGTTCATCGTGTCATGGTTTTCCTTTCCTTCTTTTTCTGACCCGGACTAGACATTTTATGAGCAACTCGGCGGGTGTTTCTGGAGGGGCGAGGAGCGTTTATCCTTAAGGTGCATATGGTCCATGCTCCAAGTTTTTAGTGGAGTTTTTAGTGGAGTCCGAGTTGCCCATTAACTTTTGTTGCTTTCCATGTATTGTTTTTGTCACTTGATGTTCTTTGTTGTGTGTGTCTGTTTTCCATGTTTGGTCTTTGTCCCTGGGTTTATTTTCTTTTGACTTCCGCTGGAACCTTTGTTCCCTTGATTACTACTTCGATTAAATGCCTATAGCTTCAAAAGTGTTTTAAATAGATAAATGATAAAGTTTATTTCTCATTTTCAATATGATATAATTACTGAATACGACAATCTCACATACACCTGTTGTCTTGGTTTACAAGGTCGATTAATTGTGGAAGGTCGGATAGAGGAGAACGTTTAGTGTAGTAAAGTGTTATTAAATAGTCATGGGACTCAAACTATGCTGGGATGAAAGATGCTATAACAGTTATCAATATATAGATAGTAATGAATTAAATAAAGGGTACTTACACAATTACCGAACTGATACTCTGGAAAATATACATAAGGAAAATCAAAAACGAAAGTCGTAAAATAAATGGCAATCAAGAAAAAAAACAGCAAGTCAGCTGGTCAATAAAGCTAACTTGTCATTTATCATGCTCATTTTCTTGTCTCTGACAACTAAATGCATAATCATTATTTGTTCACATATATACTTAAGACTGGTTAAGTATTAAATGCAAAAATAACTTATCAAATTTATTATAAGGATCATGGCAATTATGTACGAAATGTCCGTACTCTCTTGAGAGGTGAAATTTAATTTTTCCTAATACTCTCTGTTCAATACAAAATATTAAAAAGAAAGTATATACTGTCAGCTAGATTTCTCTTTCTTTAAAATACATTAATCATGGCAGAGGACATTGGCATCTAAAAATACGACAAACCGTGTGAAATGTTTGAGCTTCAAATAAAAGGAAATAACGAAATATTTGTTTACCTGCTTTAAACGTAGGACCCGTTCTTATGACCATATTTTACTATATTTAAATTCTCACTCAAATCGTCCATATATAGCGATGCCAAAGGGCAAGAACGATAAATCTTTCGAGAAAAATAAAAATGTTGGCACTTTCTCTTTTGTCATTTGAAGGGGAGGGGGAGGAGGAGATCATACGCAAAATTACGCATCACAGGATGTTCTAATGGGAATGTTTGTTGTCAATGTTTGAGATTAAGATAGGACACCTTGCGTAAATTTGCGTTTAGGTATCACAAAACTAATGATCCTACCCTAAAAGTTATAGCCAAAATATCAAAATCAAAAGTACCAAACATCAACAAGTCCTCCCTTGAAGTGATGATTTGTAAAAGAAATGCACACGTATGCTGTGTTTTTTGTTATGAAAAAAGGGCTTAGAAGTAAATTTTGCATATATTTCATATATGTTGTACAATACTTGATGCTTTCCATTAGAAAAAAGTTCAACCAGTTTAAACATATTAAATATGATAAAAAATAATGAATTATTTGAAACACAAGTTTTGACGACAAAATTGTTTTTCAAAACAAGTTGTACTAATCCCGAAAGAAGGTTTTAGAAACAAAAATAGGTTCTAACATGAGTGAATATCGGGTTATCTACTACAAGTTTGAGAAAGTCTCTTTTGCGAGTGGAGCGTAGCGGAACGGGTTCAAAAAGGTCTGATTTCCTTGTTACAGTGAAGATAAAGAAACTGAATATAAATTACACAAATATACAATCTAAGGACTACTAGCTGTTAACAGACATGCTGGCTCCAGACCAGTTCAAAGGTACGAACAGTTATGTCCCCACCATGTTTGAACTAATTTTCTGGCATTGTCTTCCTGTTAAACGCTTGTACAAATTCGAGATAAGAAAGAGCAAATACATACGTTTTTTTCATATATCTCTATTTTTAATTTTTAATTTTTCAAAAGTTAAGTGAAAAATGGTAAATTCTGTGATAGTACATAACTAGATTGCACATATGAATTCGTCGTCTAATGTACGCAAAAATATGATCAACAACAAAATGCATAATAAAAAAACCTCAGTTGAAAAAAAACACCTTATATATAATCGGCTTAAATGAAAATACAAAAATACCAGTTTTATATTTTGTAAATTTTGAGGTGCTGTACACGTGTTGCAAGGAGTAACGTCTCATCAGCAGCATTAAAAACAAATATGTAGGAAGATCATAATTAAAATACTAGTTGTATACAAGAAGTTCTCAAAACCAAAACCAAAAAAGCCAATATCCATACCGAAAAGTTCTACCATATGCAAAGTGAGTGTTTTACGTATTTTTAATTTGGAATACTGCAAGATTTCAAAAAATGGGTAGATAAAATATGATATAATTTGGGGTCATACAAGTCTGTCTACTGGGTTTGTGACTACCCTCGGGTAATATATACTTGCTGTTTTTGATCGCCTCTGACATCTATGGAAACACCGCCTGCACTAAGTCCAACGCTCTAGACCACTCTGCCAACTTGGCTATATAAAAATATAGCTTTCGTTTACCCAGTGATACTTCGTTGTAAGTAAATCTAGAGCGCGAACATTAGCACATGATGTCACTGAACATATATATGAGAAGACTAATGGGGTGTGGCAACTTTACCATATTACTTGCTAATACATTACTATGTAGATACATAGCACGCACGACGAGGATCAACATGGTATGTTAACACAAGGATGCATACATATATGTAATCAAGTCTAAACTACACCCCAACTCCAGAATCGATGTGAGGTTGCAAATTTGCGATGCAAATTTGGTCGCTCCCTCATTGTGATTCGAACCCCTTCTCTTCTCTGACATCTATGGCAACACCGCCTGCACTAAGTCCAACGCTCTAGTCCACTCGGGCAACTTGGCTATGTAAAAATATAGCTTTCGTTATCCGAGGGATACGTCCTCGTAAGTAAATCTAGAGTGAGAACATTAGCACATTATATAACTGAACAGGACAACCTATATATATATGTGTATACATTTGCTTACATCTTAATAAACACCTAATCAACATGAAGTGTTTGTACTTATATTATCAGCGCACTTTATTTGATTAATACACACCATTACGTAGTAGTATCCCACATAAATCAGTATTTTTGTATAGAACAGTATAGAACAGTATTTACGATGGGGCGACTATAAAATCAATAATTTTGATTATTTCATTTACTAGTCTGTTTCTTTAAATGATTTTTCGACAAATATTTGATCAATTTATGGGTACAAGTTTTATGGAAATACTTGTAAAATTGAAATGGTAAGGCATGAGAAGGTTATCTATATATTTATATAAGAGTCTAACGATGTTAGAAGTTTTAGATTTGCAAAACGAATGATGGATATATATATTATATATAATTTTTGGTTGTTCCTTCCGCGGGAGTCAAACTCGTAACGCTGTGACATGTGTGGCAACATTGCCTGCATAAAGTCCAGCGCCCTAGACTATTCGACCAGCTAGGCTATATAAAAAATGTAGTTTTCGCTGGCCAATTCATTCCTTTTTGTAGGACTGTAACGTAGTACACAATGTATGGTAATACGGGTCATTTCATCTACTTGTTATCATATAGAAAGAGGATCAAATTAACGATACATGTCACGACAAGTCAAAGTTTTACAACGTCTCAGAATGTGACGAATCTATTCGCTACACTACTCCATTGAACCAAATTGATACAGAGAAGATAATGTAAGTGAAAAAGGGTCTGAAAAATTTCAAACGACATTAGAATTGTCAAAAATGTTTTTGTCGTTCCCTCGCTGTGACATCTGTGGCAACACCGCCTGCACAAAATCCAGCGCCCTCGACAACTTGGCCAGCAAGGCTATATAAACATACAGCTTTCCCTGGCCGGGTAATACCACTTTTTCTAACTTATCTAGGGCTGTAACTTAGCACACGATGTATGGTAGTACGGAACAGTACATTTAGGTATTATTATGTAGGATAGAGGACCAAATTAACGATATATGTCACAACAAATCATATTGTACACCATCTCTGAATGTGAGGATTTACTACCCTGCTTCATTGGATCAAATTGATACAGGGAAGAGAATGTAAACATTGAAAATTCCCAACGATGTTAGAACTTTCAAATTTGCGAGTAAATGTTTGGTCATTCCCTTCTTGGGACTCAAACTCGTACCACTGTGAAATCTATGGCAACACCGTAGAATGTGGGGACTATTCGCAACACTGCTCCATCCGGTCAAATCAAATTTATACAGTGAAGATAATGTTCTAAGTTACAACCTTAGATTTATCCTACGATGAGGAAAGACCCACCCAGCGAAAACTATATTTAATATATTTGGTCCTTGTCTAGGCGGTTTTACCATAGATGTCATTGTGAGGCTAGTCTAATGTTGGAGTATTACTATTGAATTTATATTTTATGTTATAATTTTGATTTGAATATCATCTGTTTGTAAATCATTATTTGAAAATTATGAATTAAAAAAATGACAACAAGATTAAACCCATCAGATAAATGAATTATGAACAATTGTCTAAAAATTCAACTTGAATTTACTAATAATCAAACTGATTTTACAGAATTATTGTCAGCAAATTGTAGTGGTTTTCAAGAACATTCAAATAATACATAGTTAAGATTTTCAAGATTTCATTCTGCAATCATTATCATATTTTTAATACAGAAAGAAGAAACATTATATCTTAATGAGTGGTTCATAAACGTCCTTTCTTTTCATTACATTTTGCACATTGAAATATGGTCTCTAACATACATCAAGTGTATTAAAGTATTCATGAACATTCGATTACATCAAAATAAGGAAGTGTTGTTACAAAAAAAAAGAAAACAAAAATCTTTTTTTCAGAGTCCTTGACGAACTGGTTGTTAAAACAGGTAAGGGAGATTGAACTCTTAAAAAAATAAAATAAAATAAAATAAAAAATAAAAAATAAAATTCCTTTTATCGTTTGTCTACCCCAGACTTGACTTTATATGAGCAACTCGATGGGTGTTTCTAGAAAAGCAGGGGACACTTACCCTTCCGGAGTGCCTCGTCTATGCTCCCAGTTTTTAGTGGAGTCCGAGTTGCTCATTTACTAGTGTTACTAGTTTGTATGTATTATTTTAGTTGCTTGATGTTGTGTATGTTTTTTTTCCATGTTTGGTCTTTGTCCCTGAATTACTTACTTTTGATTTTCGCTAGAACTTTGGTTCCCTTGATTACTCTTTGTAACAGAAGGGAGTTGCTCATTTGCTTTTGTTACTTTGTATGTATGATTTTAGTTTATGTCCTTTGTTATGTATGTCTGTTTTCCATGTCTGGTCTTTGTCTCTGGATTACATTGTTTTGATTACCGCTATGACCTCGGTTCCTTTGATTACTCTTTCAAAAACATTCTACTGCTATATCGCTAAGATTCTCAAGATTTCATTGCGCAATAATTTTCATAATATTTGCAAAAAAGGAGAACATTTGATTTAGGTAAGTGATTCGTTAACTTCCTTTTTTCGTTACATTTTATAGATTGGAAAAGCGTCTCTAATATGCATCATCATGTGTATTAAATTTTTTATGAACTTTTAATTACATTTGATATAAGGAAATATTGTATAAATAAGTATAAAAAAACCACAAAACATATCATTGTTCAAAGTCATTGATGGACTGGCGATAACAAAAGGTAAGGGAGAGTGAATTCTTTAAAAAACTAAAAGTGGATATGTTTGGCCTCTTTTATGTAAGAAATATTGGATCTTTAGATATCTTAGGCTATTTGTACTTCAAAATACAGAGAAAAAAGAAGTGAGTGGTACATGTTTTTTTCACAATGATACATACTGTGAAATGTTGATCAATTTGTGGCTTAAAAATATGTTACCACTTCTGTCAATATGTTTATAAAGACAGTAAACAATTAAGATATGCTAAATGCATGAATCAGATCTAATGAACATTTTCGACTCGGTTTGAAAATCAGCAAAAAAAGTATAATCATATAAGAGACCAGAAATAATTTGTCTGTCATTTTAAGGTAACAGTGAAAATGCAGATTTTTGTTCTCAACCTATTGGTTATTGCTGTCCTTTTGAATGGTAAGTGACATACAATGTAATAATTTAATTTGTAAACTTTGAAACGAAAAGGACTTTAATGCTTAATGCATGTATTGAATAATAATACAACTTCTTCTAGTATACAAAAGTTAGATGCAATTATCTTATCTTAAGCATTTAGGATATTTGAGAGAAATTGGTATGCAGCCAAGGACATGCTTTATTCCATGTTTCCATAGGTATAATATATTCACATATCGATTTGCTCTCCATTTTTACATATATAGATATGTAGTTCTTGAATTCGTCAAATGAACGACAATTTCAAATGACCCATTTTCGGTTGTATTTACCTGACCATGCAGACACTTCAAGCCGTGTAAACAGTTACATTAAACAGTTACATCTCCAGAAATACCTAGGAACATTTGTGACCAAAACGAACACGAAAATACTGTAAAACATCACGCGATGAAAAAGCCTCACAGAACATTAAAAACTACAGAATAAACAAAAAGCAAACGATATGAAACTTTTTTTATCACCTCTAGGTGAGTGAGCAATGCTCATAAGACTATTTATCACTTAACATTTCCCTTGTTCCTCTTTATTTGAATTTAGTATAAAGAAACAAACATACTATAACATAAGGCCATGATATTGACATAACCTTCCGTTATGAAACTAGTCATCGTGGCGTCAAAGCACTTGATATTAATCAAATAACAGGAAAAAGGGATTGAATTTGTCTGCATTCGCTTAATTAGTGCTATAGAAATCCTTTTATGGCATTGACAAGGGTGAAAAATAGCGTAATGACACAAATAAACCCAAGGCTATAAGCTTTTTTTCTAGTCAAATATAGTTTATTGAAATACCGCTTATAACTTTTTGTATGTAACGACTTTTAATTGGTAATTTGTACTAAAAAATAGCGAGCTGGGTCAATAAAGTGCTATGCAAAATGAAATTGCCCGATGCTTAAAATTTAAAGTTTTTTTTCTTAAAACCCAAATAAGTGGAAGTTTTAATGTATGTTCTTAATAACTAAACTAACATGCATGTAGGATTCTCTTGCTATAGTTAGTAAAAAACAATGCAAGTTTCTTATTATATTGCAGTTAAAAGAGATACTTCAAAGATAGTAATAACAAAATGTTGGATCAGATTAAAAAAAAAAAACAAAAACAAAAATGACCAAATCAAGAACCAGAAAGCACGTTGTAAGTGACGTCAATCCAGTGAGATCTTCAAGACATATAAGCGACTCACTGTTAGGGAATAACTAATCCAAATATATACTTACCTTTTTACGTAAATGGTAAAAGAACGGGTACAAGATATAAAAACATTTTAGGGGTTTCACTAGTAGATACATGCAAGGGAAAATTAACCGTTTGATACATGTACACTTCATAGATGCCAACAATTTGTTCGTAATTTGTACGAATTTCGGAAAAAATAACATTCGTTTTTTTTTTGTTTTTTTTTTGTTTTTTGCTTTTTTTTGTTTTTTTTTGTTTTGTTTTTTTTTCTTTTTGTTGTTTTTTTTTTGTTTGTTTGTTTGTTTATTTTTTTGTTGTTGTTTTTTTTTTTCAATGTCAATTTACGTTGTTTAGAGATATTTCCGCAGAAATAACCATTAGCACGATAAGCGCTGTTTTTTTCGTACGTTATAGGTATTTAGCCAAAAAAGATTTGGTGTAAATTTGTGTAAACTATTTTCAAGGTCAACAATTGCATGCAAAAACTATTTGAAATTGTTTGTTGCTAACAGATACTGTTCAATGGTTCGTTCCGCACTAAACATCGCCAGGAAGATGTTAAATCCCCCGACATTTGAAACACATCGAATCGAAATGCAGGGTAGAACGTGCAAACTGGAAACAGAGAAGATATATTTACACAATGTAGACAGATGTATAAAAGATGGTGAAAAAACAGCCCACAAAACAGACAAGGAATACCTGAACAAAAAGAAACATGAGTAACATTTTGTAATCCGGAAGGGTAAAATTCCCTGCCTCGCCAGCGGCATCGATCACGAAAAAAAAGGAAAGCAATAGGCGTCATGACTGGGCTGTTGTCATTCCGAGAAGACGTGAAATTTAACTGAGGATCTACGAGATAAACATTTTATATCGGTTAAGGAAGTTGTGATGACAAAAATAAAATGCCTGTAGGGTTGTTGTCAGTAAGGTTTAATGAAACCCAGTCAAAGTCTTTCCTCGAATAATGCAGTAACGTTCAATGTTAATGGTCGCACTTTTCCTTTGAAATTAAATTCTGATATTACCTGAAAGATTAACCATTTGATATACTTACTAACATAAAGCAAACTTGGATGTACATTCACATGTAGGTAAAACCGGTCCATACCTATCTAAACGAACACAGCAACATCTGTATCGTTTAAACATGTCAAAAGAGTTCAAAAGTGTCATTTACCAGCATTGTAAAAAGCACAATTATGTCACTAAATATTCAATTGTTCACCCTCTGGAGAAAGTCAATAAACCGTCAGAATAAACTCATTCCAAATTCTGCCATTCCCGTAGATTGGTTGAATTGGAATGGATACGGAAGTTACAAACAGTTTACCCTTTCGGTCTTAACGACACTATCATGAGAATTGGAAACATACCAAGAACAGATTTGGTAAACATTCGCGATATGATATAGTTTGTAAACCAATGCATGAAAAGATTTATCATGACCGCAGAGTAAATAGGAATATACAGGAGTATCGAAATCGCAATACTACAACTTCAAATATCATTACAATTTATAAAACCAATGGGCGGAATCATCCACTAACCAAACTATGTTCATACCAATCACTAGATTACAATATTCTAGAGTACTGTAATAACATTGTAAGTTTTGTTCACCTGTCTTAAATATGAAAGAGTTCAAATCATAATTGCTAACTGTTATTCTAAACAATTATTCAAAAGAAATTATCGTCACGAAAATCACAGAAAGCATTTTCTAAAACTTGAATATACCAATAAAGGCTTTGATTTCATCAACATTGCAGATATTTTAAATGATTACACAGAAATTATCCCTGCTTATTGTGATGATACTGAACTCCATTCTATTTGCCATATTTGCAAAATGCCAACCCGTAAATATGTCTTTAATTATAGTGATTTATGCAAAGATGTGAAAATTGATGAAAATATGCCAATACATTGAAATTGCAGTAATATGTTTATGAATTTTTGTAACAAGTAATGACATTAACTATTTTTGGAATGTAAACAACTCGCTTGAAGTGCTTGAATAATTATATGCCCAAGTGGAATCTAATTTGTTCAAAGTTTTGGTTGTTCAGCTTTGAACACTACAGTTCTATAAAATCTTCATATAACAACAATTCACGTATCTTATCAAATAGTTATTAAAAATCGGGATGTGAATTTATTTGTTCGAATTCTTTTAGATCATTTTAAGTAGCGAAAAACATACAAAATGAGCTAATTGGAGTTCTTTTGATATGCTTACAGCACTCGAATTCAAGTATATAAACATATTGTCCTTCAATCTTAACGTCCAGACATAACACTTTACGGTAATCATGGGATACTATCGAAGTAAGGGCATCATATTTCTGTTTGTTTATATACGCTATGTTGTTCTTTTTTTAATTATCCGTTTATTCTCTGTGCATTTTTGTCTGTTTCCCTGTTGCTGTTCAGTTTTGATTATACTTTATTTATGTCGCATGACTTCGAATGTTTAGGGAAAGGCGTAGATGCTGATAAACTGCTAGTTGTAATCATGTTTTCGATTACATGTACATATCCTATATATCCTATTTACAATCAATTTAGGTAAAACTGGAAAACATTTAACACATTGGAAATAAATATCAATTGTGATGAATGTGTAAATCTTATATATCTTTTGTATATCAGAACTTTCATGTTTTATTGCTGTGTCTTCAGTCACTATATGAGACCTGTCAACACCCAGTCAAAGTAAACTATTATACATGTCTTATATATTATCATCATTCATAGTACTTTCATGCACCCTAATTTTTGTGTAACCTCCTTTAATTTTACAGAAACTTTCAACAGTTCAAGTGCGCAAATTGAATGTGTAAGCATTTATACTGAACACGTGTTGAATTGTTCATGTGTATATAATGATACTATGACCTGGACGTCTTTAAAACACCCAGATAGTACAGACTTGACTATGGTTAAAGGTGACTTTACCAAGATATTCCAATTGAGAAATGAATCTGAGGAAAGTTGCTTGAACTTGGTCATTTTAAATATGACTGAAACTACAGAAGATACATACATTTGCTCCTCTACTGACAACACGCATCTGTCAAGCCAACGTTTTGAAGTTTATTTAGAAAGTTAGTAATGCTTTGACTTAATTCTTTTATCCATCTGTTGTTCAATTGTTAAAGAGGACAAAGTCATCTTAAATTTGATATCCTTTAGAAAGATAAAAGAAATCTGGCAGAGTATCAAACTAAATATTTTTGGTAAACAAATTACATGCAAAACTGAAAAAAATCATATTATTTTGAGACAAATATATAATTGACTTCGTGCTCTTACAGGTTACATCTGTACTATTATAATTCATTTTAGATAACACTATGTGTCAAAATATACAACATGAAGACTCTTCTACATATTTCTCTGGAATAGGTAAGACGTTAAATCATAGCTACATGTAATGAAGAGCTTTCTGAATACAATCGAAAATCTTTTTTCCTAAAATGTACTTGTATTATTATTTATAGATGTAAATTTAAAGACAGAAAGGCAAAAACGTTATAAAGACTAATCTAGGGAACCACGGTTATAGCGGTAATCAAAGGAATGCAACCCAGGGACAAAGACGAGACATGAAAAACAGACATACACAAAGCAAATTACTGACATTTTTTTTAATTCTAATTTATATTTAACGAACTAAAAAAAATAAATAAATTATTAAATACAATTGAAATCCAAATTTATCAGTTTGATAATTTTTATAACTCTACATTAAAAATAAATGTTATGTTTTTTCGCACCATATGTTTGCTGTGAAAACCATTTGAAGCCTCAATATTGAAACTTATTATGTACATTTTAGATACCCAAAACACATCTACCGTTGAACCATCAGCAGATCATTTTCGTGTTGATACAGTCCAGCTTTATCTCATCATATGCTCTGGGGTAGTGCTTGTAATGGTTGTAATGGTTCGATTGGTATCTTGTTGGACAGCTGGTGAAATATTAATTATGATACATTGTACACTGAAACATTGCCTTACAAACCTACCAAATGAGCCTCATTCAATATTTTTAACAGTCTTGCATTTTCAAGATTTGCCCTTAAGTTATGAGATATCGCATATATATAAGGGTCTTAAAAGTTCCCAACGATGTTAGAACTGTCAAAATTGCGATGCAAATTTTGGTCGTTCCTCCGCAGGACTCGAACTCGTACCGCTGTGACATCTATGGCAGCACCGCCTGCGCAAAGTCTAGCGCCCTAAACCACTCGACCAGCTCGTTGGGGATTTTCAGACCTTTCTACAAAAAATACATTATCTTCCCTGTATCAATTTGATCCGATGGAGCAGTGTAGCGAATGAAGTCGTCACATTCTGAGATGTTTGTATAATATTGATTTGTTTTACAATTTGTATAATAACAAAATGTTTACAATATGCTATTTTTCTGAATAAAGGACGTTGCAGAGGTTCAAAGCGTGTTCAGATTAGAAGGTCAACTATACAGGAAAGTGGCGATGTTACAGTCGAACTCCAGGTGATATTAATTTCTACATCGTACAAAAAGCAAGAATTTAATTACACACACTATAGCAGATGAACCATTATCGCCTTCTGAGACACGTTTATGTTTTATTTAGAGAGTGCGTCAAGAGATTTTGAGCTACAACGCTGGAGGTTTTTATTCGATAAATTGTCATGCAATAATAAAATCCTCACATTCGGGAACAATATAGAGAGCAACTAATAGAATGGACCATTTTGCTTTTATTTTGCAGATATTTAATGATATAGTTAAAATTTCATTATTCTTAGGAGTCTTTTAAAGTTGAAAGACCAAAGGATTGAAAACTAGAAATTGATAACACTGAAGTTATGTTTTGACTTTTTTTTTCTAAACTTACTTCTATATTAGTTGAAATACAACAAACAAAATTCAGTCTGAACAGTAGCTACACAGGCAAGATCTGATTTCATATATTTTAAAACATATGAAAACATATGTTTAGGACTGATATGGTAAATATATATTTTTTGTATATTTAAAGATACATAAAATTACGTTTTTTTTTTTAAATTAAACGAAAACCTATTGAAAATATATAGTTACCATGTGATTTTTATTTATTAGCTCTTCGTGAATTAGTTTGTTAGTCAGAAAAAATACATTTTTCATTTGTTTTCATAGTGGTTTGAAACAAATGTTTTGAGGTGCTTTCAAAACACATCCATATTACATGTTTCAATCGTTCCTGTAAAGCTCACTCACAACATCGGCATTATCTTACGATTGGCATACCAAACTGCACATTTCATACAAACTTGGTTATCTTAACACACTCATTCTGTTTATCGTTTAAAGGATGTAATGAACACAGACGAGGATGAAATCCATTATTCAGAAATAGACTGATAAGGCACTGATTTATTATAGATGTTGTCCAGTGAAAACTTGAGAACTAGAATATTAACTAAAACATGTGTACAGTTTACTTGCCACTTTTAAAACATAATTGAATGTGTTTAATATACAAACTTGAAACAATGTCATTACTTATAAAATGCTACTTCGCAAAATTAATTCAATAAATTAAATTATGTGAACCAATGAAGTATTCGTTTTATGCTCTTAATTACATTTTGATTTGCTTTAATCTAAAACTTTTGGGTAATGTAAGTACAACCGTAAGACCAATAAACAAAATACCAAACGAATTTATATTTTACCTAACGTTTCATTTTCTTGAAATAAACAGTTTGCATTTCTTGTATCATGTTTTTTTTTGTTTTTTTTGTTTTTTTGTTTTTTTGTTTTTTTTTGTTTTTTTTGTTTTTTTGTTTTTTTGTTTCTTTTATGTCACTTTAAAAATCAATATTCCTTATAACACAAGACGAAAGGTCCAACTTTGTGTACACAATACCGACTACAGAGAGAAGACATTTGAATTCAAGGTATTGGGGCCGCAATACCATACGACTACTAAGGCAAGATTAAGGATGTCAGAAATTATTCTCGTCCCGGCTATAGTTATTTGGATTTGATGGTTTTTATCAACTACATTCAACGTCGCCAACGTATTAATGACTTTAAGATGTTAAGACTGTTATTCCTTCTATCTCTGGAGACTGTCTACTACCGTACATGAAGCAATTACTAAGTGTCATCACATTCACACTATACGTCTTGCCTCCATCTAAATGATACCAAATAATTGGCCGCCATATTTGCTAATGACATACATCGCTTGATATACATTGTACCGTACTGCATGTTGGCAAGCACAGGGTATTGAGACATATTTGCATTACCGAAAATGAACAAGATCGACGTTCATTCTTAAAAATCAATTTTGCTTACAAAGATTTAGATGTTAGTAAACAAACTTGCCATACTTCATACTTCCCTCAATATCTAAAGATCATATTAGTTCTACGCATATCTCACACCTACATCAAACTTATAGCTACCACTATTTTAGTTTTTCAAGTAAATTGTGTTACTTATTTGTTGTTTCTAAACACTATCACCAAGGAAGACATAGTTAAAAATCACATATCAGTGCTAATTTCCTTGGTGTTATTTTTGGTGGAAGTAATATGGTTCTCTCTTCTTTAATTGTAGAGCGAAATGTACAATTGTGCTTACAAACACACGTTTATTTTTAGGCTAAGCCAAGTGCCCAAGTTATCCCTTTTTAAAGCTCATCACACCTTTACTAACGGTAGTTTAAGATGGACTTAAGGGCTTATGTAATAAGGCCTAAAAGATGC